>OY292542.1:1433135-1517711 GCA_958496365.1 Subacronicta megacephala | reverse complement strand
CAAATCTTCTTTTCCATACATTTTGACCGTGTAGGTATCGCACTTATGTAGAAAAAAGCAGTTTTTATTTTAATAACCGACGAAAAATTTCAACGCTACGTGGTCCAGAATAATGTACTGAATTTTTGTTAAACGTTTGTGCGTCGTTGTCCCTTCCATCCTGTATAATATAAATATACAATTATAATACATACTCTTGACATCTGGCGTGTCGCCGGAGCGGACGGACGTAGAGTCATCTTCCTCCATAGGCATATGAGAGCTGCGCGGCTCCTGTTCACAACGAGCGACATCATTTACTACAAATACAACCTTCTTCTTACCAACAATCCAGGTGCAGATATGTATGTTAGTCGCAATAAATACGTATGGGAGGACGTTAATTAATTCCGTAATGTTTTGGCATAAGGTTTTGGTGATTTTTAACCGCCGCGGAGAAATTTTACAGTTTTGTAAACGTGATGTGACTACATTATAGAACGAATAAAACTATTCGTTATCAGAAATGGAACTCGATTTGTAATACATATTAACTTTCGCCTTACAAGTTATTACGTAAGAATGGGTTTTACCATTTGGCCGCCATTCATTTACTATGGAAGATTTGGCATGGGGGGTCGACCATGCCTTATTTTTTCTTACAAGGGGATGGGAGGGAGTCTTGATAGTTCTGACATAAGATAACAAAAACGCGCAAAATTATGATAAACTTTTAATATTTTAAATTTAAACAGGGGGGAGGGTTCAGCCGATTCTTGTATTTTCTTTTATAGGGGAAAAGAGATTTTTTAACCCCCCTCCCCCTCAGGACCCTTACGTCATTAATTAATGGCCCCTAGGAATATAGTATACAGGGTGGTAGGGACATCGACGCACAAACGCTTACCATGAATTCAGTACATGATTGTGGACCCCTTTGCACTGATATTTTTCGTCGGTTATTAAAAAAAATTTTGCTTTTTCCTACAAAAGTGTAATACCTACACGGTCAAAATGTATGGAACAGCTGATTTTTAAAAAAATAAGCTTCGAAAAATTTCAACGCAGGGGTCTAGAATCATGAACTGAATTCATGGTAAGCGTTTGTGCGTCGATGTCCCTTCCACCCTGTATAATCAAATATATACATAAATGTACTGAATATAACGTAGCAACGTGTATTACTATATACCTTCGACGCAGGCGGACGCTCTGGCGGCTGGGGGTCCGATTCGTTTGCAATGTAAACCATACACACTCCACATTAAAGCATTGCTGATTATTATACATTATATTATACAAGGTCAATTTTAGTATATTATTTAGTGTCTAATATTTTTAGGTAAAGAATCTATGTACAAAATTTCAAAACTTTATCTTGAAAAATGACGAAGTTATAAGCTTGTTATGTTATCTGGTTGTCTGTCGCATCAATCTGTGGCATCGACTTCGGGCGACTGAGGGGTTATTTTACCCCCCAATGCTGTGCGCCCGCGCCTAGTGCCGCTATGACCGATTGGAATCGATTCAGTTACTTATTCTGAACAAACTATATTCTGGTTTCGCATATACTAAAAATAATGTTGTATATAGTATTAGTAAAAAACTAGATAACCTTGCAGGATTATTACTTAAATCGTAAACAACCTGATTCTTCTATGAATTTTTACAAATTATAATAAATTTTAGAATTGTTGTCTGTTCGTACACGCAACACGCAAAAACTACTGCACGAAATTGGATGACGTTTTGACAGTTGTATTGCTAGATATCTAACTTAAAATGTTTCATGTTGATACGTCAACTAAAAGCCGTGTTATTGTAATTAAATCATTTTGGAATGAAGTGAGACCACGAGCAAAGGCTTGTAATAAAATAAAATATAAGTTTAATTATGTTTGAAGCGACGGTAGCGTAATGGCTAGAGCGTCGGACTTGCGATCATATGGTTGCTGGTTCGAAACCCACCCATTGCACTACCGACGTGAACCCACTCGTAACACAAGCATTTAGCTTAGCACGAGGGGTTAACAAGAATACTAGTAATGTGTGACCCACATTGCTTTTTTAACCTCTTTTTTAATGAATACTACGATCTTTTTAATTTATGCTCAAACTGCGTCAATAAAATAATTTCTTCATATAAATAAACATAAATTTCATTAAACATAATAATTATATATACTAACCAATTCTCTGGTACTGCTCCTTATTTTTCTTGCCTCTCCTCGACTTCGACTATACATTGTTCACAGTCCCATCGAAAAGAGGCAAGGAGTTAGCAAGCGTGCAATAAAAGCAGACACACGTGGTTAGTTATATATGTTTTAGTAAGTTCTCTCTCCCCCTATTACATGGGACCTAAACATACCGGCGAAGTGTTGGTGTACATTAGTACACCTCTGCCTTACCCTTCGGGGAATACAGGCGTGATGGTATGAATTAGTAAGTTCGTGTATTAATTACTTAATACTCAATATTTTATTGTGTTCCATCATGTTTCATAAAGGTGGTAACATATTCAGTAAGACTGCCTCATTAGTCTAGTGGTCCCAAGCGCGACTTCTACGCTAAAGGTTCTGGGTTCTGGGGTAGAGCAGTTTAATTGAGTTTTTTCAATGAAATTCTCAGTAGCAGCTCGTAGTTTGGGCAAGTGTTTCCGGTGAATGGCAATAGGCTCGCCCCCTATATAGTGCCAGAATAGAAAAAAAGAGATTTATAGACATACATACCATCACGCCTGTATTCCCCGAAGGGTTAGACAGAGGTGTACTTAATGTACACCCACATTTCGCCGGTATGTTTAGGTCCCATGTAATAGGGGGCGAGCCTATTGCCATTCACCGGGCACAAATCCAGACTCCGAGCTGCTACTGAGAATTTCATAGAAAAACCCAATAGCACTCTACTCGACCTGGGGATCGAACCCAAGACCTCTAGCGAGCAGTCGCTATTGAGACCACTAGACTAACGAGGAAGTCCCTTTAGAATTCTTAAAAAAACCTAACACCACGCCTAATTACATAGACGTAGGCAGAGGTGTACAAATGTACACCAACGTTTTATTAAATTCCCGACATAAACAGTAAATAACAAAGTAACTGACCTCAGAATCATCGTCAAGCACTTCTTCCTCGACTACTTCCGCCCTGTACTCCAGTAGAAGGTCCCGCAGCGGCTTCGCGTCCAGCTTGCCGTTGACGAAATCGTGTTTCAGGAGTTCCACCGATGTTGGCCTCTTCTCCGGGTCCTAAGGGATGAAGGTGAGGTAAGAGATATGATTCAAGTAACAATATTGATACTAATATTGATGAAAACTAGCTTTCCGCCCACGTGAACTATATTTTTAAATACGTGATATCTATACTAGTTTATTTTAGTGAAGGAAAAATACGACCGCGGGCAGGATTCGAACCGCTAAGCCACCGCGACTCCCACCCGCCATGTCGAAATTTGTCTTCACATTTTTTAATTTACGTCTTTGAGGCGACGTCAGTTTTTCTAATATTGACAGTTTTTTCATTCACTAAAATAACTTTATAATCTTTGCATGGAAAATGCCTAAAAAATACAAAAAAAGATATCTATACTAATATTATAAAGCTGAAGAGTTTGTTTGTTTGCTTGAACGCGCTAATCTCAGGAACTACGGGTGCGATTTGAAAAAATCTTTCAGTGTTAGATAGCCCATTTATCGAGGAAGGCTATAGGCTATATATCATCACGCTAAGACCAATAGGAGCGGAGCATAAATGAAAAATGTTGCAAAAACGGGAAAAATTTAAATGCAGAAAAGCGGAGAAACCACGCGGGCGAAGCCGTGGACGGAAAGCTAGTTATACCATAAAGAGGTAAAGTTTGTGAGTTTGTGAGGTTGTAAGGGGTAGTCTCTGGATCTACTGAACCGATTTAGAAAATTCTTTCACCAATAGAAAGCTACATTATTCCTGAGTGACATAGGCTATATATGAATAAAATAAATGTTACCTTGACAAGCGCTTTCGATATGAAGTCATTGAAGGTCTTGCTCCATCTGGAAGGCTGGTCGAGGGTGGGCGGCTCGCTCTTCTGTATCTTCAGCAGCACCCGCATTGGCGTCATCTCGTGGTTGGGCGGTTCCATCTGGGCGAACTCTATAAGAGTAATGCCTAAGGACCAGATGTCCACCTGAAAAAAAATATTAGGTGTATATTGCTAGGAATACATGCAGCGATGAGAATGTTGAGGTGGATGTGTGGAGTTACTAGGATGGATAAAATAAGGAATTAATTTATTAGAGGTAATTCAAAAGTGCCAGTGACAGAAAACTTAAAAGGAAATCGGTTGTCTTGGTATGCTCTACCGACGTGAACCCACTCGTAACACAAGCATTTAGCTTAGCACGATGGGTTAACAAGAATACTAGTAATGTGCGAGTGTGCGACCCACATTGCTAATAAGCTTTAATAAAAAATATATGTTAGGCGTGCTCCACACGTGTTCAACTTGATATTTATCAGCATATGGTAAAAATTGTTAATAATTTGTAACCTCGCTTTCTGACTGACTCATCCACTCTTACAAACATACGTAAATAGCAACATATAATGTTATAACATACCTTGAAGTCATAAGGGTTGTCTCTGAACGTTTCACACAGCACGACTTCAGGTGCCATCCAATATGGAGTGCCAATGAACGTGTCGTGCTTCTGAAGCGTCGACTTATTCTTCGCAGACACGCCGAAGTCCGCTGTCAAACAAAGAGTTTATTTAATCATCATCAACAACATTTCGTATCAATATGTATTGGTAGAGAAGATACGTCAGGAATAAAAAAAGGGATATAATAAAATGCAAATTAAAAATACTGATTGAGCGACAAAATTACTGATTGAGCGAAATATATACAGTTTGAGCGACAAAATTACTGATTGAGCGTAAAAAATACAGTTTGAGCGAGAAAATTACAGCAGCCCGATTCACGTAATTAAACCCGTGCGATGTCACAGCGACTTAATCGTTGAAACAGTTTTCTAGTGTTAAGTGAATATTGTCAAGCCAACGTTTTAGAACGATTCTCGCCCAACGAACATGTGTGAATACGGTTCATAGATTTTTCAATAGGAAGGCTTCTAAATCGGTCCGATCGACGGATGTGAATTGGAAAACTGTTTCAACGATTAAGTCGCTGCGACTTCGCTACGGTTTTTATTACGTGAATCGGGCTACTGGTTGAGCGTCTATTTAAATGATCGTTGTAATATTACAAAAACTGCAAGCAAAAAAATCTAAACGGTCTCCGATATCGGTTAGGTTAGAACTGTGACCACACATCGCCAGAACGAAATCGTGTTCATGTTTTTTTTTACGTAGTTCTCATATCAGCCTATCGCCGTCCACTGAACAGTAGACTAAACAGATTAAAATATAGATTGATTTAATTTGTTTTAAGTGCAGTGATAGCCTAGTGATATGACCTTTGGACTGCCAAGTCAAAGGTCTCGAGTTCAAATCCAAGGCACGCACCTCTGACTTTTCGAAGTCATGTGCGTATTAGTAATTAATTATGACGCGCTTAGACGGTGAAGGAAAACATCGTGAGGAAACCTGCATGCCTGAGAGATTTTCTTGACGGCGTGTTAAGTCTGCCAACCCGCAGTAGGCTAGCGTGGCGGACTATAGCCTAATCCCTCTCGTATTGAGAGGTGACCCGTGCCCAGCAGTGGGACAATGTAATGGGTTGATGATGATGGTGAATTTGTTTAACGTCTCAGAGAAAGAGGATCAATCATTAAAAAAGAAGACCGTTTAGTGTCTTTACTTGCAGTTTTTGTAAAATTAAAACTATAATTGAAATACATGCCTAAAAAAAATACACAAAACTTTGATAAAAACTATAGTATAGCGGCTAAGCAACAGACATGATTAAACTTAGGGATTTATTTATTCGTAGTTTAAGATTAAGATACATTAGATTGAATTACGTTTTTTTTTATAATTACATACATCTACCATTACAGTGGCCGTATTACCACGTATTAATGCCATCATTTTTACGTTATGAAAGAGGGACGCCACTATTTAACCTGTAGAGCGGCATCCCTCTCTCACAACCTAAAAATTATGACATTAATACGTGGTAATACGGCCCCAGGAAATTCCAAAAACGTTTAACTAACAAAGACAAAAATAATAATAATCAATACATTGTTCATGGGCAGGTACATAGTTTGTATAAATTTTTTTTAGAAAAAGTAAACAAGTGGAAATGGGCTCCATTACTCTGTTTTCATTTTAGACAGACGGCTACAACACATTGATAGTAAAAAAAAATAAAAATAAACCGGGGTAAGGATCAATCCGTTAATTTATGGTTTAAGTCATTAGTACATACTATGAAACGTCCCTCCCGCCGCGTCTATCAGTCTGTTTGCGATCAAGTCAAAAACTACCGAACCGATTTTCATGAGGTTTTCACCAATAGACAGAGTGATTTTTGAGGAAGGTTTAGATGTATAATTTGTTAACGTTTCGTATAAATTGGTTTAAATATGACGATAATTTGAACCTCAAGCTTTCATTGAAAACGCTGCCTAATTAATCCCTTTGAGATATAATTAAACATGGTGTATGGTAGGATATTCCACTTTTATATGTCTAGTACGCGACCGCGTGAAGCCAAGGTGGGTTGCTAATGGTGTATAAAATCTAAATATACATCCAATCAAACAACATTTAATTATACAGGGTGACTGGTAAGAAATTAATACTTTAGGAGAGTACTCGGTATTCGATTCTCGTTCTAATTATGTAATTAAAATACGTACAGTCGCCGATCAATCAATCTCAATTAAAATCATTTGAAGATTTTAAAGTTTTGTTTAACCAAATTTTTGAACAATTTTCCCTATAAATAAATAAAGTGTGGATACATTCCAGACGCACGACGCTGATAACGTAGATTTGATACTATGTTGATAGCGCAACACGTGGTGACCATGCGTTACGTAACTATCGGTTAAGTTTACCAAGTAGTCAATTAATATTTATTTTAATGTTTTCTTTTTTTTATTTATTTTTAAAGGCATACCAACGACATATTCACAAGAAACTTTTTACATTTTTTTTTTCACATGAGAGCAAACACGTCACTTAAAGGTGTACACACCGCTCATATTATCAAATGTATCATACATTAATATTACAATAAACACCGAATTTTTCATGTATGATCGCCAAATATCCCGTCTTCGAGTATCGTTAGTCTCCCAAGTCCCCAGTCACCCTGTATAAACTCATACATAACAGATAACGTGCGACAACCCTACAGCGTGCTAACATACAACGTGCATACATAAATTACATACCAGACGCGGCTCTTGAGGCGATCGGCGCACGCGACCAATCATACACAGAGATTTGAAGGTTGCGCGAGTGTAACCCTTCACGTCTCTATGTATGACTAGCCGCGAGCGCTCGTGACCGAAGACCTCCTGTGTAGTCCCTTCTAGAAGCGAAAGGTAATACTACCCCTAGAACTTAAGCTGTCCGCGCATTTAAAAACGACGATATGAGAGTATTAAAGTTAACGCCATCTATTGGATATTTCGGATATTTGTTGTACTTTTTATGTTACTAGATGGCAGTATGCATGTTACGTCACATTGTATATGGTGATGTTAAGATTTTTCGCTTTTAGTATATGTAGTAAGACAATATATTATATAAGATTATTTATTATTTTCTGCACAAACGTTCTTCTTGGGTTTCTCAATTAAAATATCATAATTGCTACGCAAAACAATCCTATCGCGCTTATACAACCACCACAAAGTAGCAGTCAGTAGTTCAAGTAACCCCTCTTAAAATTACTTAAAATTCCCACACAAAACATCTCACGTGAGATTAGAGGGGGGCGGGGTTCTAGCCAAATCTCACAATGTCTCGCCAAGAGAGGAGAGGTGAGAAAAATCGTAACAACTTCAGCAATAGAATTTGTTTTTTTTTTTTTTTTTACTAGCAAATATTATCAGAAGCCCATTCATTTATTGTCGCAATCATGCAACTCGCGTCATCGTCACTGAACGCTTTCCATGGGCTATATATACTGTGTATATATTTCAAAAATAATAATTTAATAGCTCGACAATACAATACACAAGTGATTTAGTTTTCACTTCGTTTTCATCGGCAAAGACTGCCCCGCATGGATTTTTTATTACGTTTAATTTACCCCTAAATACACATACATTTTTAAAACTGCAAGCTTCAATATTTTCTAGGAAAGCGCTGAATATAAGACATTTGGCGATGATGATGATGTGGTGACTACTGTCAAAGTGATACTATAGCCGCAAAATCAACAATAATGTCAATAGCTGTTATTAGTAAAAAAAAATTGTCAAAGTTGACAATTTCAACTACTTTCTATGTTAATGAATTTTAAGCAAAAGTTTTTTAGTACTCAGTTGTGAATAAGGATCGGTCATACGTAATGTCGTAATTCTTACTACCATAATGGTAGAATGACGGCGTTTTTTGCCGTTTTACCCGACTACAAAAAGGAAGGGTAATGAGTTTAACAGTATGCATGGATGTTAGACTGTAGCTCAAAAACTAATTTTCAGATTTTAGAACAAACGAGGTGTCGATTAAATTCGTCTTTACGGTAAGATGTTTATAGGCTATAAATATTGGAAAAAACAATACAAAATTATTTTACTCGATATTCACAAATTAGGTCTTTGGGTTCATCTTGATCCAAAGAGTATCGTACCGTATATGGTAAATCTAATTAAGTCGTATAATCTCTTATCAGTATACATATACACTCACCTAGCTTAACGCCCCCAGTCATGGTTGCCAACACGTTGCCAGCCTTAAGGTCCCTGTGGATAACTTTTCTTGAATGCAAGAATTCTAAACCCCTGCACATCTCTCTACACACGTAGGCTATTTGGATCTCGCTGAGGCCTTTCTCCAGTTCCGCCATAACCGAGTCGAGGGCGCCACCGTCGCAGTATTCGAGCAGCATCTGAAAATTTCAGAAGAAAATACCGATATTGAAGAAACCATTGAAAAAAGGCCACCATAGCTTAAACTTGTCTTGTAACTGTCTATCTACTGCCATGTACCAAGAATGTGTTAAAGGTGTGAAAAAATAAAATTAATTTGACGCCAGAGGCTGAACGATCAGCCTTAAATACCAAAATCACCGAACGTACCATAACTTTATTCAGTCGGTGCAACAACAACAGTCGCTTCAAAACATATACTATGTTAAAATCTAAATCACCACAAAATCAATAACTCACCAAAGTTTGTCGTCGATAAAATAGGTCTTATGATTATGACTCCACTTCTAATCAAACTAGTAAAACCTAAATCACCACTTCGAACACAACTATAAAATCATCATCAAAAAATACAACTTAGATTCTTAAAAAATATGGTGGATAAAAAAACCAAGGAAAAGTGTAAAGATGATTATAACAAACTGTATTTAGAATGTAGGATGATACCTGTGAATGTAAAAGTGAAATACTTAATAGCACTGGAAACTTATTACAAAGAGGAATTTAAAAATAAAAAAATATATAAGTACAGTGCTAGATCAACTAAAAAGGGTAAATTAGAACAAAAAAAAGTAAATAATTATTACGGGGAAAGAACGAGACAGTATTTAGTGCCGAAATTATATAATAAATATAGTGTTCTTAAAGAGGAAAAAAAAATCAAATGTAAGATGAAATTGAAGAAAAATATTAAGGAGTGCCTAGGTTATCCGGGAAGGGACAGAAGGTCATCTCAAAATAAAGGGATTAGTAATTAAATAATCACTGATGTAATAATTAAGAAGGTAGATTTAAGTAAGATTTTTTTTGTTGGGTAAAATGAGCAAAGCGCCTACAAATTGCATTAGCAGTTTGGCGATAGCAATATGTTGTGTTACTTAGATGTATTTTTTTTTGAATAAATAAACAAAAAAAAAATCACCAAGTCACCCATAGCAAGTTGCCGATGTAATAACACTTATGTAGTTACCACCCATATGATAATTTTATCTTAAAATCGAAATCACCACTTCAACCAAAATTTGATCGTTGATAAAGTAGGTCTAACTCAAATTATTCCACCACATGGAATCAAACTAGTAAAACCTAAATCACCAACTCACCCATAGCAACTTGCCGGTAAAATAGCACTCATGTAGCGACCACCTGTATTATTTCATCTTAAAATCCAAATCACCACTTCCACCAAAAACACCAACTCACCCATAGTTTGTTGTCGATGAAGTACGCCTCGTGTAACTCCACCACATTGGGATGCCGGCACTCCGACAGTATGTCGATCTCGACGGTGAAGTCTGCGAGATCGTCCTCATTGTCCAAAACGCACATTTTAGCCGCCGCCAGTTGACCTGTTGCTTTGTGCTCGGCTTTGTATACCTGGAATTTTTAATTATTTTTAATTTGAATCCAAGCCATGCACCTCAGACATTTCCATTTCCAGAACACCCACATTTCGCCGGTATGTTCCCATGTAATAGGGGGCGAGACTGTTACCATTAACCGGGCACAGATCCAGACTCCGAGCTGCTATTGAGAATTTCACAGAAAAATCCAATAACACTGCTCGACCTGGGATCGAACCCAGGACCTCTAGCGTAGCAGTCGCGCTTAGGACCACTAGACAAATGCGGAAGTCAGTTTTAGTGATCATGCGCGTAAATTATTTATCACTAGCTTAAACGGTGAAGGAAAACATCGCGACGAAATCTGTATGACGCCGTGAAGTGTGCCAGTCCCAGAAGGCTAGCGTGGTTGACTTAGCCTTCTCCCTCTCACTCTGAGAGGAGACCCGTGCCCAGCGGTGGGACAATAAATGAGTTGATGACACACTCAACGCCGCAATGGCTCAAAGACAGCCATCACAGATATACGATATTAATTTCTGTAATTAGATCGTTTCAAGACACTATATAAGTCAATGTTTTTTTATAACTTTTCTTTGCTCTTCTTAGAATAAACACCGAACAATAACACAGAATCATGGTCTCTTTTAAGTCCAGACATAGTACCCAGCGCCATCTAGTTAAAAAAAAGGTAAAAAATTGACTTGTAGTAAGTGTCTTTAAAGAATCTATTTACAGAAATAATAGTTTATAGAAATAGAAATAGAAATGTTTATTTGCAAGAAACATGGTTTTAGGATGTTACAGTATTAGAGGTACATCATGCTTCGCCTATTACAGGCATGCAACAGTAAGATTTACATAGTATTAAATATGACTCAAATGTCTCACTGATCTGGTATCGACTAGGCACCTCCATCCTTCCTTTGGATGGAGGGAGACCACACATCCCTCCTACAGATTCCTATTTATGCGTGTTAACATGTTTTCCAGTAGTTAGTAGCAATATCAAATTACTAAATAATGCCTAAAAGATAAAAAGAGCAAGTTCGAAGCCTTGACATCAAGAACTAGGTGTTGTAAGGTACGTGAATCGGGGGATTAAACAACCTTTATTAATTCGTCTGTCTCTTTCGGTGTCCATATTCTACATGAGCTCTATGTACTTGTACATAATACTGACCTTCCCAAACGCGCCATCCCCGAGCTCGCCAACCATATCCCAGTTCTCTGAGGGATCGCTGTTGTCCCGGATGTTGTTGAACACCTTCTTTTTCTTCGCATCATTGCCGCTGCCCAGGTGCAGCACCTGGTTGTCAAGGTTAAAAATTTGATGAGAAGCATAACTAAAATGACCTGAATAATAATCAGTCAGAAAATCAGTTTTCTGTTGTTGTAGGGCCACGCCGTTCGCAGCATGAATGGTCCGGCTTGACCGGGAAAGTACTACACTCTCGCACAAGATCCACATCCGAGTAGTAGCGTTTCGCTACTGCGCTTCGTTCGGTGAGCGAGAGGGCCGGAGGCCCAATTACTCCCTCAATTCCCTTCCTTCTCCTTCTCTGCATCTGCAACTCCTTTGGTGCAGATGTCCATGGGCGGCGATGACTACTTACCATCAGGTAGCTCGCCTGCTCGTTTGCCGAGTTATCTCATAAAAAAAACCAGACTACGAAAAAAAGAACTGCAAAAGGACGCAGAACCAAATTTTGTATGATATCGGGTTTAAGTTTTCAAACTCTCGTTTTATTTAACACTATGGTGACTTTTGAATCTTATGATTACTCCGTGTCGTACTGTACATGTAGAAGATTCGCAGTCTATTTCAATTACTCATAGAACAAATACAAAACAATAAAGAGATGACGCTGCTGGTAAGAATTGTTATATTGGATTTTCGGTAACACCATGAGGGGAAGAAGAAAAGGAAGGGAACTGAGAGTGAAGTTGGGCCTCCGGCGCTCCACACTCACCGTACGAAACGCAACAGTATTCATACTGCTACTTGACGTCGGAAGAGAGAGGGGAGAGAGAGAGATAAGAGAGGGGAGGTAGAAGAGAGAGGAGAGAAACAGGGGAGAGAGGGAGAGATAGGGAGAGGGAAAGCGAGAGAGCTGTAGTAAACTTACCTTCTTAAGATTATTAAAGAACGACATGTTGTTGATGTGCGCGTCGCTGGAGCGCGCGCGGGCGCTTCATCCGTCCTTACACATCGTGTCACACCTCCACTTTGCCCCTGCGCATCTCTGTGGACAAACATGACATACATATTAGTGATATATTTTCTCGTAGCTACATTAAGTGGCAGTTGCGGTTTATAAACGCTAACACCACCAGTGGTATCGCGCGTTGTCATCTTGGCTCAAGGGTAGACATTTTTTTTAAGTCGAAGTTTATAATAAATACAGCCGAACAGCAATCACGAAATTAAAATTTCAGCAGAGTAATACAACCTGTAAGTAACCGATAAGATTACTTTGTACATAATTCTTTGTTACAGTAATAGTTAATTTGTAGTAAAGAGTACCAGTTTACACGAGCAAAATAAACGTGATAT
This sequence comes from Subacronicta megacephala, assembly GCA_958496365.1. NCBI lineage: Eukaryota > Metazoa > Arthropoda > Insecta > Lepidoptera > Noctuidae > Subacronicta > Subacronicta megacephala. The sequence goes on along the minus strand of OY292542.1, from coordinate 1,504,777 downwards.
GGCTTAAATGTATTGCAACTTTGTTTTAGGATAAAAACATTCACTCATTCTGAGAGGAGACCCGTGTCCAGAAGTAGGAAAATATAATGGGCTTTAAGTCTTCTAAATTACCGTTCCAACGTCTTAAGAGGAGTGTCCCTGAGAACGCAACAATGTTGCACTGTTGTCGCTATCTCTATCCCTCACGATGCGAACGCGTGCCCGAGAGGTGAAACATCAATACATTTGAAACATTTTCGCGCTTATTTTTTGTTCTGAAATTTGGAGATTACTCTTCTAATATAGTTATTACGTAGATTTTTTTTTGGAAAATAAAATTCATTATATTATCTGGGTTCCCCATGAGTCAAAATGGTTCTGTATTGATACTTTATCTTGACATACTAGCATAAAGTTGGGTGGTTTCATCGAAAATTCCCCAATATGCTAATGCAAGTTTTTAACCGTGTATTGAAATGAAGTTTTACATTCAAGGAACACGTATTTTAATGATAAGATTGTTACTGCTAAATTTCAATGGTTTTCATTGATTACAATTCAAGATAGGACCAAACTACGTTTGTATGGAGCGCGGAGCGGATACTATCCTTTTAATCCGACAAGCGCCATATTGTAGACACAATGAAAAATCTATTGTTTTGCCCTCATTAGGCAACTACATGTCCCAATGAATTAAGTGAACAATTTATGGGTATACATAATAATACTGACTGTCTCGTTAGTCTAGTGCGTGGAGGGTAGTTCTTCCCCGGTTCACCCATTTATGATGGCGTATAGACATGCCAGCGACGCACTACTACTACAAAAATAAATTTATTGCATTCCATAATGTACACAAAAGTGGTTAGTTTAATGCATCGATAGACATATCATTATGGACCCTGTCGGGCACAACAACATTTTGAAAAGTAGGAGAGAGGAGGAGCACTTTATCTTATACTAGCTTTTCGCCCACGACTTCGCCCGCGTGGTTCCTCGGCTTTTCTGTACTATAATATGTATGACCTATACATATAAATTCTCTTCTTGAATCACTCTATCTATTGCTGAAAACTGCATTCAAATCCTTTGAGCAGTTTAAAAGATCTAAGCGAACAGACAGCGGAAGCGACTTTGTAAAGGATCTTATGTATTAATTTTTGTTTGTAGATATATTTTTATTGAGATTTATTATGATTCTTGTAGGAGTTTAAAATAAATATTCAAGCAATGTATTCACAATCTTTCTCAATGTATACACCATTTAACATACTCGTATATTATTTAGTTTTAGCACGTCTTATCAGCGCCAAGGTCGCATCCATTATACTTTTACGGTTTACTCAACATTTGGACATTGATAAAGTGTTGTTAATGTTAAAGATAGTATTTTTAACATACTATCATGCCTGTATATCCATAGAAATCTAGCATAATACATGTATTACAATAGAAAAATCATATTTAATCAGGCAGTTCTATTCGAAGCAGAACCTATATAATATACAACCTTTTCGCCCGCTACGACCTGAGGTTTCTTTTCATTTTTCGGGATAACATATAACTTATGTCACTCAGGCATTATGTAGCTTCCTATTGGTGAAAGAATTTTACCTCTCCTCAACGGCACAAACTCACCAACTCAAACTTTACCTCTTTATATATTTTTTTTAAAAGCTGGGTCGCACATTACTAGTATTCCTGTTAACCCCTCGTACTAAACTAAATGCTTGTATTACGAGTGGGTTCACGTCGATAGTGCAATGGGTGGATTTCGAACAGGCTTCCCCACGATCGTAAGTCCAACGCCCTAGTTATAAGACTACCGCCGCTTCAATATATTCTGGTTTCTGATACTTATGCGAATATTAGACATAGAAATAAAACTACTCTTGGATGCTGTAAAGGATCCGAAACGTTGGGAGTTTAATAATATCAATATAGCAAGATAAAATCCATAAAAAGTAGTTTCATTTCAAATATAGTATTATTTAAGAATACTTAAAAACACGTTAATGTGTTTACCCATTTAAAAAGACGCATTTTAAATCTTAGTAATGGTTGACATTCCATATCAATTGACGCATGAGTCATGGAACGTAATAATAATAAATTTAACTTTTTATCAACTCCCGCGCACGCAAGCTTCCGTTTGTTTGACAGTTTTTGATAAGTGTAGTGATTCAATTTTAATTCAATTAGAATGGGTAATTCTGATACTCAAAACTAGTTTAATTCAAATTTTTACTAATGTAATAAAGCGGCGGTAGCCTATTGGCCGGGGCGTCGGACTTGCGATCATTTGGTTGTCAGTTCGAAACCCACCCATTGCACTACCGTCGTGAACCCACTCGTAACACAAGCATTTAGCTTAGCACGATGGGTTAACAAGAATACTAGTAATGTGCGACCCACACTGCTAGAAAGTCTTAAAAAAAAGAAAGCGCTAATCTCTGGAACTAAATTTTTCAAATCTAACTGAGATTTGAAAACTCGCAATAGAATCCAAATCAATATTTTTTAGAATTTTCGTCTATCCGTATGTTAGTACACGTATTACGCAAAAACGACTGCATGGAATTGAATGTGGTTTTTAGTTGTATTGCTGGTGATCTAACTTAAAATCTAGTGCATTTATCATGTTAATAATACGAGTTATAGAAAGTAAATCGCGGGACGCGAGCAACAACTAGTTGTCAATAAAATACTTGATTTAAAAAAAGTTTTTATAAAAAGATGTATGAATGTGGAAGAAGCGAAAGAGTTATGCAAGAATCTTAGCAAGTTGCGGTCTATAGCTTCTACTTACCCCTGTGGGAAAAAGGCGTGCATGTATATACATATATGTACGTTAGTTTTAATCAGTTGCGCGAACACAAATTATTTTATGTATCAAATTGGAAGCTTTCCCGTTCAGAATGAACATATTTATATCACTGTATTTTTGAGTAGAGACCGCGTTTGGGCAAACGTATATTGTGGGACGCCCTGCAACACGATGGACCGACGATTTGAAGAAGGTGGCTGGCAGCGGATGGATGCGAGCTGCCCAAGACGGGGATGGTTGGCGCTCTTTGGGGGAGGCCTACGCTCAGCAGTGGACAGCGATAGGCTGATATGATGATGATATCGGTTTTCCATCCCGTTTTATTTAAAGCGTTATTATTAATGCGTTATAATTAAGAATGAAAAAACCGGCCAAGTGCGAGTCGGACTCGCGCACGGAGGGTTCCGTACCATTACGATTTATGACGTATTACAAAAGAACTGCTTACTAGATCTCTTTCAAACCAATTTTCGTTGATAGTTTACATGGTAATGTACATCATATATTTATTTTAGTTTTATCGTTCTCTTATTTTAGAAGTAACAGGGGGGGGACATTTTACCACTTTGGGAGTGTCCCTCGCGCAAACTATTCAGTTTAGAAAAAAATGATGTTAGAAACCTCAATATCATTTTTGAAGACCTATCCATAGATACCCCACACGTATGGGTTTGATGAAAAAAAAATTTTTCGAGTTTCTGTTCTGTTTTTTTTTTTATGGGATAACTCGGCAACCGAGCAGGCGAGCTACCTGATGGTAAGTAGTCATCGCCGCCCATGGACATCTGCAAAACCAAAGGAGTGTATAAAAATCTTAAAGCGGTTCACAGAATACATCTACTTACCAAGTTTCAACAGCATAGCTCTTATAGTTTCAGAGAAAAAAATCTGTGACATACGGACGGACAGACAGACATGACGAATCTATAAGGGTTCCGTTTTTTTCCATTTGGCTACGGAACCCTAAAAAGGGTAGGGAGTCCTTTGCCCTGCAGTAGGAAGAAAATGGCTGAATAATAATAAAATAATAGAATCGTTAGAAAGTTCATGCAACTTGATGAAAATGATACCACTCCACACAAGTAAACACACCACATACTGCATTTACTTGGCTAGTCCCGTAAATGTGGTGATAACTAGCCAAACGGCTAAGAAAAAAAAAACTATCCTAAAAATAATTAATGCCGCACCAATGATGCAAGGTTCATTCAGGTTATACGAACACATATGACAATAGGTTAGTCAACTGATGTTTGATTTTCTAAACATAATAGGCTTATTGACTAATATAGCGTAATATAATTTCGTCTTTCTGTTTCAATTCTGTCTTAGACGTAAGTCTACCTAGTGGTCCAAAGGCAGAATTGAAATTAAACAACAAACGTACCATCGCGGCTGTATTCCCCGACGGGAAACGTAGAGGTGTACTAATGTTCACCCACATTTCGCCGTTATGTTTAGGTCCCATGTAATAGGGGTGAGCCTATTGCCATTATCCTATAGTAGTAGTATGTAGTAGTAGTGCCTGCTAGCATGTCTACATGCCAGCATGAATGGGTAGCACGACCGGGGAAGTACTACCCTCCCGCAGAATATCGACGTCAAGTACCGGTACGGTGAGTGTGGAGCGCCGTAGGCCCAATGCAATGCAGATGTCCATGGGCGGCGATGACTTCTTACCATCAGGTAGCTCGCCTGCTTGTTTACCGAGTTATACCATAAATAAAAACCGGGAACAAATCCAAACTCCGAGCTGCTACTGAAAATTTCATAAAATCCAATAACACTGCTCGACCTGGGGATCGAGCCAAGGACCTCTAGCGTAGCAGTCTCGGACCACTGGACTAATGAGGCAGTGTTTTTATTAAATCACTAGTCAACTCCCCTATTTCCGATAATGGGGGTAACCAGAATTGCAAGCTGTGTACTAGATAGATATGCGACAGAGTTACGCAGACGTTATGTAATCCGCTATGTAGCAATAGGCAATAGCATGTATTGCCATTACACATAGATTGAGTGCTAGCTAGAGAATTTCTAAAATGGTTACGAATTTAGCGTTTACTTAAGGCAAAACGTTCAACCTTGAGCGCGAAATTCAAAACCCGTAGGAGATTTAGGTGTAAATTGTTATTTTTGGCCGAATCCAAAATCTTCTACTATAAAGAATTTAAAGCAAAAGTTTTAATACTCAACTGTGAATAAGCTATTATAAATGTCACAATTTCTACTGCTATGCATCTAGAATGTATTATAGACCGCGTGGAGTATACGTTTCTTGTCATTTTACGATAATATATAGCCTATGTCACTCAGGAATAAGTTAGCTTTCTATTGGTGAAAGAATTTTTCAAATCGGTCCAGTCCTTTCAGAGCCTATTCAATGCAAACAAACAACCAATTAAGCTTTCTTCTTTATTATATTAGTTTAGATGATAATAATTAATAAGCGTAACAAATGGCGTTCTGTAGTTTCTGCCTACCCCTATGGGAACAAGGCGTGAGGCGTGTATGAATGTATTTAAAAGGTTTTAATCAGAACTGATTATAGCCAGTGGACACACATGCGAGATGAAGCCTTCTAACAACGCAAGCTGCCTTTTAATTGACTAAGAATGCGGTCTAAGTAACCAAGAATAGCGGAGTAACAGTAACCTTTACTAATATTATAAAAAAGTAAAGTTTGTGAGGTTGTGACGTTGTAAGGGGTAATCTCTGAATCTACTGAACCGATTTTGAAAATTCTATCACCAACAGAAAGCTACATTATTCCTGAGTACATAGGCTATATATAGGATTATGCCCTAAAAACATATAGTCCGCGCGAGCGAAGCCGCGGGCTTAAAGCTAGTGATCAATAAAGTCATGTGCCACAGTTTAAACTAGTTATGGAATTACTGCTACTTTTTTTACACACCGATTTCACTTGTGAAAATTCACTGCCTAGTGAATTTCCGTTGTGATTTAAGATTAACCAGATACTAGCAGTTACCTGGAGTCTCAATTGTATACCAAAGGGCTTTTTGAGTCAACAGGCCTATTTCCTTTCTCAGAATGTAATCGATAGATTTCATTCTGAGAAGATTTGTGCCCGGTTAATGGCTCGCCCCAAATCGAACTTTGACTGAACTGTGGGTGTACATTAAGTATACTTATACCTAACCCTTCGGGAAATAGATGATAAGGATCATCACAACAAAAAGTACCACATTTTTTAAATCGACAGAGCGAAAAGTAGAATAAACACATGGGCAGTGGCATTGGGAATTGCGAAATAAACAGCTATAATGTATTCACAACTGATTACGAAAAATAGCTTAAAAGTCGTCATCGTGTTAGACAGTTGTGTAAGTTGTTGCATTCGTTTTGCGATCCCCGTTTCTACTTATAACTTGGACCAGCACCCACGAGACCGCATGATGTCACCAACCGCCGCTACGTCACCGGTATTTACGTTTACACCGCCTTACTATAGTATTAAAATACTCGGATGTTTACTTCTATAAAGACGTGTCTCTTATTTCTTGTCTTGCTTACATTCATGCTGCTGCATGCTGTTGCCGTGATTTATTGTAATAAGATGACAAACGTACAAGCCGCCTGATGGTTTGCAGCAATAGTTCTCATGAGAAAGCTTAAAGACACTCAGCGAGCTATGGAGAGAGCAATGCTTGGCATTTCTCTACGCGACCGTAGAAGGACCAAAGTTGTCATCATCATCATCATCATCATGTCAGCCTATTGCCGTCTACTGCTGAACATAGGCCTCCCCCAAAGAGCGCCAACCATCCAAAGTTGTCAACATAGCTCAAAAGATTAGCAAGCTTAAATGGCAGTGGGCAGGGCACATAGCTCGTAGAACTGATGGCTACTGGGGCAAAAAGGTTCTCGATTGCAGAGGACGCACACGAACACAATGTGGGACGACCTCCAACGAGATGGACAGACGACCTGCTAAAGGGAGCTAGGAGTCGTTGAATGCAGACGACATATAACCAATCGTTGCGGTAGTCTATCGGGGAGGCCATCGTATAGCAGCGTAGTGTGGGACGATCTCCAACGTTATGGACAGACGACCTGGTAAAGGTCGCTAGAAGTCGTTGGATGCAGGCGGCATATAACCGGTCGTCGTGGATGTCTATTGGGGAGGCCATCGTTTAGCAGCGTAGTGTGAGACTACCTCCAACGAGATGGACAGACGACCTGGTAAAGGTAGCTAGGAGTCGTTGAATGCAGACGACATATAACCAGTCGTTGCGGATGTCTATTGGGGAGGCCATCGTTTAGCAGCGTTGTGTGAGACTACCTCCAACGTTATGGACAGACGACCTGGTAAAGGTAGCTGGGAGTCGTTGGATGCAGGCAGCATATAACCAGTCGTTGCGGATGTCTATTGAGGAGGCCATCGTTTAGCAGCGTAGTGTGAGACTACCTCCAACGAGATGGACAGACGACCTGGTAAAGGTCGCTGGGAGTCGTTGGATGCAGGCGGCATATAACCGGTCGTTGCGGATGTCTATTGGGGAGGCCATCGTTTAGCAGCGTAGTGTGAGACTACCTCCAACGAGATGGACAGACGACCTGGTAAAGGTAGGTGGGAGTCGTTGGGAGCAGGCGGCATATAACCGGTCGTTGTGGATGTCTATTGGGGAGGCCATCGTTTAGCAGCGTAGTGTGAGACTACCTCCAACGTTATGGACAGACGACCTGGTAAAGGTCGCTGGGAGTCGTTGGATGCAGGCGGCATATAACCGGTCGTTGCGGATGTCTATTGGGGAGGCCATCGTTTAGCAGCGTAGTGTGAGACTACCTCCAACGAGATGGACAGACGACCTGGTAAAGGTAGGTGGGAGTCGTTGGGAGCAGGCGGCATATAACCGGTCGTTGTGGATGTCTATTGGGGAGGCCATCGTTTAGCAGCGTAGTGTGAGACTACCTCCAACGTTATGGACAGACGACCTGGTAAAGGTAGCTAGGAGTCGTTGAATGCAGACGACATATAACCGGTCGTCGTGGATGTCTATTAGGGAGGCCATCGTTTAGCAGCGTAGTGTGAGACTACCTCCAACGAGATGGACAGACGACCTGGTAAAGGTAGCTGGGAGTCGTTGGGAGCAGGCGGCAGGTCTATGGGAGAGGCCTTCGTTCAGCAGTAGACCTCATTTGGCTGATATTATGAATGGTAAGGGGCGACTTCAGCAACACCAGTGGTATCACTCGCGGAGTCATTTTGACACCTCATTTGTTAAGTCTGATCGCCTCTCCTTGGGCGCAAATTTCAATTTTTTTTTTGTTTAGGTGTAAAGGCAACTGTAAGTTAGGGGCGTAAATTTTTCGCATTGGTGATTAATCATTGTCTCCATATTTTGAATGTGATGTTTTATGTAGGGAAGGCCAAAACAAAAGAATCAAACTTAGACAAAACCCAAAAAAAAACAATAAATTAGACTGCCTCTTTAGTGGTCTTAAGCGCGACTACTAGAGCTAGAGATCCTGGGTTCGATCTTCAGGTCGAGCAGTGTTATTGGGGTTTTTCTATGAACTTCTCAGTAGCAGCTCAGTCTGGATTTGTGCCCGGTTAATGGCAATAGACTCGCCCCCTATTACATGGGACCTAAACATACCGGCGAAGAGACTCGGCTCCACAACACAGAGTATCTTAGTGTGGGGTTCAGTATTTTAATAACCATTAGTAATTCTATGTTTCCTGACATTAATTATTAAGTGTGGGTGTACATTAATACACCTCTGTCTAACCCTGTGGGGAATAGAGACGTGGTGGTACGTTTAATGTAAACTAGAAAGAGTATTTTGACCGGTGAGTTCGACCGTGTAATTAAATCACGAGACATGAATCGTTCTTACGCAAAAATTCTCACTCCGACATAATGGTTGTCTCGCGTCAACTATGACATCACTATGATTCAATTGTTATACAAACCATATTTAATTTTAAAACTTTATGACTAAGTTTTAGTATTGGATACGTTCCTGTATTTATTCCGCGAAAAAATATGAGGTGATCCTTTAACCGACTGCGCGAAACAAAGGTATGGTGAACTGTTTAGTGTGTGTTTGTTTGTGTCGATATTTGTATCATCCATAAAAACTGCTGTATACTGACTGTACAAGCTTTATGTATATTGATAGGTCAGCTTATATTGGAAATGTATAAGCATAGTTTAGATATTTCTAAGTTCACTAATATAAAAAAACGGAAGTTTTTTACTTAAAGATTTTCTCGGACTTTTGATCGAATGTGATAAACCAATACATAAGGTTCAAATTTATTTGAATCACGCGCATTCATTAAATACAAAATTCTATACCAAAATTAAACAGAAATGCATAATTGCCATCGCCGGATACGGCATGGATCACACACAAACATATAAAATAGGAAGTTGACATCATTAAAAATAGAATACAGTTTTTTTTTGTAATAAAAATATCCAAAGTGACTCATTGAATCTAGAGAGGAGTAACGGAAAGACTAAGAAAAATGTCTCGAATGTATATCGTATTTTTGAAACTAGTTATTTCATGCGATTTCACTCGCATTCCAAAGGACTTTTGGTGATAAAGAAAGAAGAAAAAAATGTATTCAGCTAAATTCATATGCAGTCGCCAGCACATCAACTTACCGCAAAATGTGAAATTTCCTCAGTCGATTTTGGACCCTTAACTATTTAAGGTTTAAAATCATTTGTAGGAATTTGACAGTTTGGTATAACCTAATGTGCTGGCGACTGGTTGGTATTTAGTATACCAACCTATATAAAGAGAAGCTCCGTTACATCCCCAAGATGACCAACGACCATGAAGATGTTCCAATAAACATGATATGCCTCACCTAATGACCTGATACCATCCAATCCGGTCAGCCAACGGTAAAGTAGGTTTCTAAAACGCATAGAAATAACCAAATATGCTAACACTGAATGCCAACCGGTTTGGAGTAGTGATGAGATGAATAAATATAGATGCATAAGAGGAGTGTCACTCGCGAACGCAACAATGTTGCACTGTTGTCGCTGTCTCCATCGCTCACGATGCGAACGCGTGCCCGAGAGGTGAAACAAAAAAAAATTTGCAAAATTTTCGAGCGTATTTCTTGTTCCGAAATTTGAAGATTAAACTTTTAATATAGTTATTACGTAGAATATTTTTTGTGTAAAAGGATATTCATTATATTATCTGTGTTCCCCATGAGTCAAAATGGTTCTGTGTTGATACATTTTCTTGAAATACTAGCAAGTTGGGTCGCTCTCATCGAAAATTACCAAACTTTGAGCTAGTGTAACTTTTTAACTGTAAATTGAAATGAAGTTTTACGTTCAAGTAACACGTATTTAAATGATAAGATTGTTACTGCAAAATTTCAAAAACTTTCATTGGTTACAATTCAAGATAGGACCAAACTACTTTTGTATGGAGAGCGGAGCGGTGACTATCCTCATAATGCCTTTTTTAAACTACGTTCGCTTGCAGTCTTAATATATGCGACTGAATATCAGTATTTTACACGAAGCGATTGTCACAAGGCCTTCGCAACCCATTTTTTTTATGAGATTACTCGGCAAACGAGCAGGCGCTCTGTCATCGTAAGTAGTCAACGCCGCCCATGGACATCTGCAATACCAAAGGAGCTGCAGATACGTTGCCGTAAGGAAGAGGGAAGGGAACGTGACAGAAGGAGGAAAGGGACTGAGGGAGGAATTGGGCCTCCGGCACTCCAAAATTCCAATACCTGGGTAATACCGTTTTGATAATGATAGACTGGTTGTCAGAATTTTCGAACAACGTGCAATTGGACCGAAAGCTTAATTAATATACTTTTTACGTTGGTAAACGGGCATACCAGCCACCTGATGATAAGTAGTCATCACCGCCAATGGACACCTGCTCGACTGGGGAAGTACTACCCTCCCACAGAATATCGACGTCTAGTACCAGTATGCATAGGTACTACGTATGTACTGTACGATGAGTGTACAGCGGGCATGCATATCTCCTTTAGTTCTCGCCTGCTCGTTTGCCAAGTTATCCCATAAAAATAACTTGCAAGACCAGAGGAGTTGCTGACGCGTTACCGAGACTTAAGGGACTCTAAAGGCTGCCAGACCGCAGCAACCGGGAGGTTAATCTGTCTCTCACGAGAAGTCGAAACACACACAAAAGTATTCTACGAACTATAGCGTAAGGGTAGTCGCTATCCAGTCAGACTCCAAGAGCTCTTATCTCCGAGCGCGTCAGAATTATTAATATTTTTTTACCTCATGTATAACGAAGATAAGCCAGAGCAACCAGTAGAACACCAGTAATCCTGTACCAGTAATCCTGGTAGGATTACGTCCTACTCCGCGGATCCAGTGCCGATTGGAAGATGTCACATGCCTTCGAATTTGTCTGTTGTAGGACATGCCGGTTTCCTCACGATGTTTTCCTTCACCGGTTGAACAGCACACGTATCTAAGTATTCAGCATAAATATGCATAAGCCAATTAGCGTAGCGTCAATGCTTACTAATTGTAATCAGGCTCATGTTTAAACAAATTAGCAGTGTTGATAGTACCGTTATTTAAGAATCTCCATAGTGTTATGGGAAGAGCGATGTACTTAGAGATAGTTCACTGAAGAAAGAAAGAAATGCGAAAAGGAAAGAAAAGTTCGTCTGGGGTACCACCGCGTTGTCAAATATTCTACGCATAAGCAATAATGTGTTAATGTGGAGTTACTAGGATGGATTAAATAAGGAATGAGTTAAAAGGGAATCGTTTGTCTTGGTATGGGCACGTGACGAGGAAAGATGAAACGTATGTAACTAAAAGAAGAGATATGAGTATGAATGTGGAGGGATGCAGGGATAGAGAGAGATGATGATGATGAAAGATGGATTGCGTGAAGTCAGATATATATGGCTAGGGCGTCGTACTTGCAATCATGAGGTTGCCAGTTCGAAACTCACCCATTGCACTACCGACGTGAACCTACTCGTAATACAAGCATTTAGCTTAGTACGAGGCGTTAACAAGAATACTATACTCCATTTGGTTAGGTACTTAACTAAAGGTAAACAATAAAAATGGCGGCGTTCAGAGCTGTTCAACCTTTTATTACAATGGTATCATATGAATTTGGAGTGAAATTAATAACAACACAACCAACAATCAATAAAACCAACGAACAAACAGAACAATAACTATCTAACACCATTTGCGGCAAAAAAAACATAAAAACGAATGAAAGTAAAGTAAATACAAACTGTTACGTATGGCGTCTGGTTACCCGACTAAGTATAATATCGGTTAATTATTTCGCTCCGCTTCCTCGCAGTACTACTTCTCAATTTTTTCGAGTTATCTAAAGTCTACTACGCAGAAAAATGTTTTGAATATCTGTATTTTTAGATTCGTTTTAGTAGGCACATTGCAATACTTTTTGACATAATTATAAATTTTGATTTAATTATTTTTTTGCAAGCTTAAGAATAATAGTAACTATTTAATATTAAGCAAAGTAGTAAGATATGCTAGCATAAAAGCAGAATGTGATTTTGAGTTATTGAATAATTTATTTTGGTGATGTTTTATTTCGAAATGAAAAATGACCCTACAAAAGAACCTTTTTTATGATTTGTTTACCTTTAGTTAAGTACCTAACCAAATGGAGTATAGTAATGTGCAATTATGTCAACGTTGCCTGTACCAAATAATCATCAACTAAATATAGCGCATATTTAGTTGCGTGTGCGTTACCCAGGCCAGATGTTGTCGAAAATGGTCATTTGAACCTTATAGATAATTAGTTTTGCGGCTTCTGTAATTGTTGCGCACATTTTTAAATTTGTTGCGCTTATAGTTTTTTAATTATTTCACAAAAATATTTCCTGCTGGGGTAACGTTACCCCAGCAGGAAATGTTTTTGTGAAATAATTAAAAAACTATAAGCGCAACAAATTTAAAAATGTGCGCAACAATTACAGAAGCCGCAAAACTAATTATCTATAAGATTCAAATGACCATTTTCGACAACATCTGGCCTGGGTAACGGACACTTTAGTTGCACATGCAACATCCAGCATTTATTTTCAGTTGGCAACTCTGCAATGACACAGGTGAGTAAGCCACAAAAGTGTCACTACCAATCTTTTTAACCACATACCCATCAATTATATACAACATGGCAACAAAGAAGGCGGTCCGCGAGGTGAGATCGATCGAATTTCGGAGAATGACGTTGCTAGGATACGGCGGATTGGAATGTGTTGCTTAGCAACCGCTGGGGCTGTTCTATATTTGTAAATCTTCGCGTCTCACGCCCGGGCCTCAAGACTGTTATTGGTGTTGTGGGGGGACGGGTTTGTCCCCCCATCCAGCGGGAGGATCCTGTGTACGTAGGCACTGGAACGTGTTTTGCCCGGTGGACCAGGGGCTGGATGGTAGGCTTGGTATTAGAAATAAATGCGCACGAATTTAACTCGCACGATTGGGCGAAACTATAAAATTAATATATTTTGCCCGATAAATGTCGCTACAGTGTAAAAATCGCCATTCAATGACAGACGCACCGAATAGCACCACTGTAGCCATGTGAAGCGGCGGAAGCCGGCTGTTTGCCGGTTCGAACCCACCCATTGCACTACCGACGTGAACCCACTCGTAACACAAGGGGTTAACAAGAATACTAGTAATATAATATGCGACCCACATTACTAATATGTTTTTTTTTTGTAATGAATCGTACTGTGGTTCCTCTAAGCGGCGGTAGCCTAACGGCTAGGGCGTCGGACTTGCGATCATGTGGTGGTCGGTTCGAACCCCACCCATTGCACTACCGACGTGAACCCACTCGTAACACAAGCATTAAGCTTAGTACGAGGGGTTAACAAGAATACTAGTAATGTATGACCCACATTGGTAGTAAGCTTTTATTTAAAAAAAAAAGAAAGGTTTTGCCTTATCACCTAAGTTGTTGCCAACTATTTTAAAAAAAAATACATTGCTATCAGGAAATCAGCGACAGAAACATGGCAACAGCGAATGCCGTTCTTGACACGAGGCCAAAATTCGTGGAAGGCCGTTGCTAGGATACGGGAGAGTAGAATTTGTTGCTAAGCGACTCCTTACAGCTGATAATCAATAGCTGTGTGTGCGGCAAAAACGGCAGTGCCCCCATCAATTCAAGAGCAAAGAAGGCATGGAAATTATTTCTACATAACATACCATCACGCCTGTATTCCCCGAAGGGTTAGGCAGAGGTGTACTTAATGTACACCCACAGTTCGCCGGTATGTTGGGTCCCATGTAATAGGGGGCGAGCCTACTGCCATTCACCGGGCACAAATCCAGACTCAGAGCTGCTACTAAGAATTTCATAGAAAAACTTAATAACACTTTGCTCGACCTGGGGATCGAACCCAAGACCTCTAGCGTAGCAGTCGCGATTGGGACCACTAGACCAACGAGGCAGTCAAATTATTTCTACTTTTCCTTTATTTTCATTTGATGAAATAGTTTTTTTTTACAGTATAATAAATGATTGACGGCCTCGTTAGTCTAGTGGTCCCAATCGCGACTGCTACGCTAGAGGCCTTGGGTTCGATCCCCAGGTCGAGCAAAGTGTTAAAGGGTTTTTCTATGAAATTCACAGTAGCAGCTCGGAGTCTGGATTTGTGCCCGGTGAATAGCAATAGGCTCGCCCCCCCCCATTACATGGGACCTAAACATACCAGCGATTTGTGGGTGTACATTAGTACACCTCTGCCTAACCCTGATGATATGTTATGTTATCTCCTACCAACAGACATCGGCCAACTATTTTGTTATATCAGTATGATCGCGTTACTTTTTAATGTTTTTTTTCTAAAACGTGCCGCAAGTGCAGCTTAGAACTATGGCAAAGTGTTTCGTATCGCGACACACGCACCGCGTGACACGGTTTCGATTCCTTCGCATTCCGCGCTTTCCGCCTGCTCCAACGGACCCACATTACGGCATTCGACTAGAAAAAAGTTTTTAATAGAAAATTGTGTTTTTATTGTGGCAATTTTTATGAAGTGCAGTGATAGCCTAGGAAGGTCACCAGTGGACTGCCAAGTCAAAGGTCTCGAGTTCAATTCCAAGGCGCGCAGCTCACACTTTGGAAGTAATGTGCGTAATAATAGCTAATTATTATCACGCGATTAAACGTTGAAGGAATACATCGTGAGGAAACCTGCATGCCTGAGAGGTTTCTTGACTATTGACGAAGCTATCGAGCTATCGAGCTATCGAAAGCTCGACTGACAAGATAAGGCGTAGTTAACTAATACGTGCGTGCGTGTAATTGTGTGTTGTACACGGCATGGCGTAGTTTTAGCCGGCATCACTTCTTTTTCGCAAAATTCCATCTTAATTTTTTATTTGATCTGAGCTAGATCTAAACTGCTTCATTGATCCAGTCATATTTGCAGGTCGAGCAGTTTTATTGATTTTTTTTCCGTAAAAATCTGACTAGACTGAAATAGACATTGCTAAATTGTTAATTATTTTTGGAATTTATAGTGAAATTGTGATTTTTATACGGTGTCAATTTGAAGTTATTAATGTAGAAGATAATAATGAATAGTACCTGATAGTAATGTATTTGTGAATGTTATGTAGTACGTAATTAACAATTTTGTAACAATTATTTTCAACACAATTTATATTGTCAAGAAATAAGTTACTTATGACTTATGTTTGTTTTGCTTGAACACGCTAATAACAAGAACTGCGGGTCCGATTTGAAAAATTATGACAGTGTTAGATTAGTCCATTAATCGAGGAAGGCTATATATCATCACGCTAAAACCAAAAGGAGCGGAGCATAAATGAAAAATGTTGCAAAAACGGGAAAAAATGAAATGCCGAAAAGCCGAGAAACCACGCGGGCGAAGCCGTGGGCGGAAAGCTAGTAGTAATATAGAATGAAGTCCTTACAACATAAAACATTAACATAACATACCATCACGCCTGTATTCCCCGAAGGGGTAGGCAGAGGTGTACTAATGTACAACCACATTTCGCCGGTATGTTTAGGTCCCATGTAATAGGTCGTCGTATTGCCTCGCCTATAAGTCACACTATTCTAACCAAAACGTCACCTTTTAAAAAGTATAATATTATAAAATCACTTACATGAATATTACTACACATATTGACAACGAGATTAATATCTTCCATTGTGACGTGGATACCAGACGCTGTGCCGACAGAAAATGGAATAAATCTCCGTTGCTCATCAGACATTTTACTGCGCAACTCGCGAATATTGATTCGGGACGGGGGTTAAGTTATACTGGTAGACAGTCGGAAGCTTTTATCGATCATATACTTAGTTATTTTGAGGATAGAGTTCATATTCGAATTAATAAGCTTATCATTAATCATCAACCCATATATCGTCCCACTGCTGGGCACGGGTCTCCTCTCAGAGTGAGACGGATTAGGCTATAGTCCACCACGCTAGCCTACTGCGGGTTGGCAGACTTCACACGCCATCGAGAAAATCTCTCAGGCGTGCAGGTTTCCTCACGATGTTTTCCTTCACCGTTTAAGCACGTGATAATTAATTATTAATACGCACATGACTTCGAAAAGTCAGAGGTGAGTGCCTTGGATTCGAACTTGAAACCTTTGACATGGCAGTCCTATGGTCATATCACAAGGCTATCACTGCACTGCATAAGCTTATAGTAGTTTAGTATTGTCAATATTTTATAACATACCTTCACGCCTGTTTTCCCCAGAACGGTTTGGCAGAGGTACTAATATACACCCACAGTTCGCCGGTATGTTTTGGCCCCATGGATGGCGAGCCTATAGACATTATCCGAGCACCAACCCAAATTCTCAAATTAAGAAGCTTGTAAGTAATAGTTAAGTATTTGTAATATTTTATAGCTTAACCACCTTTTTTTTGGGATAGCTCGGCAAACGAGCTGTCGAGCTAACTGATGGTAAGTAGTCGTCGTCGCGCATGGATATCTGCAAAACCAAAGGACGTACAGATGCGTTGCCGAGCCTATTTAAGAAAAGGAAAGGGACTGAGAGACAAATTTGGTCTCCGGCGCTCCACACTCGCCGTACGAAACGCAACAGTATGCATACTGCTACTTGACGTCGATATATCGTAACCTCAGGGGAAAAAAGGCATAAGACGAAAATGCAGATTTTTCAGTGTGGCAAAAAAACTGAATTTATGGGGATATTTACTTTATTTCCAAACGTAGAAGAATCATTGTTATATAAAAAAAAGAGAAAAAATGTTGCACTTCGTGTTGTATTTAAGTTAGTGCTAATGTTTATAGTTTAATAGTAAATGTAAAAATAAATTATTATGCTATTTTTTAGAATATAATAAAAAAAAACAGCATATGTATCTTTAAACGTACTTCTTAAATATGATAAAATCGATGATTGAAAGTAAAATCACTTATGCCTATATTCCACTAGGGGTACGATATCTTGCAGATCTGTTGATCAGCATAGCAATAATTTAGCCACAAGCCCCTCCTTTTTCCTTTATATAATATACGTATAAATAGGAGTCATTAATAAGGAATTTATGGCGCAAAGGAATGTACTAGTGTTATCTTACTACTTAGATATGTGAATAATTTAATACAATGAAATGACGTGTAATAATACCCCGTAGGTATATAAATATGTAAATAGTAACATCACGCCTGTATTCCTCGAAGGGTAAGGCAGAGGTGTACTAATACACGCACACTTCGCCGGTATGTTTATGTCCCATGTAATAGGGGGCGAGACCTTTGCCACTAATCGGGCACAAATCCAGACTCTGAGCTGCCACTGAGAATGTCATAGGAAAAAAAAAGACAATCAAAATTTCACGTATCTATCTGCGCCCCGGTTTGCTCAGCTCTTAAGGGTCGCAGAGTAATTTAAAATAGCCTATAACATTAATTAAGAGGATAGTATCCGCTGCGCGCTCCATACAAAAGTAGTTTGGTCCTACCTTGAATTTTAACCAATGAAAGTCTTTGAAATTGCAGTAACAATCTTATCATTAACATACGTGTTCCTTGAACGTAAAACTATATTTCAATTCACGGTTAAGTTACACGAGCTCAAAGATTGGTAATTATCGATGAAAACGACCCTACTTTACGCTAGTATTTCAAGATAATGTATCTATACAACACCATTTTGATTTGGGGAACCCAGATAATATAATGAATTGAATATCCGTTTACAAATAAATTATCTACGTAATAACTAATATTTAAAGAGTAAACTCCAAATTTCGGAACAAGAAATACGCGCGAAAATGTTGCAAATGTATTGTTGTTTCACTTCTCTGGCACGCGTTCGCATCGTGAGGGATAGAGACAGCGACCACAGTGCAACATTGTTGCGTTCGCGAGGGACACTCCTCTTAAGAAGTGGACTATCAAATGTAACAAGGATTTTGCAATTCCGACTGGTAGTTCTAGAGACTAAAGAGAGAGAGAGAGAGAAAAAAATACGGACCGTTGATTTGACCGAAATTGACAACGTCCTCTTTTGAATCGTGTAGAGGCGCTACAAGATACCTTTGCTAACCCTACACGAAATACAAATTTGGAACACGAAACAAGAGACTATTTTTTTTACAGAACAGCCATAGCCTGTTTTAAAAATTGTTCAGGACTTGGTACGGGATCTAAATATGCATTGACTGTAACGGAATTGCCATAGCACCCAGAAATCTAAAACTGACCTCCAATATTCCAGCCGCCATTTTGAAATGCAACCGAATTCGCCACATTTTTTAAATGCACTAATTGCGAAGAATACCGAAATGCGACTGACGCTTCTAACACTACCAGAAATTATTCCAACACTGCACTGCGCATGTCAGGCTGCAAGCTTGCAGTTACAAGTGCATATTTACCTGCCACGCCTCCGGAATAGGATAGACCCCCACCCACACTAGCAAAGCTCGCGTATGTGGGCGTAAAGTAGGGTTACCAACCGGTCTATTGCTATTGCAGTTCTAGCAATATGAGTAAGCAAACAACATCAATTTTCACGTTTCACTCGCAACCCACTTTTTGAGATAAAAGAAGAGTAACTATTTTCTTCTCCAAGGTCCAAACATATCTCTTTACCAGAAATCATCAAAACTGATTCAACAGTTTAGACGTTAAAACGTTAAAAATAAATAGACAAACTACTGTAGACGAGTAACTTTCACATTTATAATATTAGTAAGTACGGATATTTCGGGTCCCTATCATGATTGAGGATCAGTAATCCTCATCCATCCATCCCTCATTCCCTCTCATTCTCAGAGGAGACCCATGGTCAGCAGTAAAACATTGTAATGTTGATAATTTATTGTTGAAGAAAAAACATATCAGTACGCAAAAATACAGTTGGACAACATTTTTTCAAAATTAAAAGCTGATAACAAGCCGTAATATTTTTTCAAAAGTAATCTTCAATCATTTTTGGAAGAAAAAATCTTGGTAACCCTATCGTAAGGTCGACTGTATTCCACATTCAAAATCTTTACGCACACTATGCAAATTAATGTGTATGTGTGTTTGGAGAGAACATTCATATGTGCATTAATTGCATCACACAGACACGTTAAACTGGGACGAGAGGGGGGTTCAGGGAGAAAATCCCGCCCACTTTACCGATCAATATGGAATTACAGTCCAATGATTAAATACTTTTTTTTTTCGAATCGACGAACGAATCGTAAATGTGGAAACGACGCAAGCTCTCTGAAGTTCATAAGTGTCGTTTCCATCTTGTTATAGATCAGTTAACTCTGTGATCAGCCTTTGGCGCATAGGTACAATTTACAAAACATCATCATCCTTCGAACTCTTTCCCCAATGTTGGAGAAAGTTCAGTCCAGTCTTCCAGTCTTAATCTACTTTACACGAAGGGACTGCCATCAGACCTCCACAACTCGATTTCTGGGCAACACCGATATTCGAGGGATATAATGGGTTTCAGGCTTTGGGCAAACGATTCAAAGGTGTTTTTATGACATCCGTGATGTCAACTTCAAGTGTTGTCTGAGGCACAGAGGGGTCACTTATGTTAAGAGTGGTTACCCATCCATACCTCGGGCACGTCTTTTGGCACGGCTGATATAACTTGCTGCAACTTATAACAACGGACAAAGTTGCGGGGAAACGCGGTGTCGAAGAAAAACGTCCTGGTTAAGGAACATTCGCGAATGGACCAAAGTCATGAGTGCTGCTGAGCTGTTCCACCTCGCCAAAAACAAAGAGACACAGAGTTGATGGCCAACCTTCAGTGATAGGGAGAGGCATCAAAAGAAGAAGACCGATCCACAGACTGTCCGCGCCAGGAGCAGCTTAACCCTGCAGATAGGTTGATCGGCATAGGTAGCGACTTAGCAATGCGCCCCTGCTTGTCAGCCGTCATCATATGATTCACTTATCCATACAATAAACATCAACCTCTTCTTTGGTCTCCCTATAACCCTCCACCCCTCATTTATTCTTATAAGTGTTGTCCTTCCTCATCAAGAATAATGATCGTGAATTCTTGACCTTCAAGTCTTTAAACTGTCTCATTAAAACAGGTCAAGTTTGCAATAACAAGTTAATAAAATTATTATTTATATTCGCATACCCGAATTTATGTTCAGTTAAAAATAGCGTAATAGCATTGTTTAATGGTTCACTACCCTTGATTTCTGGATTAAAATAGAAGACATACATTCTATTCATATTATAAAAACCATATATTTGTTTTATTGTTTGCTTTTTATGGCCATAATCGGCAGACGCGCAGACGCGTAGACGCGAGCCACCTGATGGTAAGTAGTCATCGCCGCCCATGGACATCTGCAAAACCAAAGGAGTTGCCGAGCCTAATTGAGGAAAAGGGATGGGAAGAAGAAAAGGAGGAGGAAGGGGACTGGGGGGAGGAATTAGGCCTCCGGCGCTCCACACTCACCGTACGGAACGCAACAGTACCTACTTGACGATATTCTGTGAGAGTGTAGTAGGAGTTAACAAGAATACTAGTAATTTACGACCTACATTGATAGTAAGCTTTATTAAAAAAAAATTACATTCTATAGTTTCCGCTTACCTACTACTTGCACTATTCAAGTAGAGAGTGCATACGGCATTTCAACCGAATTTCGGCTAAATACCGAAGATCGGCTCAAGCTGAAGAAATTCGATTAAACCTAATGTCAAACGAATTTCGGCCCACTAATCGATTCGGCAACATGTAACGTGATTTTTCGACTACCAATCGAGTCGAACAATTTCATGAATTAAAGCCAAGTGTCTGACCGTATCGATTCAAACCACAACACACATTTTCAAGGTTATTAGGAACCGTATAATCTCTTCGTCATTCGTACGGCTTCGGTACAACGTGAGTCGCTTACAAAGACTTAGATGTGAATGTGACACATGGACATTCTGTGTTTTTTTTTATTGTATTTACCCGCAACGGCTTCACACGGGTATGTCCATAAGTTATAGCCTATAAACCTTTTTCGATTATCTCTCTTTCTAACGTTGACAATCTTATGAAAATTATTTTAGTAGATTTTGAGATTAGCGCGAACATACAAACATCACCATCACGCCTGGATTCCCCGAAGGGTTAGGAAGAGGTGTACTAAATGTACACCCACGCTTCGCCGGTATGTTAAGGTCCCATGTAATAGGCCTCCCTATTACATGGGACCTATTGCCAATACAATTACCTGGACAGATATCCAAACTCCTCGGTGCTACTGGGAAAACCATAGAAAAACCAAATAACACTTTGCTCGATCTCAGAATCAGACTCAAGACCTGTAGCGTAGCATTCGCGCTTAGGACCACTAGACTAATGAGGCAGTTTTGGGTAAAATAATAATTAAAATTAATTAATTAATAGTGCAGTGATACGACCATTGGACTGCCGTCAAAGGTCTCGAGTTCGAATCCAGGGCACGCACCTATGACTTTTCAAAGTCATGTGCGTATTAATAATTAATTATCACGCGCTTAAACGGTGAAGGAAAACATCGTGAGGAAACCTGCATGCCTGAGAGATTTTCTTGACGGCGTGTGAAGTTTGCCAACCCGCAGTAGGCTAGCGTGGCGGACTATAGCCTAATCCCTCTCGTACTGAGAGGAGACCCGTGCCCAGCAGTGGGACAATGTAATGGGTTGATGATGATGATGATGAATAATTAAAATCGGTTCAATAGTTTGAGAGTTCCCCGATTACGAATAAAGAATGTTTTTCTCTTTTAATTAGGTATCAATATGGAACTATGTATATGTACTGTTTAATTTGTCTAGTTTTTATTATGTTATCAACATTACCTGATGTAATTCTGCGCTGAACGCTGAGAAAAACGCTAGATGAAGATAAGACAAAAAATATCAAAATATTTCCTATTATCTAGGTAGTGCTATCGCTATCTATGTTGAATACGTACATAGTTCACAGATAAGAACGATCACACTAAGATAAGACAGACTCTCTACAGATAACCAACTGTATCTTGCGAGATGAATGTACAAAATATGGGTTCCTCTTGACGTAGAAGATTTTATGGTAAGTAGTAAACTTTGACTGCCTCGTTGGTCTAGTGGCCCCAATCGCGACTGCTACGCTAGAGGTCTTGGGTTCGATCCCCAGGTCGCGCAAAGTGTTATTAGGGTTTTTCTATGAAATTCTCAGTAGCAGCACAGTCTGGATTTGTGCCCGGTGAATAGGCTCGCCCTCTATTACATGAGACCTAAAGATACCGGCGAACTGTGGGTGTACATTAAGTACACCTCTGCCTAACCCTTCGAGGAATACAGGCGTGATGGTATGTATGTAGTAAACTGTCTCTTGAATAATAAGACACCATCACGCCTGTAGAGATTAACTAATGTATACACCAGTTCGACGGTATGTATAGATCTCACTGAACCTGTCAAACGCCATATTGTAGACACAATGCAAAATATAGATTTTGTATTGTGTCTACAATATGGCGTATGGAAAAACTATAGAGTTTTTCCCTCATGAGACCACTACATGAAATGAAATGAAATGATATTTATTTCTGTAAATACATCTTTTAAGAAACTTTTACAAGTCGTTTTTTTACATATTTTTTTAACTAGATGGCGTCGACGTTTCCTATCTGACGACCTCTGAGAAGAAACGTCGAAACAAACTCAGAGAATCATGGTCTCTTTTAAAGTCCAGACAACAGTTATATTATATGCGAGTTCAATGTAGGGCAAAATCTGAACAGGCCTTTTGAAGAAAGAACCATACCAGCTTTGAGTTGACCTGTCCTATCTGACGGAACGCATACATCAGTCATACATGTGTCAGTGAATTAATAGGGGACGACCCTATTGCCTATATCACTAAGAGAGGCCTACGTCCAGCAGTGGACGAGTAAGAGCTGATGATGATGAGCATATTGCCATCGCCAGGTACAAACCCAAACTCCGAGCTGCTACTGATAATTTTATAGAAAAACTCAATAATAAATAGTATGATTGTAATTATCCTCTAGCATAGCAGTCGCACTTAACTTACTGCTACTGTCTGGATTTTAAAGAGACTATTTTTCTTTAGATAGTAGTGTCTTGCTAAATATAATATTAATATGAGTGCATAAATGCAGCATTGTGTAAACAAAGTCTATGACAAATAGCTGCTGTGTTTTTTAATATATGTATTTACTTATTAAAACAAAATTGTCGCAATTAGGGCTAAAGCGTTGGGGTTGGGAGCGAAATTCTATTTTTTTCTTTTCGCATATTTCTCGGCTATAACACATTTTAGGCACATTTTTTTTTTTTTTTTTTGTTTTGACACATCCACAATCAGTCTTTCAACTATGAATGGATGCGTTGAGGGGTTATTGTCGTGGCGGGTGTGCACTCCATTGAGGGCACTACCCTTGTGAAAGAGCAGCTACATTCTCTTGTGCAGCTCCATGATGACATGCCTTTTCAAGCGGTTGGGGTAATGTTGGTGTCTGAGAAGGGCTGCCAATACATTAGGATGAGAGGCTAGCCGCTGTTGGTAGGTTGTTGAGATGTGACGTATTTCCTCCATCACAGTTTTCACCATGAGATTGTCATGGATCTCGTTGTTTGTAACAAACCAAGGGGCATTGGAGATTGTGCGTATGATAATGTTCTGGAGTCTTTGAATTATGGAGATATTAGAGCTGCTGATTTTAGGCACATGGCAGTAGAAATTGCGACATCAACAATAGTAAAACATACCATCACGCCTGTATTCCCGAAGGGTTAGGCCCCATGTAATAGGGGGCGAGGCCTATTGCCACTAACCGGGCACAAATCCAGACTCCGAGCTGCTACTGGGAATTTTATAGAAAAACCCAATATCACTTTGCTCGACCCGGGGATCGAACCCAGGACTTCTAGCATAGCAGTCGCGCTTAGGACCACTAGACTAATGAGACAGTCAAAAAAAATAGTAAAAGATTGCCAAAAACCAGTAAAAAAAATTAATTTTGCGCCCCACCCTGACACTTTAACCTTAAGTACAACAGGCAATACAGCATGCAATCCACCTGATGGTAAGTAGTCATTGCCACCCACGGACATCTGGAATACCAAAGGAGATGCAGATGCATTGCCAAGCCAAGGAAAAGGGAGGAGAAGGAGAAAATGAAAAGTTAGGGGAGTGAGGGAGGAATTGGGCCTCAGGCGCTCAAGCTTTACACAAGGGGGTTTCTGGGCTGGTCTATTAAGAGGCCACAGTGCCCCCCTCAATGTGCTGTGTACTTGATATTTCCAAGTGTGGTAATCAAATCAAATGTTTTTATTTCAAATGAGCGTTTATGAAAGTTATTGACTAGTTGCACAGTTCCAAAAAGTTGATCCTATGGAGAAGAAACCGGCAAGAAACTCCACTAGAACTCCAAGAACTAGTAGTAGTTAGGTGAGTTACAAGTTCACCCCTTAACCCTGCCTCATTAGTCTAGTGGCCCTAAGTGCGACTGCTATGCTAGAGGTACTGGGTTCCCTGCCCAAATCTTTCAAGTAAGATTTGCAAAATGTTATTGAATTTTTCTATAAGCTCTCCGTAGTCACGTCAGCCTAACCCTGCAGTGCAATGATAGCCTAGTGATATGGCCATTGGACTGCCAAAACAAAGAGACCTTTGGCGGTATAAGTCTGAGGCCAAATCTAGGGCAGGGGTGTTTCATAAATTATCACATGCTTAAATGGTGAAGGAGAACATTGTGATTGGATGCCTGACAGATTTTATCGGCAGCATATAAAGTCAGCCAATCTGTAAGGTGATGATATAATGGGTTGATGATCATAATTAATTTGCTGATTTGCTGAGGTGAGCAATATGCATTTGTATTATCCATATTCCATCACAAAGTTTGTTTTTTTTTACAAATTGACTTGAATTCAATGCTTAATTGTAGTCCTAAGGCTACTCTCTGACCTGAATTTGATTAAAGAAGTATTTATCTCCTTTATTTTAACTTTTCATATAAATTTACATTATAAATATTTTTAATAAAAACTGAAAAGAAAACAAAAACATTTAAAAATATAGGGAAAGGTAACCCACGGCGTCGGGAGCAGGGTCCAAGCCACCGGTAGTTAGGGCCCCAGAGAAAGAAACCTCCTAACAATGCAGGCTATGCCTGAAAGGACGGCTCTCTGCATGAAGCCCTTGGCCCAGCTACTCAACGAGAGCCTCCTGAGATGTTGATCGAGGCTCTTAGCTATTAGGCCATTAGCTGACATACCCATTGGTACAATGATTGCTGAATCCACCTCTCACATGTCGACAACCTCATGTGCTAAATCAAGATACTTTATTTGTTTAAATAATTATTTATTATTAAGAATTAACTAATTCTAGGACCTACTATAATGCAGACCTTTATGTCATAGATAAATGAGTTTGTTTTGTTAAAAAAAAGTTTGAATATGATAAAAATTGTGTAGGCTTTACCCATGACATACATTTTATTAAAATATGGAAGTAATGAACATTTTTATCAGCAACACATCCTGCAAAAATGACTCATTATACTTTGTAATAACTATATGCATAATTACAAATTATGTTAGAAATAAAAGAATTGTACAGGCAACTGGTTGAAAAGTAAGAAAATAGTCTATTAGCAAAACCTAATCCAACCGACTCGTTTTAAAACAGGTATTAATTTTAATTAGTGCCCCTAATTGAGTCTAATGGGCTTAATCTCAATTGAAACCAATTTTCCAAATAGTTAAAACAGAGTTAGCAATACATTTATCAATTACCTTGTTTATATAGCACAAAAACTTTCTTTAAACAATCAGGTACACGGAAAACTCACAACACTGCAATCCAAATACGAGAAAACACACAAACACTGGAACATTTGTTAGTGAAACTAGTGATAGGTAGTGAAACTTGTAGGCGACCGCGCCTGACCACTAATTAACTTAGCTGTTGTATGTATCTACCAACGTTTGTGCAAATAACGCCCAGTCAAACCCGTAGCGGAGCGACGCGCGACAAGAATGAGGAAACAGACAAAAGTGAAGAGCTGACCCAACCTCGCGGGGCTTCTGCGTCCTCGACTCAAAAAAAAACCTGCTCCCCTCATTCACCTACTAATCTTAAGAACGGGGTTTCCGTCCGCGACAATTCTACGTCCACGCGCCACAGACACTACGGTACGAGCAACTAATGCAAGTTTTTACGGCAACATCGCGATAATAAGGCGATTATCAATATTAAATATTTGATAGGTGAAAGGAGACATACCTTGATGAAACTCGTATATATGTATCGAAACAATATCCAATGAGTCCGTTGTGATAAAAATGACACTTCAACACTGAATAGTCGGTCACAAGTTGTTATAATCACTAATAATTAGTTACACCCACGATTATTGAAAACGGTATTCAGTATGCGGCGGATAAGCGCTAGCCCGTAAAAGACGCCATTTTGATTTCGTCAACTAAAGCCTATGGACAAGATAGAGGACTACGTTTCGTTATCAAGAAACTCGTGAAACCAATAAAGATATCATGATAGTTAAAAATTATGAAGATACATATAAGTTGATATCAATAAAGAAGTCTAATAATGTCTCAAATCTTTGCTTACTGTACTGGCAAAATTTTAACATAAATAAAAACTAGTATCGTAAGATGCAACGTACCATAGAAGGTAACCAAACGTAAAATCAATATTTTTCGCAAATTGCAAATTGAATAGGATTCATTATTATGTAAAAAGTTTTATAGAATAGTTCATTATAAATATTTTTTCTTTCTTTCTACCAAATTTTTACTCAGCTAGCGGCAGCAATGCTTTCATCTCATAATTTTTTACAACCTTATGAATATAAAATTACTGTCTATGGTTTATAGTAATACCATAGCAAATATTTTCCCCTGATATCTGGTATTAGCCTTCTTTGTGCGTAAGTAATAATTCTTACGTTTGACATTACGTGAACGTGCCCTAGTCAATATGTTGGTTGATGATATTATGATTTTAATTTGTCCATTATGTGAACCGTTTTTTGACAGATGGAACTAGTGATTGCAGGAACGTAACAATGCGATTATCGATCCGATTATTGACACTTTGATTGCTGTCTAGTATTGATTATCGATTGTAAGGTTTTCAAATCGAAAATGGTGCAACGACGACCAAAATAAATAAATATGTATAATATTCATCTGATTATATTAATATTTGTATAATATTCATTTTCCATCCATTTCTTTTCAAAAAGATTGTTTAATTTATATTTTATTGATATTATAGTGGATGCCATTTTCCGATACTGATTTAATGTCATTGTTTAAAATGATTGCAGCGAATACATTCGATTGCATCACTAGACACGGTAGAATGTGGTAGAATGTAACTAAATTTAATACGCTTAACAATAATCTTTTTTTTTGAAAATCCGTTACGTTTATGTCGTTTATAATGTCTGCAAGGAATCTTAATTAAGATGATTGAATAACATAAGGTAGATAATATATTTATTGTGTTACGCATTTCAAAATTAACTTTTACGTAATCTGTAACAGCTACGCTCTAAGGCAGTCTAAGACATCTGTCAAAAAACGGTTCTCATAATGGACAAAGTATAGGCAGTGCTGGACTAATGAGGCGCTACTGTGACATCAACTATATACAACATTATATTTTTTAGTATATAGTTTCAACCAGAATATAGTTTTTTTTTTTTTTAAAAAAAAAAAGCTTACTAGCAATGTGGGTCACACATTACTAGTATTCTTGTTAACCCCTCGTGCTAAGCTCAATGCTTGTGTTACGAGTGGGTTTACGTCGGTAGTGCAATGGGTGGGGTTCGAACCGGCAACCATATGATCGCAAGTCCGACGCCCTAGCCATTAGGCTACCGACGCTTCAAAGTTTGTTCAGTATAACATAACATAAGTATCATATTTTGTCCCAAAAATTTTAAATACCTGCAAACAACCCCTTCAGTCACCCGAAGTCATTGCCACAGATTGATGCGACAAACAACCAGACAACATAACAAGCATAAACTTTGTCATTTTTCAAGATACAGTTTTGAAATTTTGTACAATAGATTCTTTACTTAAAATTAAAAGGCACGACGTGTTTTGTGTTTGGCAAATACTAAAACTGACCTTGTATGTACAATGTATTCACAACTGAGCAGTGTGAGTGCAGTGCACGTACGTCTATCGATGAAATCAAATAAATGAAATAATTCAAAATTGTACGTTGTTAAGTTAAGCCTCCGCAATGCAACGCTGAGTATAACTAATTAATTATAACTAGTTATTAAACTGAAAATAAAAAAAAAACAACAGGGAAGGGATGTTTCTTCTTACAAAATGAATAGTGTGAATTGTGCCTTATGACACAGTTTTTTTATTGGGTAATAAAAATGTAGAGCAGTAACCCCAAATCGAATTGTCAAATAAAAGTAGCAAGCAGCTGTGCATATACGTGTTTTTATTTATAAAATAACTCTGTAATGTGCGTTTAATACACAAAAATTAAATGTGAAACACGACATCATCATGTCGAGCCGTCGTTCGATACTCGGATCGGCGCTTGACGCATTGCCTCCGCCCACGGATCCCTTGCGAGAATTATTTGAGGCATGTAAAACAGGCGATGCGGTTCGAGTAAAAAAGTTAATTACACCCCAAACTGTGAATGCCAGGGACACGGCTGGGCGTAAATCGACTCCTCTACACTTCGCTGCAGGTAATAAAACATAAATAACACAATATAAAACAGTGATTTAGTTATAAAACACGATTTTTGAAAACAAGTGAAAGGACAGAACTACAATAGGAAGCAGTAAATTTTAAAAATTGCATAATTAGTTACGCTAGTTGATTGGCGTTTCGTGTTTTATGTCTTCTGTTGTGTTTTATTCATGTTTTTATGACGTAAGTGTTGTTATGATGACGAATTTTGCAAGTGCACCCAAAACTCTAGGTGTTTGTAAGTAAGTGGTCATGCTCTACTAAATCTGACTTGTTTATCATCACGATATGTCCGCTGTGAGGTAAGCTGCAGTGTGGGGTAACATTCAGTGTGTCTGTGAAGTTACGCTGTGAGGTAAGCTATTCTGGTGGGTACTGAACTTGAACTACTGGGTTCAATTAAACTAAACACACTAATGGTTCTTAGTAGCAGTCGGAGATTGGATTTGTGCCCCATGTCTATTGCAATAGGTTAACCTCCAATTACATAGCACATTCATCCATATTAAAGTCTGGGGTACAAGGGTATGTCTGCCTTACCTTTCAAAGAACACAAGTGTTGTTTATATTCTTTATAGCTCTTACCTGCAGTTTCACTCACTTGCCAAAAGGATTTAGTAACTTTACGAAACATGCATCTGAATTTAGGCTAGACCTCCAGCAATAGTACCGTGAAAACTGTATCCAATTTGGTGCAACAGTTTTGCGTGATGTGCGTACAAATCTACGAACATTATATACGGACAGTGCAATGGTTGCCCCGTGTTAACTACCACAACTAAGGAATTGTAGGTTCATCTACACTAAGTAATAACACCTGTCTGGGTTTGAACCCAGATAAGCATTTTACCGTGTAAATAATTTCATTCACACAGCTCCTAAAACGGTGGTGGAAAACATCTTAAAACCGAAAATTTTAAAACATGTGTCATTTACCAATCCATACTGGGCCCGCATGTTGGATTCCCCTAACTAAGAGGAGGCCTGTATCCCAGCAGTGGGAATATTGGAGCAGACAAGTGCTAGAGTGGAGCATTTGGGTAAACATAGGGTGGGATGCCCTGCAACATGATGGGCCGACAATTTGAATATGGTGGCTGACAGCTAATGGATGTGAGCTGACCAAGACGGATTGGGGGTGGCAAACATTCCGCTGTGGACAGCAATAGGCTGATATGATGATGCTTATGCTTGGCACAATATCATGTTTTTATATAGTCTGAGCCACACCAAGGTATAGCCGGGATCAGCTAGTTTAAAAAAAAAATGATGCATTATGACATGTGTCATCAATGTCTGTATTTATTCAACTGTATATTTTAATCTAAAGGTGAATAATTAATATCAGTATTAATATCAGTGGAGTGTAGATTTCTTGGAACTATTGACAAGAAAGATTAAGGTGTACTAATGCATGTCTGAAAAAAATTTCTTTGTAAAGACTTTGTGTCTAGTGCAATAACAGGGCTTGATTTTTTTGTTATTCAAACTTTTTTCTTATCATCTTTATCTATGAAATTCTCATATGCCGCTTGGAGTTTGCATTTGCGCCCGGTTATTGGCAATACTCTCGCGCCCGGTTTTATGCGACCTAAACACCAGTGAAACATGAATGCACATTAGTGCACCTCTGTCCAGTGGCGTAGCGTGGGCAGGGGGGCCATAGCCCCAGGCGGCTACGTAAGGGGGCGATAAATTAATTCATTAATTCATTTGGAAATTAAAAAAAACATCCAAACAGAAAACTATGAAAAGTTATTCCAAAAGTACTACACAAATATACTAACGGTAAATTTCCGGTCAGCCCCGGTTAGTGTTACCAGATTGAAACTTTAAAACTCTGGAGAAGGAGCCTGATTTGCATTGAAAGTTTTTATCGAATTTTTCGAATTCTCCCGCAAAAGTAATTTACAGCCTGCTTTGTAGAAGTAATTATCACGTTTTAATTGTTCAGTTCAGCTCCAGATTTGTGCCCGGTTAATGGCAATAGGCTCACCCCACATTACATGGGACCTAAATATACCGGCGAAGCGTGGGTGTACAATTAATTCACCTCGGCCCCTCCGGGGAATACAGGCGTGATGGTATGATTTGTTATTTTTTTTCTTTATATATGATCGCTAAATATCACATCCTCGAGTAGAGTTAAAGTCTCACCAGTCAGTAGTAGTAGTAGTGCCTGCTGGCATGTCTACATGCCAGCATGAATGGGTCGTCACGACCGGGGAAGTACTACCCTCCCACAGAATATCGACGTCAAGTACCAGTATGCATACTGTTGCGTTTCGTACGGTGAGTGTGGAGCGCCAGAGGCCCAATTTCTCCCTCAGTCCCCTTCCTTCTCCTTTTCTCCTTCTCCTCCCTTTGCCTTAAATAGGCTCGGCAACGCATCTGCAACTCCTTTGGTTTTGCAGATGTCCATGGGCGGCGATGACTACTTACCATCAGGTAGCTCGCCTGCTCGTTTGCCGAGTTATCCCATAAAAAAAAAGAAAGTCTGTCTGTAGATACAAGTATTTGTTTTCATATTGTTTTTGCGGCGCAGAAAAAAAAGCGCATTAAACTCCATAATAAATTTATTCTGTGACGGCTGTTCTTACATGAGTTGGCAGACTTATTTATATAATCTGCACAATTTTTGTTTCAGTTGTAAATAATATTGCCTTGACCTTGATACGAAGTGATTTCTCTTAGCATATTATGAGAACATTTTGCATTGCAAATTATTTTGTAATTTAAATTTTATTGTTACAAGATATTTTATATATTATTTTTTTATGAGCGCCGCGGGGCTTGTAGCTAAATTATAATTGCGCTGATGAACAGATCTGGAAGTTATTTTAGTGAAGGAAAAATATGACCGCGGGCAGGATTCGAACCTGCGTCTTCTGGTTAAGTACACCAGACGCTATGACGACTCCCACCCGCCATGTCAAAATTTGCCTTCTCATTTTTAATTTACGTCTTTGAGGTGACGTCAGTGACATCTGTTGAAAATTTTTGCTTCTCAACCGACATGACATGCAGTACAGCAAGTACGATGTCGTACTTGCTGTAAAGCATGGTCATAGCGTCTGGTGTAGGTACTTAAACAGAACACGCAGGTTCGAATCCTGCCCGCGGTCGTATTTTTCCTTCACTAAAATAACTTGATAATCTTTGCAAGGAAAATGCCTAAAAAATACAAAAAGACAGATCTGGAAGGTTAAGCAGCATCTGCGGTCGGTCTGTGGATGGGCGACCATTATTAACACATCGGGGACCCTCCGGAGAGTCGTGAAGCCGTCGGTCCCGATCATACGAACACCTATGACAATAGTTAGTGCTAGTCAGAATCACAAAAACCCTGACAAGCAGTCTATATCCTCCGAATATCGGTGTTGCCCAGAAATTGTGTTGCGGAGGTCTGATGGCAGTAGCTTCGTGTAAAATATTGATATTGAGCCGAATCCGGTTGGACTGGAAGTCATAATAATTGGGAAAAAGGCTAGGATGTTTTTTAAGGCCCCTAATCAAATCAAATTCTTTATTTGCATAAAACATGGTATAAAAAGTTGTTATAAATAAGTTTTGATCAATCATATTTTGCTAATTATAGCATGCAAAATTAGGTCATTACTATTGATTTCCCAGGAATTGTTTTAGTGAGTAAAAATTTTTAGTATTTAGCCATGCGTAAAATTTTTTCTTAAATAAATTAATGTTTAAGTCTTTAAGTTCACTGGGTATCCTATTATAAATTCGTACACACATCATTAAGCAACTTTTATCATATTTTTTATATCTAGGAATGTCATAGAAAACAAGCCTATTTGGGTTTCTCTGATTTCTTGGATTAATGTCACATGCTTTATTAAATAATTCTTTGTCTACTCACAAACATACACACTTCGTAAATATACAGCGATGGTAGTGGTAGTAACCTAGCCAAGTAATAACTATGCTAATGAGTTGATGTGCAAGGTTACGCTGTGGTATACTACGGTCAGTTAATGGATAGGTGACCCCACTCATCACATCACATCAGAACCTCTCTTGCAGAGTAAATACAAAAGGACCACTAAAACTACAGTCACCGACTACCGAAACTGTATTAAAACATAACATGCCATAACGCCTGTATTCCCCGAAGGGTTAGGCAGAAGTGTACTAATGTACACCCACATTTCGCCAGTATGTTTATGTCCCATGTAATAGGGGGCGAATCTATTGCCGTTAACCGGGCACAAATCCAGACTCCGGGCTGCTACTGGGAATTTCATAGAAAAACCCAATAACACTTTGCTCGACCCGGGGACCTCTAGCGCAGCAATCGTGCTTAGGACCACTAGACTAATCAGGCAGTCTAAGATCTAATAAGTACAAATCTATGATAAGAAGATTTGTTAGTTACTGTTGTTTTCAACCAGGATACGGTCGCAGAGAAGTAGTGGAGATTCTCATCGCTGCTGGGGCGGCTTTGCAAGCTCGGGACGACGGTGGCCTGCAGCCATTACACAACGCCTGCTCCTTCGGCCATGCCGATGTAGTCCGCGCTCTGCTGGGGGCGGGAGCGGCCCCCGCAGCCAGAGACAACTGGGGGTACACCCCGCTCCACGAAGCAGCTGCTAAGGGGAAGGTGGATGTGTGTATAGGTGAGTTGAGGATCGTTTTTTTTTTTCAAGTGGCAGTGGCTTATGGCTAGGGCTTCGGACTTGCGATCATGCGGTTGCCGGTTCAAACCCCACCCATTGCACTACCGACGTGAACCCACTCGTAACACAAGAATTAAACTTAGCACGAGGAGTTAACAAGAATACTAGTAATTTGTGACGCACATAGCTAGTAAGCTTTATTTAAAAAAAAACTCGATTCAAATTTTATGATAAGAAGTCCCGGGATCGTGGGTGGTCTCGTGTCCCGGGACTTTGAGACTTCCCAAACATGCAATGAATGAATGTTACACGTTGTCCGCAGCGTTGCTGCAACACGGCGCCGACCCGAACATCCGCAACACTGAAGGGAAGACGCCGCTCGACCTAGCAGACTCCGCTACCAGGCCTGTGTTGACAGGTAAGCCTTTTTACATGATCTTGAGTAAGAATCTAAGACACGCATCTCTGACTTTCCGAAGTCAGTTTTTTGTCGTGGTAGGGCCACGCTGTTAGCAGCATGAATGGGCCGGCTTGACCGGGGAAGTACCACACTCTCGCAGAAGACCGACGTCCGAGTAGTAGCGTTTAGTTACTGCGCTTCGTTCGGTGAGCGAGAGGGCCGTAGGCCCCAGTCCTCCCCCAATCCCCTTCCTTCTCCTTTTCTCCTTTGGTTTTGCAGATGTCCATGGGCGGCGATGAATACTTACCATCAGGTAGCTCGCCTGCTCGTTTGCCGAGTTATACCATAAAAAAAAAGAAAAAAATAAGTCATTTGCGTATCAGTTTATTTCTATTGTGTCTCGTTGTCTAGGTGAATACTGCGCAGCGGATGTGCTAGAAGCAGCTCGCTCCGGGGCCGACGACCGGCTTGCCTCCCTGCTCACCCCTTTGAACGTTAACGTGCACGCTAGCGATGGACGGCGCTCAACTCCTCTGCACCTGGCCGCTGGGTACAACAGGGCGAGGGCCGTCCGCCTGCTGCTGCAGCGCGGAGCAGACGTACATGCCAAGGATAAGGGGTGAGTTATTTAATCAGTCAAGTCCCATATTATCACCTAAGTATACACGGCGACATCGACGGACAATCGCTTATTATGAATTCAGTACATGATTCTGGACCCCTATGCTTTGAAATTATTCGTCGGTTATTTGTTTTAGTTATAACTAGCTTTCTGCCTACGGCTTCACCCGCGTGTTTTCTCGGCTTTTCTGCATTAATATTTTCCCTTTTTTGCAACGTTTTTATTATTTTATATAATTGTATTATTCATTTCTTGTTTATAATTTTATTTATTTAAGTTAGTAACATCTTGTAATATTAAGTTTCTCTGCTGTGCCCTAACAGGGTTTCATGTTGCTACTCACCACATTTAAAGACCTATGTATTGCAATAAAGAACTTTGACTTTGACTTTGAGTACTAGTAATCTTGTTAACCCCTCGTACTAAGCTAAATGCTTGTATTACGAGTGGGTTCACGTCGGTAGTGCAATGGGTGAGTTTCGAACCGGCAAACACATGATCGCAAGTTCGACGCCCTAGCCATTAGGCTACCGCCGCTTAAATATCATTTAAATTCATTATTTTAGACACAATGCAAAATACGACGGCCGGGCGTCACTGTTACTATTAACACTAAAAATAGTAAATAGATGAATATTCATTTCATAAATTTAAAGTCGCACAGCGAGCTATGGAGAGAACTATGCTCGGAGTCTCTCTGAGGGATAAAATCCGTAACGAAGTCATCCGTCAGAGAACCAAAGTAACCGACATAGCTCAAAGGATTAGCACACTGAAGTGGCAATGGACCGGTCAGGTCTCTCGGAGAACCGACAACCGTTGGAGCAAACGAGTTCTCGAGTGGAGACCGCGGCTAGGCAAACGTAGTGTAGGACGCCCACTGGCCAGGTGGAGTGACGACTTGCGGAAGGCAGCTGACAGTAACTGGATGAAAAGAGCTGAAAATCAGGCTCTGTGACGTTCACTTAAAGAGGCTTACGTCCAGCAATGGACGAATACGGGCTGATGATGATGATGTATATCTATTTACAAAAATAAAGATTATTTAACATAATTTAGGTAGGTAGGAACTGACTGATCTTCAGCGGCTTCAGCAGACATACACTTGGTATGTTCACGAACTGCTGACTTCCTAGAACGGCGGTGTTAAACATCGAGGATATTAAAGAAATCGTGTAGCTCAACCATTAGGGAGCTCAACTACGACCGTTATTTTTAAAGTAGCCGAATTTTTCAAGAAAAGAAAAGCAGACAAGGAAAGCTTTGAATATAAAAGTGATGCAAATATTGGTTCTGAAGTATCTAATAATTGAAATAAAAATAAAAATAAATATATAATAAAACGTACCCAGTTACTTAAACACTTACCATTACAGTGATATAATATTTATGCGAAGTTATATCTCTTTAGCATTAAAATATCGACTGATATCGTAAGTTCTGTCCGACTATATCGTTCTCATGTGAACTCATGCTCTTTACTCCCCTTTCCCCGCCTCGCCGCGCTTTCTTAAGCTTTTTTCATAGCTTATATATTCATGTTTACAGAGGCCTAGTGCCACTACATAACGCCTGTTCGTATGGCCATTATGAGGTCACAGAGTTGTTGGTGAGAGCGGGCGCCGATGTGAACGCGACCGACCTCTGGGCATTCACGCCGCTACACGAAGCTGCCAGCAAGGCGCGGCTGGAGGTAAGCGATTATTAAAAAAACATAACATACCATCACACCTGTATTCTCCGAAAGTTAGGCAGAAATGTACACCCACATTTCGCCGGTATGTTTAGGTCCCATGTAATAGGGGGCGAACTTATTGCCATTGCCACAAATTCACTCTCCGAGCTGCTACTGGAAATAACATAACATAACATACCATCACGCCTGTATTCCCCGAAGGGTTAGGCAGAGGTGTACTAATGTACACCGGCACATTCCGGCGAAATGTGGGTACATTTCGCCGGTATTTTTAGGTCCCATGTAATAGGGGGCGAGCCTATTGCCATTAACCGGGCACGAATCCAGACTCCGAGCTGCTACTGGAAATTCATAGAAAAACCTAATAACACTTTGCTTGACCTGTGGATCGAACCCGTCCTGGGTTCGATCCCCAGGAAGGTGAAGGAATCGTGAGGAAACCTGCATGACTAAGAGATTTTCTCGGTGGCGTGTGAAGTCTGCCACCCCGCAGTAGGCTAGCGTGATGAACTATAGCCTTATCACCCTCGTTTTGAGAAGAGACCCGTGCCCAGCAGTGGGACAATGTAGAGTTCGTTCGAAATAACTAAGTCTGTCTGGGTTTAATGGCAATAGGCTCGCCGCCTATTACATGGGACCTAAACATACCGGCGAAATGTGGGTGTATATTAGTACACCTCTTCCTAACTCTTCGGAAAATTCAGGCGTGATGGTATGTATTATGGTATTTCCGAAGTTGTCACATAGGTAAAATCGCTTATTTAAGTGTTCTTCTAAGTAGAAATCGAAATTAGTAAAAAAATAATCACAAACGCGAAACATATACGACCCCAATTGTTAAACCACTTGCATACAACTTCACAGTTATTTCGAACAAACTAATTCGATCCCCAGGTGGAGCCAGTGTCGGATTTGCCATATAACAGGAGTAGCATATGCTTCGAGCCCCGCGCAAAAGGGGGCCCCGCGTATCCAAATCCGACAACCTCCGCCCAAACTTAATTTTTTAAGACACTTAAGTTTACAAAGACACTAAAAAGTGGTCAAAGTAGATTATTCCACGTCAAATACATAAATATACTGAGTATTGAATTTTTTTACTTCTTTATACTTGAGAATCTACAGAAGATGAAGGGGAAGAAGCAAAGTCGAGCAAAAGTGTTATTGGGTTTTTCTATGAAATTCTCAGTAGCAGCTCGGAGTCTGGATTTGTGCCCGGTTAATGGCAATAGGCCCCCTATTACATGGGACCTAAACATACCGGCGAAGTGTGGGTGTACATTAATACACCTCTGCCTAACCCTATGTTATTTAACAGGTATGCTCATTGCTGTTGAGTGAAGGTGCGGATCCCACTCTCTTGAACTGCCACGGGAAGTCAGCCCTGGATGTAGCCCCTACCAGAGAACTGCAGGAGAGACTGGCTTGTAAGTTTTATTAATTTGATTTATTAGCCGAATTTTATATGCACTAGAAAATTCATATCTTAGTATCTATCCTATACTATTATATACTATCCTATACTATTCTATCCAATCCTATACTCTATTCTATACTATTCTATTATATATTATACGATTCTACTCTATCTGATTCTATTCTATCTGATTCTTTTGTATCCTATCTTATTTTATCAGATTTTATGATATCCTATCCTATTCTATCCCATTCTCTCGTATCCTATCCTATTCTATCCCATTTTGTTATATTCTAACCACAAAGGGAGGATCCAGGCGGACGTTTTTTTTATGTCACCGTAAAATTGTAAATACATACATACATACATACATACCATCACGCCTGTATTCCCCGAAGGGTTAGGCAGAGGTGTACTAATGTACACCCACATTTCGCCGGTATGTTTAGGTCCCATGTAATAGGGGGCGAGCCTATTGCCATTAACCGGGCACAAATCCAGACTCCCAGCTGCTCCTGGGAATTTCATAGAAAAACCCAATAACACTTTGTTCGACCTGGGGATCGAACCCAGGACCTCAAGCGTAGCAGGCGCGATTGGGACCACTAGACCAACGAGGCAGTCAATACCAAATAAATATAATGTAATGGTCAATAAATGTTTATCGAATCCTGCCCGCAGTTGAATCTTTTCTTTACTAAAATAACTTTATTATCTTAGCATGGAAAATGCAAAAAAAAAAAAATACTAAAAAAATGCTTTTGTTTCAGTTGAATATCGAGGTCATTGTCTTCTAGAAGCGTGTAGACTTGCCGAGCCGGCGAGGGTTAAGAAACAGCTGTCTTCTGTTTCAGGACATCAACATCAGGTGAGATAACACTAGTCGCCAACCATACAAAAACATTTTATACTGACCTCCCATTGTTAACGTTTTCCGCACCATTCAAGGCCAGCCTATACTGGTTTTGTATAGCTTATATCTACTAGCTGACCTAACAGACGTTGCATCCTGTCTTAGCTATGAATATTCAATTCGAACTGGAAATCACTGCATACTACGTAGTATAAAACAAAATCGTCTTCTTTGAGTGGTTCTTCAAATTTAAGAGGGTACTCTAGTGAGCCTTTCTCCATACAAACGCATTCTGCTGTTTTCTCCGTAGATAATGACTCTAGAGCAATGATATTTTTCCAAAAAATCTAGATCTAATTCATACAGGCCCCTATAATTTCATTTTTTCCAAAAAATAATTTTACAAGAAAATATGACAATTCAAAAACTCGAAAAAAAGCCCGTTTTTACCGTCATGTTCAGACGACTATCAGACAAATTTGAAGTTTTTAACAAAAAATAAAATAATAGAAGCATAGACATGCTTTCCCTCTAAATTTTGATATATAAATTGTTTAGATCAATCCACTCTTGAAGAAGAAAACAGCAGAATACGAAACGTCTTTTGGTCAATGTTTTTGTAGGTAAAATCATCCTAAGCTGCAGTTGTCCTTTTCGCACTGTACAGGAAGAGAATGGAGGTGCAGCGCGACGGCAATAGTTTCTTCAAATGCCTATTTTTCAAATTCCTCAGGACTAGAGTCCCCTCTTAAGTCGCCGACTTCCCAGACTGTTTTAGACATACGTTTTTTTTTTAATGCGGTTTTACTTTTTTGTTATTATAAGTAATTTTTATTATTATTTTTAGTGGAAAGTTTTGTTTATAAGTACTTGTAAGTCAACTAAACGCACTGCTCCAATGAGACTGCGATGTTTTTTGAAGGTGGTTTTACTTTTTTGTTGAAAGTTGTTGTTTTATATCAGCTTATTTATGTACTTTGTCACCAGAGTTCACAAGCTTCCACCAGTGGTAGTAACCCATCTCTTCCTGGAGAATGCAGCGTGGAAGCTCTGGTCAACTTCCAGCATGTGGGCACTGGGGAAAGACCTCTCCATTGCGCGGCCTCCAGCGTCTACCCCAAGCGGAAGCAGGTGAGGACGCGAATATGATGGGTTGGCGGGTACTTGTATGTTTGTAAGAACTGTCGCATCTATACTGGGGATAGGATGCTCAACTATTTAGTGCACAGCGTGTACCTCAAGCGGAAGCAGGTGAGGACGAGAATATGATGGGTCACTGACTCATACCGTTTTCCAAGTGAGGTATTTAATACCATGGGCTTTTACAGTCATGAATGGGTCGCACGACCGGGGGAGTACTACCCTCCCACAGAATATCGACGTCAAGTAGCAATATGCATACTGATGCGTTTCGTACGGTGAGTGTGGAGCGCTGGAGGCCCAATTCGTCCCTCAGCCCCCTTTCTTATCCTTTTCTTCTTCCCCTCCCTATTCCTTGGCTCGGCAACGCATCTGAAACTCCGTTGGTATTGCAGATGTCCATGGGCGGCGATGACTACTTACCATCAGGTAGCTCGCCTGCTCGTTTGCCGATTTGGATGAAGTTTTCACAGTTATGTTACCGGAGGTTTAACTTATAATCTGGTGAATGTTCATACGCTTCCTAGAAGCCGAGTTAAAGTAAGTTAGTTCATCCTTTTGGGGACGTGAACAACTGTTACTATTTGTGTAAAAATTGACATTTTTGGTCGCACATTAATAGTAATCTTGTAAACCCCTCGTGCTAAGCTAAATGCTTGTATCACGAGTGGGTTCACGTCGGTAGTGCAATGGGTGGGTTTGCCGTTTGCCGAGTTATCACATAAAAAAAAACGCTCGGCTACATATCAAGCTATAAAAAACTAGTATAAGCTGGCCTTGAATTGTTTTTTTTTTCTTTATTTAGAAAACCCACAGCGATTCATGTCATGTAATGCGTCACAGAATATACATAAAACAGTTTTGTATGGTTAATAATATTATTAGTATAAAAAATAAAAATAAAATAAAATAGTTATTTTAGTGAAGGAAAAATACAACCGCGGGCAGGATTCGAACCTGTGTCTTCTGGTTAAGGACACCAGACGCTGTGACCGCTAAGCCACCGCGACTCCCACCCGCCATGTCGAAATTTGCCTTCACATTTTTAATTTACGTCTTTGAGGCGACGTCAGTGACATCTGATGAAAATGTGCTTCTCAACCGACATGACATGCTTTACAGCAAGTACGATGTCGTACGATGCCACCTTACCTTTAAATTTAAGTTAATTACTAAGTTATTTTTAAAAATAACTTAATAATCTTTGCATGGAAAATGCCTAAAAATACAAAACGATATAAAATAAAATAGTTTATTTGCTTTCACTGGTACAATAGTAAATTAGTGATTGGAGTCTCCTTTTAGGCAAATAATGCCTGTGTGAGGAGGCCCCGCTCTTCCATAACAAAACAATTAACTTGTAAGACCTGTTTACACAATTCAAATAGAATTTCACTTATTATCTAAGAGTGAGTTATGTAGACTGCCTCGTTGGTCTAGTGGTCCCAATCGGGACTGCTACGCTAGAGGTCTTGGGTTCGATCCCCAGGTCGAGCAGTGTTATTGGGTGTTTCTATGAAATTCTCAGTAGCAGCTCGGAGTCTGGATTTGTGCCCGGTGAATGGCAATAGGCTCGCCCCCTATTACATGGGACCCAAACATACCGGCGAACTGTGGGTGTACATTAAGTGCACCTCTGCCTAATCCTTCGGGGAATACAGGCGTGATGGTATGTTATGTTTTATGTAAGTAATGAAACAGTCTATTAGAAAGAAAGAAAGAAATTTATTTTTTGAACCTTAAAGCCTAATTAAATAAATAACATCATGAAATTAAAACTTATAACACTTAAAATTAAAAACTAACTATTAGGCTGTGCATGCTTGTTTGTGTGTGTGTGTATGTGTGTATGTGTGTGTGTGTATATAAGTGCACGATATAGTTCAGTCTAAACTGGTTTTGTATAGCTTGATGTTTTGGCTAGCCTGCTCATAAAAAAATCTATTTACAGAAATAAATATCGTTTGTCTCCTCAGGTAATGGAGATGTTGATCAGGAAAGGCGCCCGCGTCAACGAGAAGAACAAAGACGGACAAACTCCTCTTCACGTGGCCACTGAACATGCGCATTTGGATGCAATGGACTTACTGCTAAGACATGGTGAGTTAAAGACACTTTTTTGGTTTCCGTACTACTTGTTTTGTTATCATACTTTAAAATCAAAATTATTTAAGTTTAATTATTGAATTGCTTATTTTTTTTAGCATTAAATAATGCGAAATGTTCGTAGCTTAGTTGGCAAAGCGTCCGGTGTACTTAACCAGAGGGACGCAGGTTCAAACCCCGCCTGATATCGATCTCATCATTCAATCTTTTCCTATCATAACTGAATTCACACAATCCATCCATCGCTTCTTTGATCTCCGTGTACCCTTCCATCTAGGGCATCTATCTAGGCCTAACTTTAAGCAATAGTACCTTATTAATTTCTTTTGTCGCCTTGTCACTCGTTTGTTTAGCGCGGTAGTTCGGAACGGCTAACTTCAGACTAGCAGAGTTATTTCGAACAAACTGTATGTTTTTTTTTACCCAGGTGCGAAGGTAAATGCTTGTGACGGACGAGGGTCTAGTGCCCTGGCTGTGGCAGCTCGCAGGGACTCTGCAGCCGCCTGCCGCTTGCTGCTGGCCTGTGGAGCTGACACAACACCTGACTCCATATACCCTCAGCCTGATGGTGAGTATTCTTATCGAACGAGTAAACAATCCACCTAGAGCCCGAAGTAATTAAATTGTATCTGAATGGTCGTCCAATAACATCAGAATTGATTCTGTAGACGGAACTATCAAAAATAAACAAATCAAATATTTTATTTTAATTTAAATGTTGAATACAATTATGTCAAATTTTCTCAATTGATTTTGTACTTTATCATCAACATTTTAAGGTTTAAAATCATTTGAAGAAATTTGTCAGTTTCGTACAACCTGATGTGCTGGCGACGGTACGTAGTGCTCACTATGCGCGGGCGCACAGCAGGAAGGAGGTTAAAACAACCCAGTGGCGTAGTTAGGTAACCAAAGGCCCTGGGGAAAAAAAAACAACTAGGGCCCCAACGAAACTATTTAAATTTTTTTGATCCGTATTCGTCGTTTTCCAAATTCGACGTACTCCAAATTT
Organism: Subacronicta megacephala; assembly: GCA_958496365.1. NCBI lineage: Eukaryota > Metazoa > Arthropoda > Insecta > Lepidoptera > Noctuidae > Subacronicta > Subacronicta megacephala. The sequence goes on along the minus strand of OY292542.1, from coordinate 1,461,816 downwards.
GTCGTCATCCAGATTCGTTCGTTCGCTGCGGGGAGAGTCCGAGGGGCCCCCTGAGCTCGGGGGCTCCGGGGCACTGCCCCGGCCAGCCCACCGGTAGCTACGCCACTAAAGCAACTCCATCGCTCTGAAGTCGATGCCACAGATTGATGCGACAGACAACCAGATGACATAACAAGCTTATAACTTTGTCATTTGTTCAAGATACAGTTTTGAAACTTTGTACATAGATTCTTTACCTAAAAATACTAGACACGACTTACGTGTTTCGCATATACTAAAACTGAGCTTGTATATCAGACGCGTGCGCGAACGCGGCAGCGCTGCGCGTGCTGGAGGCGGCGCGCTCGGGGGACGTGGAGGGCGCGCGCACCATCCTGGACGGGCGCCCGCGCCTCGTCAACTGTCGGGACCTCGACGGCCGGCACAGCACGCCGCTGCACTTCGCAGCTGGGTGAGTCACTGCACCACGTTTGGGGCCTCCATTAATCACGTGATGTTTTTTTTAGCATTTTATAATCCCCCCTCCCCTTGGTGATACATGGTGAGGTTTAAGACTGCCACCACCCCCCACCCCCCTATATCACGTGTATTTTTTACCTACCAAGAAACTTAATTCTTTTTTTAAATTTTTGGCGCGTTTGCCGAAAAAACAAATACACGTGATATATTACTACACCCCCCTCCTCCCTTGTGATATTTCATGATTTTTCATGAACCCCTCTCCCCCCTTTCGAGCCTCACGCGGTTAATGGACAGCCCCTTTTTGAAGTGGTAAAGCCACGCTGTTCGCAGCATAAATGTCCCGGCTTGCCCGGAGAAGTACAACACTCTCGAAGAAGACCGACGTCCGAATAGTAGCGTTCCGCTACTGCGCTTCATTCGGTCAACGAGAGGTCCGGAGGCCCAATTCCTCCCGCAATCCCCTTCCTTCTCCTTTTCTCCTTCCCCTCCCTTTACCTAAATAGGCTCGGCAACGCATCTGCAACTTCTTTGGTATCGCAGATGTTCGTGGGCGGCAATGACATTTCCAGATTACCTAAAAGTTAACTTTGAAATGCTTACAAAAATATATTGAAAAGAAATGAATGGCAAGTGAATATTATACGAAAATTTAAACAATCAGAGGAATATTATGTACACATATTTATTAGAGGAAATGCCGGCACCATCTATTGACTTGTAACTAGTGTATTTAAAAGATCATTTCAGATCATTTATCATTAACGGCCACACATCATGCTATATAAACCAGTTTAGACTGACCTCCCACTGTAAAGGTTTTCAGCACAATTCAAAGCCAGCCTATACTGGTTTTGTATAGCTTGATGTGTAGCCGTGTATACCGCAGTTATTTCGATACATACATACATACACTCACGCCTGTATTCCCCGATGGGTTAGGCAGAGGTGTACTTAATGTACACCCACAGTTCGCCGGTATGTTTGGGTCCCATGTAATAGGAGGCGAGCCTATTGCCATTCACCGGGCACAAATCCAGACTCCGAGCTGCTAGTGGGAATTTCATAGAAAAACCCAATAACGCTTTGCTCGACCTGGGGATCGAACCTCTAGCGTAGCAGTCGCGATTGGGACCACTGGACCAACGAGGCAGTCTAAGTTATTTTGATCAAATTGTATATTTTGTGATTATTTCAGGTACAATCGACTCCCACTGGCGCAGTTACTCCTGCAAAGAGGGGCAGATGTCCATGCAAAAGATAAAGGGTAAGAATCACGATGATAATCCGCCACGATAGTTATAATGTGTTTAAACACGACCTTTTAAAGAAAATTGATCTAAATAATGAGGACTAATCATGTATTTTTTCTATAATAAATAATCTTTATTGAATGAAAGCTAAAGTAGCTACATACATAAAAAGGCTTATGCTAGATACAAACACATTGAAACCCTGCTCTAAACACACTCTGTGTGTGTGTGCGCGTGTGCGCGTGTGTGTGTGTGTGTGTGTGTGTGTGAATGTGTGTGTGTCTCGTAGCATCGTAGCTCCCGAAATTTAGTTCTTTTGTTTGAAAGGTGATTTAGTCGGGAGTGTTCTTAGCTATGTTTTATGAAAATCGGTCGAGATAAAATGCAACTGTTGGGGGTTTTTTAAATTTTTGATTATTTACGTACCATTATATATTTCGCAAACAAATTTTTCATTATTGTTACGTTGGGGCCAGATTTGGCCGTCTTCTTTGTGTAATATACCTACGATTATATTTCGTGCCCCAGCGGCCTGGTGCCTCTGCACAACGCGTGCTCGTACGGGCACTACGAGGTGACGGAGCTGCTCGTGTCAGCCGGCGCGGGAGTCAACGCCGCTGACCTCTGGCGCTTCACCCCCTTACACGAGGCCGCAGCCAAGGGGAAGGCCGACATCGTACGGCTACTGCTCAAGGTCAGGAGGTCTACATACCATCACGCATGTATTCTTTGAAGGGTTAGGCTGAGGTGTATCAATGTACAAACCCACCTTCCTCCTCATGGTCCTTCCCGCCGTTCAGCATCGGACCTAATCTTTGGAGACCCACCTGGTACTTGCGAGTGCTCCTTCCCAGGTTGTGTTTTCTTGACTCCTACAAAAAATCTATATCCTGTCCCTCCTCCATAACCCACTCTCCCCAATTTAAGGCATCACATCACATCAATCACATCAAAAACCCATTATATTGTCACACTGCTGGGCACGGGTCTCCTCTCATGACGATAGGGATTAGGCTATAGTCCACCACCTTCCCCTCCCTTTTCCTTAAATAGGCTCGGCAACGCATCTGCACCTCACCTTTAGTTTTGCAGATGTCCACGGGCGGCGATGACTACTTACCATCAGGTAGCTCGCCTGCTCGTTTGCCGAGTTATAAAAAAAACTGATTTGGATGAAGTTTTCACAGTTATGTTACCGGAGGTTTAACTTAAAATCTGGTGAATGTTCATACGCTTCCTAGAAGCCGAGTTATATTAAGTTATCTTTTTGTATTTTTTAGGCATATTCCATGCAAAGATTACTAAGTTATTTTAGTGAAGGAAAAATACGACCGCGGGCAGGATTCGAACCTGCGCCGCCTGCCACCGCGACGGCTTAGCGGTCATAGCGTCTGGCGTACTTAACCAGAAGACGCAGGTTCGAATCATGCCCGCGGTCGTATTTTTCCTTCACTAAAATAACATATATTATGAAATGAAATGAAATGAAATGATATTTATTTCTGTAAATAGATCTTTTAAGACACTTTTACAAGTCGTTTTTTTACATATTTTTTTTAACTAGATGGCGTCGACGTTTCCTATCTGACGACCTCTGAGAAGAAACGTCGAAACAAACTCAGAGAATCATGGTCTCTTTTAAAGTCCAGACAATAGTTATATTATATGCGAGTTCAATGTAGGGCAAAATCTGAACAGGCCTTTTGAAGAAAGAACCATACCAGCTTTGAGTTGACCTTTCCTAACTGACGGAACGCATACATCAGTCATCGTGTAGCTCAACCATTTTTTAGGGAGCCCAACGACCTGACGCACAACGATACCAGATCAGCAAGACATTTGCGTAGGTCATGGGAAATACTCAAAACTTTCAGAAATCTTCAATATAAATAAATGTTATACGAGTTAAAACCGACATAGTACTCACATTTACATTTTGTATGGTACAGTGTATATTAATAATAATACTATGCATGATAACTATGACCTACAAGGCAACTCAGTCAACTCGTAAATGGAAAAAAAATAAAAATAATAATATTTGAGACACGATAGCCAGCATGTTGACCAGTCACCACAAGCAGCACCCGTTCACGAGTATAACGCACGTATTAAGTTAGTTAATCCTTTTGGGACGCGAACAACTGTTACTTTTTGTGTAAAAATCTCCATTTTTTTAAAAAAAAGCTTACTAGCTATGTGGGTCGCACATTAATAGTATTCTTGTTAACCCCTCGTACTAAGCTAAATGCTTGTATTACGAGTGGGTTCACGTCGGTAGTGCAATGGGTGGGTTTCGCCCCGGCAACCACATGATCGTAAGACGGCCGACGCCCTAGCCATTAGGCTACCGCCGCTTCATAATTGGGGCAGTGATGTACTAAAGTCTGTTTAACAGCACGGAGCGGACCCAACCCGTCGCAACCGCGATGGGTTAACCCCCCTTCAGCTGGTGCGAGCTGGAGACAGTGATACAGCTGATGCTCTGAGAGGAGATGCTGCCTTGTTGGACGCCGCCAAGCGAGGTGACCTCGCACGAGCTAGGTACCGTACATCATTTTCTAAAAAGTTATAAGAAGAGGTTTCATATTATCTGGATCTTCATTTATTTAAACAACGCTTGTACAGTTTGTTCGAAATAAGTAAGCCGATCGGAAGTTGTCTGCAAGTGGTAAATTTTAATAGAAAGAGTCGGTGTAAAGATAATTAGAGTCGTATATGTTTCACATTTCTCATTATTTTGTTTACTAATTTCGATATTTATGTATTCAAACACTTAATTAAACGATTTTATCACTGCGGTAGTTCGGAACGGCTAACTTCCGATCGGCTTACTTATTTCGAACAAAGTGTATTCCACGGAAATGTCATGTACTCTGCTTAGGCAGAGGTTTACTACTCTATACCCACACTTCGCTGGTATGTTTAGGTCTCATGTAATAGGGGGCGAGCCTGTTGCCATTAACCGGGCACAAATCCAGACTCCAAGCTGCAAATGGAATTTTATAGAAAAACCCGACAAAACTGCTCGATCTACGGATCGAACCCAGGCCCGTAGCGTAGCAGTCGCGCTTAGGACCACTACACTAATGAGGCAGCCGCGGACTCCAATTAGCTATGGCCCAATGAAGCTCCGATAAAAAAATATCAGCTGAATAATTAATTCTTTGTTACAGAAAACTAATAACTCCTCAAAATGTGAACTGCAGAGACTCTCACGGAAGGAACTCGACTCCATTGCATCTTGCCGGTGAGTTTTTTTTAACCTAAACATACATGAAATTGAGCCTAAACGTACACAGCATCGCGAATGTATGGCAGAGGTGAATTTAATGTATACCCACAGTTCGCCGGTGTTTAGGTCCAATGTAATAAGGGCGCAATTTTCATTGTAAAACCCAATAACACTTTGCTTGAACTGGGAATCGGAGGCAAGACCTGTAGCGTAGCAGTCTCTTTCGGGACCACTAAACGTATATAACGTGATTTTTTATGGACCCCCCCCCCCTTTCGAGCCTCACGTGATTAATGGACAGCCCCTAAGATGAGGCTTCAAATTATCTGGATCTTCATTTATTCAAACAACGCTTGTATTTCATGCAAATGTACATGTCACACACTTCGCCGGTATGTTTAGATCCCATGTAATTGGGGGCGAGCCTATTGCCATTAACCGGGCACAAATCCAGACTCCAAGCTGCAAATTTCGGGGCCACTAAACTACTAGTATTTCTTTAACTGCGACGGCGAAATGATGGTAACAAGTATAATATTAACAGCTTCCATAATGCTTCTTCGAATATTCGCTCTGGTATTCCCTTTACGAAGTTTATCCTTTACTAAGTAGTGCAAATATTGAAAATATTACTTGTTACTAAAGGATAAACTTCGTAAAAGGGAATGTAGCAGTGCAGTAATATGGCAGCTTTAGTCTGTAAAAAATATAATTGTCATCATCATTTGCCATGCCGCGCAATCTCTGCCAACGGAGACAGAGAACGCGTGATCGGCGTGCGATCGCTTGAACGCGTTGCGATCTATTGCACGCAGTGGGGAGGCGTGTAGGGTTTGTCATTGGTTACAAAGAACGCATGCGTTCAGATCGCATCGGCGGAACGGATCGGACGATATGGGTAAAAGCCATTATACTTTGTCCATTATGTGAACCGTTTTTTGACAGATGCCTTAGACTGCCTTAGAACGTAGCTGTTCCAGATACTTTCCAACTACTTAGTGGAGATAAATTACACTCGGAACACAAAATATACACATTTATTGAGATGACACTAAGTAGGTACAATAAGAAAGATAGGTGAGTTAAGCTCAGGGAGGGTTCGGCGAAGGCTTCGAGGCGAGTTCCGACCTGTAGAGGGCGGCACTTAACTTCAGTAGCTGCAGCAGGACGAAGGAGACCCCCGCGACGTCTGCAGATCTATTTACAGTGATGCGCGGGGTGAGGCTTGAGGTGTGGGGAAGGAGCGGTTGGCCCGTCCATGTCACATTGTGTTTTGGTGTGCAAAAAAGCGTATATAAATAAACAACGGCTTGACCGGGGAAGTAGCACACTCTCGCAGAAGACCGACGTCCGAGTAGTAGCGTTTAGTTACTGCGCTTCGTTCGGTGAGCGAGAGGGCCGGAGGCCCAATTCCTCCCCCAATCCCCTTCCTTCTCCTTTTCTCCTTCCCCTCCCTTTCCGTAAATAGGCTCGGCAACGCATCTGCAACTCCTTTGGTATTGCAGATGTCCATGGGCGGCGATGACTACTTACGATCAGGTAGCTCGCCTGCTCGTTTGCCGAGTTATACCATAAAAAAAAACAAAGATCCCATTACGTAATTATGTAAGGATCCTATAATATTTTGATGGTCACGCGCTTACCTCACAGCTGGTTACAACAACCTGGAAGTAGCGGAAGCGTTGCTAGAAGCGGGCGGTGCCGTGTCGGCGCGGGACAAGGGCGGGCTGGTCCCGCTGCACAACGCGGCCTCGTACGGCCACGTGGAGCTGGCGGCGCTGCTGCTGAGGGCCGGCACGCCGCCCAACAGCGCCGACCGCTGGGGGTTCACGCCCCTGCACGAGGCCGCGCATAAGGCCCGGACACAGCTCTGTGCTTTACTGGTAAGTTTCGTTTTTTAGGGTTCCGTAGCCAAATGGCAAAAACGGAACCCTTATAGATTGTCATGTCTGTCTGTCTGTCTATCTGTCTGTCCGTCCGTATGTCACAGATTTTTTTCTCTGAAACTATAAGAGCTATGCTGTTGAAACTTGCTAAGTAGATGTATTCTGTGAACCGCATTAAAATTTTTACACAAAAATAGAAAAATATAAAATTGTGGGTTCCCCATACTTAGAACTGAAACTCAAACTTTTTTCATCAAACCCATACGTGTGAGGTATCTATGGATAAGTCTTCAAAAATGATATTGAGGTTTCTAATTTTTTTTTTTCTTAACTGAATAGTTTGCGCGAGGGACACTTCCAAAGTGTGTGTCCCCCCCCCCCCTGTAACTTCTAAAATAAGAGAACACTGACCCACCCTAGATGGGCGCGCGGTGTCTAAGTGGGTCAGGTAACAGCTATAACCCACTGTACATTACCATGTAAACTTTCAACGAAAATTGGTTTGAAAGAGATCTTGTAAGTAGTTTTTTTTAATACGTCATAAATCGTAATGGCACGGAATCCTCCGTGCGATGTGGGTCGCACATTACTAGTAAACTTGTTAACAGCCTCTTCCTAAGCTAAATGCTTGTACGAGTGGGTTCACGCCAGTAGTGCAATGGGTGAGTTTCGAACCTGCAACCACATGATCACAAGGCGCCCTAGCCATTAGGCTACAACCACTTTAAATATAATCACCCTATTCTCTTTATCAGCTCGCTCACGGCGCGGACCCTTATCTCAAGAACCAAGAAGGCCAAACGGCTCTTGACCTAGCAGGTGCCGAAGATGTGCGCTCGTTACTACAAGATGCGATGACGTCAGCAGCGGGTGACGTTGCCGCCCCTGCCCCCATGCCCCCCGCTCCTCCACTGCCGCCCCCACAGCAGCCTATATTAATGCCGAGCGGGGATACGGTGCCGCTCGCTTTGCCGGTAAGTGTTGATGATGTTAGTGACAGTGACGTTGCTGCCCCCACGCCCCCCACAGGAGCCTGTACTAATGCCGAGCGAGCGGCACTGTATCCCCTACAGTGCCGCTCGCGTTGCTGGTAAGTGTTGATGATGTCGATGACAATGTCGTTGCCGCTCTCGCCTCCCTTGCCGCCCCCACAGCAGCCAGTCCCCATACCGAGCGGGGATACAGTGCCGCTCGCGTTGCCCGTAATTGTAGATGAGGTGAGTGACTGTGACGTTGCGGCCCCCGCCCCCATGCCCCCGGCGCCACCACTGCCGCCCCCGTAGCACCCTGTAGGCACGGCTACACATCAAGCTATACAAAGCCATTATAGGCTGGCCTTTAATTGTGCGGAAAACCTTTACAGTGGGAGGTCAGTCTAAACTGGTTTTGTATAGCTTGATGTGTAGCCGTGTGTACTATCATCAATCTCAATATCTAGCCAATTTGCAAACAAAATCCCGTGCACACGATGACCACAGCTATTCACCGCCCTTTTGAGCTAATATTAAAATAAAAATAGATTACAATATTATTAAGTACAATGCGTTGAATTATTAAATAAAGATTGCAATAAATTTACACTTGTTAAATTTACAATGTCATTATTATTTATTTTTTAAATTATTGTAAAAATATATTACCTAAGAAAATAACAATATTAAAATTATTTATTAAAAGATACCAAAAATATTAGCGTGACCACATCAAATTTTTCGATTGAGAAATTCATTGACAGAATAAAAAAACACGTATCTAAGAGCCAAGAATGCATTTTTCTTTTAAGTTTATTTATTGGTAACATTTTGAGATCAGCAGGTAATTTATTCATCATCATCATCATCATCATCAACCCATTACATTGTCCCACTGCTGGGCACGGGTCTCCTCTCAGTACGAGAGGGATTAGGCTGTAGTCCACCACGCTAGCCTACTGCGGGTTGGCAGACTTCACACGCCGTCAAGAAGATCTCTCAGGGATGCAGGTTTCCTCACGATGTTTTCCTTCACCGTTTAAGCGCGTGATAATTTATTATTAATACGCACATGACTTCGAAAAGTCAGAGGTGCGTGCCTTGGATTCGAACTCGAGACCTTTGACTTGGCAGTCCAATGGTCATATCACTAGGCTATCACTGCACAATGCGGGTAATTTATTATAAATTTTAATTGGATTATATCTACCTGGATTTAAAGGCGGGATGGTATGTTATGTTATTTTGTTTTTCAATTCCATGTAAGTGTTTTTCTTTAAACCAAGCTCAATGTATATTTTTGTTCTCCAGGTGGTACCGTCCAACTACTGGGCGGAGGGTTCCCGGGGAAGTCTAGAAGATGCAGCAGGTAGACCGGCTTCAGCATTGTCCACCTCCGAGTCTCTACAGACCTTCCTATCCAGGTCAGTTTTATTGTGCAGTCGCCAGCAAGTCAAGGTGAACTTGACGGCGGTACAAAACTGTCAAATTTCTCCAAATGATTTTAAACCTTAAATTGTTGAAGGTAAAGATCAAAATCAACTGAGAAAATTTGACATTTTGTGGTAACTTGATGTGCTGGCCACCGTACTCATGGTTTCGGGTCAAGTAATTGCAGTTTAAGTCTGATGCCTTTTTTATGGTATAACTCTGCAAACGAGCAGGCGAGCTACCTGATGGTAAGTAGTCATCGCCGCCCATAGACATCTGCAATATCAAAGGAGTTGCAGATGCGTTGCCGGGCCTATTTAAGGAAAAGGTAAAGGGAGAAAAGGAGAAGGAAATTGACTGAGAAATAGTGGATTCGACGAAAAAATACAATTTACACATAAATCTGCTACGATACCAATTTTTATGCAAAAGTTTTAGTACTCAATTTTAAATAAGTCAACCCTGACGCTTTGGCCTTAAATATTTTTTTAAAGCTTCCTAGTAATGTGGGTCGCGCATTACCAGTATTCTTGTTCTTCGTGCTAAGCTAAATGCTTGTGCTACGAGTGGGTTCACGTCGGTAGTGCAATGGGTGGGTTTCGAACCGGCAACCACATGATCGCAAGTCCGATGGCCTAGCCATTGAGCTACCGCCGCTTTTAATATACGGTTTATTACAACACTTTGTCCCCCACAGCATCGGGCTGGAGCAGCTGACGCAGGTGCTGGAACAGGAACAGATCACGGTGGACATCCTGTCGGAGATGTCGCACGAGGACCTGCGCGCCGTGGGCGTGGCCGCCTACGGACATCGGCATCGGCTGCTCAAGGCCGCCCGCCACAGCCTGCAAGCGGCCTCCGGTAATATACATACATACATTCATACATACATTCATACATACATACATTCTTACATACATTCATACATACATACATTCATACATACATACATTCATATATACATACATACATTCATACATACATACATTCATACATACATACATTCATATATACATACATACATTCATACATACATACATTCATACATACATACATACATACATTCATACATACATACATTCATACATACATACATTCATACATACATTCATACATACTGTCACGCCTGTCTCCCATGGGGGTAGGTAGAAACTATGGATCTCCACTTGCCACGATCCTGGCACACTACTTTCGCTTCATCTACATTCATTAATCTCTTCGTGCATGACCGTCGGTTTAGGGTGCTCGGAACCTGGCCTTTTTTAAGAACATCCGCAATTTGGTTGCGGTACGTTCGCCGAGGTCGTCCCCTTCCAACTCGTCCATCCATACTCACCATATTATACTTGTTTCGTCAATCTCCGTTCATCCATTCTCTCTACATGACCTTCTCAATCCTTTCCATTCCCCGAAGGGTTAGGATAGGTGTATGAACACTGCGGAGGAATGTCACAGCGCTCCCGTATTCCCGGCACTGAAGTGGTGACGCGAAACGCCGAGGTTGGTTTTAATCGGTAGATCGCTCTTTTCAGAGCGGAGTCCGACACACCCCATCGCTCTCCCCAGGGCGGTGGGTAGTGCATAAAGCATTTCCAACCCCGACAACAACAAAAAAGACAAGGTGTATGAACAGCGACTGTTCGCCGATATGTAATAGCTCCCGTACCATAAACAGCGCACAAAACTTCGAGCTGCTACTGAGAATTTCATAGAAACCCATTAATACTGCTCGATCTGGGAACCTTTAGAGGTGCTCTTGGGACCACTAGACAAATGACGCAGTCGATAATAATAGCAAATCGATAATTCGAGCCCTGAGGATCCGAATGCCTCTAGAATCCAAATGACAAAGGGGGACCCTTTATCACAATATTGCAATGCCACGTTATGCGATTTCGCATTTGCGCATTCACTTCCAAAGCTACACGTATCAATCGCCGAACAGACTAATTGCCTAATAATAAAAATAGTTGTTACTTCCTTATTGCTGAACCAACTGTAATTATGTGTTTGTTGTCTACTCGGGCAGTGGACTTTTCAAGTCAGAGAGACAAGATACAATGCTCTTTCGAGGCAATAGGCTCGCCCCCTATTACATGGGACCTAAACATATGGGCGGATTATAGGTGTATATTAGTACACCTCTGCCTAACCCTTCCGGGAAATTTATTGCGGAGTCCTGTAAGGTAGTGTGGTGGACTATAAGTCTTATTCCTCTCACTCTAAGTCCCGATCTCCAGAAGAGCCATTTACGGCTTGAGGTTGAAGAATATAAAACATAACATACCATCACGCCTGTATTCCCCGAAGGCTTAGGCAGAGGTGTACTTATGTATAACCACATTTCGCCGGTATGTTTAGGTCCCATGTAATAAGGGGCGAGCCTATTACCATTCACCGAGCACAAATCCAGACTCCGAGCTGCTTCTGCGAATTTCATAGAAAAACCCCTTAACACTTTCCTCGACCTGGCGTCGAACCCAGGACCTCTAGCGTAGCAGTCGCGCTTAGGACCACTAGACTAATGAGACAGTCCAGTTTGAAGAATATGTGCAGTAATAAAGAAAATTTTACATCCACAGAATGGTACGGTGGCACAACCCTGGTAGAAGTGGTCCCTCCAACGGAAGAAGAGTGCGCGGAGAGTGAGTACACGATAGTGGAGAGGGAGATGCAAGCCTCCGTGCGCGCGCACAGGGACCAAGCCGGAGGGAACTTCTCACATTACAATGTAGTCAGGGTAAGTGGTCGCACGGTGGTCGCAATTGAAATGAAATGATATGGAATACTGGTTTCTAACACTTACGCGAATATTAGACATTGAAAATTCTCGCAGTTTTGTGCTTGGATTAAGATTTAATGGAATCTTTGATGGGGTTCCATGCGAGACCTAAGGATACGGTGAGCTCATTCTGCGTGACCGGAACAAATAATAATCAACAAAATGTAGGGTAGCTATTGTTGTTGATAATTTTGACATTAGGATGACCAAAACATCTCAGTCCACCCGTGACCATGGATGCTGTAAAGGATCCAAAACGTCGGGAATTTAAAGCTGCAAGCAAATTTACCTTTAAGTGTAAAGTCCGAGAATACTTTCTTAAATAGCTGCCTCCGCCTTAAATCATATATTACTTTTTTTTTTCTTCTTTCTTTTTTTGCAATTCAGCCGTCATCATAACAGTTTTATTTATTAATCTATAGTGTATGTATTTATTTATATATATATATATATATATTATTCGTATAATATTATTTATAAGTGTTGTTTAATTTATATTATAAGCTTTTCTTCATTTACCGTTTCACCTAATTCTCTATTTAACCCAAAGGTTGACTGGCAGAGAATGCCATATGGCATTAAGTCCCCCTTGTGTTCCATTTCATTTGTACATAAAAGATTAAATAAATAAATTTAATAATATCAATATAACGCGATAAAATCCGTAAATAGTAGTTTCATTCAAATAATTAAGGTCGGGGGGAGGTTGTCGGGGTTTGGTACTCGGGGCCCTCTTTTCCGCGGGGACCCTTTTTCTGCGGGGCCATCCTTTGTCGCGAGGCCACTGATTCAAAGACGCTTTTACAAGTCAATGTTTTACTTTTTTTTTAAAGCTAGATGGCGCCGGCTTTCCCTATCTGACGACCTCTGAGAAGAAAAGCCGAAACAAACTCAGAGAATCATGGTCTGTTTTAAAGTCCAGACAATAGTTATATTATATGCGAGTTCAATGTAGGGCAAAATCTGAACAGGCCTTTTGAAGAAAGAGCCATAGCAGCTTTGAGTTGACCTGTCCTAACTGACGGCACGCATACATCAGTCATCGTGTAGCTCAACCATTGTTTAGGGAGCTCAACGACCCGTTGCACTATTCGAGCGCAATATTTTCCTCTGCCAAAGCTCACACTCCTTCGTGCGCGCAATGGCTACACATCAAGCTATACAAAACCAGTTTACGGTGGCCTCTTATTGTAAAGGGAGCCTATACAAGACGAGATCAGCTTAAATTGGATTTGTATAGGTTGAGCTGTAGCCGTGTGAACTTAAAATGGGGACAAAGATGAAGAAAGAGAAGACAAATTAAGCGCAAGTTTTCCATTACCAGATACAAAAGCTGGTGAACGGTCGCCTCTGGGAGAGGTACCAGCACCGACGGCGGGAGGTCTGCGAGGAGGCGGGCGCCCACAACGAGCGCATGCTTTTCCATGGTAGCCCCTTCATCAACGCTATTGTACAAAAGGGCTTCGACGAAAGACACGCTTATATAGGTAAGTGATACTGAATGCAAGTTATATATTTTTGGCTCCACTCTTAATAAATATAGGAACCGCAAGTTCATAGTCAACATGGAGTAATAGAGGTATACCTTATGAATGCTGTGTTTGCCGATTGATATGGGGCCGTCCATTAATCACGTGATGTTTTCTTTTTGGAATTTTTAACCCCCCCCCCCCCTCGTGATACACGGTGAGGTGTAAAGACTAACCCCCCCCCCTTTCGAGCCTCACGTGGCTAATGGACAGCCGCTATTGTACACAATAGATGCTTAACTTATGTGCACTTAACATATTATATGTAACCTTACTATAAAATTATATTAAAAAAAAGCTTATTGGCAATGTGGATCGCACATTACTAGTATTCTTGTTAACCCCTCGTGCTAAGCTAAATGCTTGTGTTACGAGTGGGTTCACGTCGGTAGTGCGATGGGTGGGGTTCACACATGATCGCAAGTCCGACGCCCTAGCCATTAAGCTGCCGCCACTTTTAAAAAAGTATACGCTGACCTTAAATTTTACGGAAAGCCTTTACAATGGAAGGTCTATCTAAACTGGATTTGTATAGCTTGATGTGTATTTTATATAAAAATAATAATTCTTACCATTTATTCCAGGTGGTATGTTCGGCGCCGGCATTTATTTCGCCGAGCATTCTTCGAAGAGTAATCAGTATGTGTATGGCTTCGGAGGAGGTTCCGGATGTCCCGCTCACAAAGATAGGAGCTGTTATCTATGTCACAGGTGAGAATTACAACAGTCTAGAGCATCTGCTGGTAGGAATGTAAGATTAACATACCATCACGCCTGTATGTACTGAAGGGTTAGGCAGAGGTGTCCTAATGTGGTGTACATTACAGATTAATATGTCAACACAATTACACGCACACACGTATACCTTCTCTACCGAAACTACGCCTTATCTTGTCGTAAAAGGCGTAGTTTCGGTATACGTGTGTGCGTGTAATTGTGTTTGTAAACGGCAAGGCGTAGTTTTAGCTGGCCTCACTTCTTTGTTCGCAAAGTTCCATCTTAACTTTTTATTTGGTCTGAGGTGATACGATATTATTCAACTGTTCTATCTTGCAGACAACTGCTGCTGTGCCGAGTGACCCTCGGCCGGGCCTTCCAGCTGATGAGCGCCATGAAGATGGCCCACGCCCCCCCCGGACACCACTCCGTGGCTGGCAGACCCTCGCAGGGAGGACTCTGCTTCCCCGAATACGTCGTGTACAGAGGCGAACAGGTAACCACTTCTCCAGGTTACAAGAAAGTACACCAGCCTCCCATTCGCTGTAACCTGCCTGGCCACTACTGAGAATTTCATAGAAAATCCCAATAACATAATATATAATTATATATACATACATTCACTTCACTTCACTCACCCCTTTTTCCCATAGGGGTAGGCAGAAACTACAGAACGCCATCTGCTACGATTCTTGCATACTTGTTTTGCTTCGTCCACATTCATACCACAGATCTAATAAAAAATATAGATGGAAGATTGCGAACAACGAAGTGAGGCCGGGCAAAACTACGCCGAGCCGTGTACAAACACAATTACACGCACACACGTATACCGAAACTACGCCTAAACTTGTCAGTCGAGCTATCGCTGCACGTCTATTAATACGTCATCAAAAATATTATTTATTTACAACTAAAATGCCGAATGTTCTGTGAAAGGATGTAAAAACCAAACTGCAAGAGATAAAAAGCAGGATGGAATCACATTTCACATGTTAGTAAACTTAGAAACCAATATTTTGATGTCGGTAGTGCGCAGTGCTGGACTCGGGAGGGCATTGTGTATGTTCTGGGTCCTAATAGCAAGCGACACCGTGTTACTTCACGCGTTGAACTGGATAAGATTGAACACCAGGTAGAACAGGTGCAGCCCGATCACACTAGCACACAGTCGATTCCTGTGACGAGAGCCAACGCCACGAAGCCAAAACGCGTTGCAGCCAAAAAGTGAAGATTACGAATTACTCTTGTATTATAGTCCAGGTAATTTTACATAGCAGTTTCATTGTTACACTCAAGTACCCACTTTTATTGTTTCTTGCATAATTTTTGCTAATTTATTTTTCGATGACCCACTTGATATTTGTTTTGCAAAAGTGTTTTAAAATTAAATCACGATCTATTAAGTTTTCTCTCAAAAATGTCACATGTCACTTCATTCATGATCTGACATCTGTCATTTCATTTGTCAATTTTGTTATGTTAACTGTGGTTGCGTTTCGATGCTTTTTTAATGAATAGAAATAAAGTTTAGTTATCCTTTTTAATTAAAAATGCAATTTGTAAAAAATTTGGTATCGTTAATTGTTTTAAGTTATCTGGACTGTTTTTGTTTGTATTCCGTTCTTATTGTATTATTTTTATTCTTCCTACATAACTGGCGGGTGGGAGGAAGTTTTTTGTACACCCATATTTAATAATTTAATTGTTTTACAGAATTATTTTGTATTTATATTCTATTTTTAGTTAGTATAAGTATAGTTTATTTTATTTATTATTTATATTTCTCAATGCTCAGCCCCAACTGTAGCAGTGGTGATGATACTTTCTTTTCACTAAGTAGTGATGATGAAAGCTTTGCAAGTATTCCATCTTTGTCTGAAACTCTTGATTCCACTTTTTCCGATGTACCTAAGAATTTTAATGTAGTCCACATTAACGCTCAAAGTATTCCGGCTCATTTCCCCGATATGCTGGCCAGCTTTGACTGTAAGAATATCCATGCCATTCTTATATCTGAGTCCTGGTTAAAACCATGTCTTCCTTCATCCTCGTATTCTTTACCGGGCTTCCAGCTTGTAAGGAATGATCGCACGGTTGGCGGTGGTGGTGGTGTGGCCATTTACCTCCGTACTTATATTCCATTTACTATTGTAAATTTGTCTACGCAGCCTCCTCCGTCCAGTGCCGGTGAACATCTTTTTCTGGAAGTTGAACTCCATCATACTAAAGTCCTCCTCGGAGTCTACTACTGTCCCTCTTTACGTATCAATTTCTTCTCCTCCTTTGAAACGATTTTGGAATCTCTACTCCCATCTTACAGTCACACTATCATCATGGGTGATTTTAACACCTGTCTCCTTAAAAACGATTCCCGTTCTTCTTCTTTGCGACATATCACTGAATCCTGTAATCTTTCCATCTTAGACCTCGATGCTTCACATCATTTCCCTAACTCTATTCCTTCTCTTCTTGACCTTATGTTGGTCTCATCTACTCTTCATGTTGCTAAGCACGGCCAATGCGCTGCTGATAATTTTTCTTACCACGATTTAATTTTTCTCTCATATAAAATTCTCCCACCTAAGGCAAAGTCTAAAACTCTTCTTCTTCGCAATTTTGGGGGCATGAATCTTGATCGTCTTCGAGACGATGCTAATAACATCGACTGGGCTCCTGTACTTGCCGCTACTTCAATTGATACAAAGGTTGACCTGTTTACAGACAATATGGTCAAGCTTTATGACCAACATGCTCCTATTCGAGCTATTAAAATTAAACACCTTCCTTCGCCTTGGCTTACTGAGGAAATCAAGATACTGATGAGTAAGAAATCTACCGCAAAATCTAGATACAAAACACGGCCTTCGGACAATACTTGGGATAAATTTGTTGCCATTAGAAATCACTGCAATAAGGTGTGTAGGAAAGCACAACGCCAACATATCCATAAGTCAGTTCAAAACGGTGATCCAACTAAAGTTTGGAAGTTTCTAAAATCATTAGGGGTCGGGAAATCACAGCACAATATAATTCCTAAAGATTTAGATGTTAATTTACTTAACAAACATTTCTCTTCTGCATCTGACATTGATCAGACTGTTAAAGCTAATACACTTAATTATCTTTCTAACCTCCCGATACCAAATTTTCCCTCTTTTGTCTACAATCATTTCACCGCTTGTGATGTTAAAAGGAGCGTCGTATCGATTACATCCAATGCTATTGGATGTGACAATATCAGCCGTAATATGATCATTCCTATCCTTGATGAAATTCTTCCTGTCATCGTCCACATCCTTAATTGCTCTATATCCTGTAGTACCTTTCCTAATGCTTGGAAAGATGCCCAGATCGTCCCTCTACCCAAAAAGACAAATCCTTCATCTTTTTCTGAGTTTCGTCCCATATCAATTTTACCATTCCTGTCAAAAGTCCTCGAAAGTCTTATTCACCAGCAACTTAGTAATTTCCTTTCCAAAAACAGTCTCCTCAATCCCCTCCAATCTGGCTTTCGTCCAGGACACAGTACCACCTCGGCCCTTGTGAACATTACGGATGATATCAGATCAGGCATGGAAATCGGTAATTTAACAGTTCTTGTTCTTTTAGATTTTACCAATGCCTTTAACACTGTAGATTTCGATATTCTGCTTGGCATACTTCGCTCTTTTAACATATCTCCTTCGGTGATTGACTGGTTTCACAGTTACCTGTCTGGTCGCCGTCAACGCATTTGCATCGAAGATTCGTTTTCTTCGTGGTGCAATACGTCTGCCGGTGTGCCGCAGGGTGGCGTACTCTCTCCACTCCTTTTCGCAATTTTTATAAATTCTATCTCTCATCGACTTACTTCTTCCTACCACCT
The DNA here is from genome assembly GCA_958496365.1 of Subacronicta megacephala. Classification (NCBI taxonomy): domain Eukaryota; kingdom Metazoa; phylum Arthropoda; class Insecta; order Lepidoptera; family Noctuidae; genus Subacronicta; species Subacronicta megacephala. The sequence continues at coordinate 1,443,685 of OY292542.1, read as the reverse complement.
CTATGCTGATGATCTTCAAATTTATTGTCAAGCGCCGCTTGGTAAATTGTCAGAAGCCATAGACATAATTAATTTAGATCTCGATCGACTGGGTGACTGGAGTACAGAGTTTGGACTAAAAATCAATCCCTTAAAAACCCAAGTAACTGTTATTGGCAGTTCCCGGATGGTATCCAGGATTGATTGGTCGATACTTCCTAAAGTCTATTATAATAACACTTATATTCCTATAACAAACAAAGTGAAGAACTTAGGAATCCATATCGATTCGACATTTTCTTGGACTGCGCAAGTGCAGGAAGTTAGTCGTAAGATGTTTGCGGCGGCAGGCTCTTTAAGACGTCTTAGGAATTTCCTTCCTACTGCCACCAAAATTGCTCTTGCACAATCTCTTCTTCTTCCTATTCTAGACTACGCTGATGCCAGCTATCTTGATCTCACTGAGGAGCAGTTTGATAAGCTTGAGCGACTCCAAAACTTATGCATCAGATTTATATTTGGTTTGCGCAAATATGATCATGTTTCTGAATTTCGTACTAAGCTCAAATGGCTGCCAATTCGCCTTCGCCGGAATGCTCATATTCTTTCTCTTTTATATGACGTTCTTTTTAATCCTTCTACCCCGCGCTATCTAAAAGATCGCTTTGAGTTCCTTTGTAACACTCACAGTAAATGTTTGAGATCTTCGGAAAACTTGAAATTGAAAATTCCAAAGCATACCACCAGCTTTTTTGATAGATCATTTACAATCCAAGCAGCCCGCCTTTGGAATGCACTGCCAATCTATATAAGACGCGCTCAATCTTTGCCTATCTTCAAAAGGCTGGTGAAAAATTACTATTTATCTTCTATATGAAATGTATTGTATGCTTAATCCCTACTTGCTTACATTATCATACACTCATCTCCTTAGCCCACTATATTATAAATATATATGTACAAAGTATTTTTATCTTGTATATATTTGATTATATATTCTACTATGCCTATTTATTATTACTTATTACTATTATTATATATTAAAATTATTTTTATTATGTATTAGTACGCCTACACTACCCACTGTGTTTCCTTTCTTCCAGTCCATCCAAAGGTTGTCTGGAAGAGATCGCCTTGCGCGATAAGACCGCCCATTGTACGTTAACTTTTGTCGCATTTTTTTTTCTTTCTTGTTTAATTTGGTGTGCAATAAAGTGTATATAAATAAATATTTTCAATTAATCAAAATAAAATTGACGTTATTCATTGGAAAACAACAAGTGTTGCCATTTTATAGCGTCATAGTTTACCCTATATTTGGGTAATTTGGGTACTATGACATGCAACGTTGAGAGGGTGATATAATTTTGACGTGCCTGTCTGTAGAAGCAGAAAGTAATGAAAATTCTTCGTACCAAGTTCTTCATGAGATTGTTAATGAATCGGTTGATTTGGTCAGTCGCTTACATGACAATTCATTATGATAACTACAAAAAATATATAATTGGATACATATCTGGGAGTACAGTGCGCTACCTGGTTAGAATCATAAAATGCAATTAATGTTTAGATTCCTTGCAGACTGATGAGAAACTTTATTTTCATAAGCTCATTAATTGAAAGAACAAAGGCGGTCTTCGCTTCCCGTCTAAGGATCTTTTCGAGATTTGTGTCACTGAAGAAGTTATTCGAAATTTATTGATTGAAAACATTACAATAACCGCAGAAAGTCAACACCGAATTATTGTTATGAATATATTAAAGATATTTGTTGGCAACAACCGGGTTTTTATAAATTTAGAGACTAAACATGAATATGCTGGGCACGAACATTAAATTAATTTAATATGGTGCGTTATTGAGAAATATCTAAGCATTAGATTCCAGCATATTGCTAAATTAGAAACAATTTCCAAATCTATTCAAAATAAAAGGCAATCTTGTAAGAAATTAATTTAGCACCAAGGTTTTTAAATAAATAAAATCGCACATATAACCAGTAGTTTAATTTTTAAACACCTATTCTGTCCACTAAGTACCGCAACTAATTTTTACCTACACTTCACGTCGGAATTGGGATGACGATTCATAATGTTAATAATTGGTAACGCTATCGTGATATAACGTTATTAATTAGTAACGTTATTTTTGTAATATTGGGGTAATTAGGATTATCATGGCAACATCGGCCCACGCACCACATGTTTATAAAACCGGCCTCACTTCGTTGTTCGCAATCTCCCATCTTTATTTTTTATTAGATCTGTGATTCATACATCTTGTCATACACATGCGCATGAATTTTCTAATGAAAGAAAATTTCTAGTGATAGATAAAATCGATCTCACGCAGGGTTTGAACCTGCGTCTCTCTGGTCTTAACCAGAGAGACGTGGTGTACTTATACACCAGACGCTTTGCCAACTAAGCTACCGAGACCACTGCCTGTGCATCATAATACTTCATTTGGTAATAATCCTACATTTTAAGGCAATCATAAGAAATCAGAAATCATTTATTTTGCTGGTGGTTGCATAGTGGTTTATTTAGGCAGAAATAGCGCATTATATTTAATCCCCTATAATATGTATGTCCTATACATATAAACCTTCCTCTTGAATCACTCTATCTATTAAAAAAACAGCATCAAAATCCGTTGCGTAGTTTTAAAGATCTAAGCATACATAGGGACAGACAGACAGCGGGAAGCGACTTTGTTTTATACTATGTATTGATAATATAAATTGTTTTATTTTTTCCAGGCCTACCCAGAATACCTAATCACTTATCAAATAGTGAGCGGTGAAAACAATTCCGGGACAGTGTGAAAGTGATATTCAGTGCTCAGCAGTATATGTGGACGCTTATGTCGAGTGAATAACAGTGATCAGCAGTGATTAACAGTGATCAACAGTGATTGCGACGTCAAATGACATACGAATGAAGAGTGACATGCGGATATGGTTGTGATTGTGATTATACGAAGGCAGGTCGGAAATTTTATTTAAAACTTATATTTTTACGCGTCTTTGTTTGCAAAATGGCAAAATGCCACGGGCCACGGCATGAAAGTGAGCAAAGATTCGCCTATAATTGTGACCCTATCAGACCTTTCTAACATAACTTATACCCAGTATAAGCTGACCCTCCAATTGTAAGAACAGTCAATAAAATGCGAGGTCAGCTTATAATGGTTATATATAACTTGCCATGTCTATGTAATTTACGTAATGATTTATTAAAAAAGACAACTATATTGGTATGGCTTCTTTACATTCAGGTTCGATCCTAGTAATTTACCATGGGCCTCAGCAGTTATCGTTACAATATTGAATATAGATATCGTGAAACAAATCTGTTAATGAAAAGAAATAGCCTATATTCGTATTCAGGTTTCCATCTATCTCTATGTCAAAATTCATTAAAATCCGAGCTGCAACTGGAAATGTCATAGAAAAACCCAATAACACTTTGCTCGACCTGGGAATCGAACCAAGGACCTCTAGCGTAGCAGTCGCGCTTAGGACCACTAGACTAATGAGGCAGTTAGGCAGGCGATCATAACATATTTATAAAAAGCTAGGAAAATTACATACAGCAATTGAGATCAAAAACTTTGTCTGACTTTAAAAACATTTGCATGTTATTTCCTTCAAGTACTGTTAAAGTTAGGACGAAATAACTGTGCGCATCTTAAGTTAGCCGTTCCGAATGTCTGATAAGGTAAAATCACTTAATAATTGTTTTTGTAAGTGCAGTGCTACCCTATTTATATGACCATTGGACTACCAAGTCAAAGGACTCGAGTTTTCAAATCAAAGTCACCTCTGACTTTTTTTATTATCACTCGCTTTGATGGTGAAGGAAAACATCGTTAGGAAACCTGCATGCCTGGGAGATTTTCTTGACGGCGTGTGAAAACTGCCAACCCGCAGTAGGCTAGCGTGGTGGACTATAGACTAATCCATTCTGAGAGGAGAACCATGCCCAGCAGTGGGACAAAAAAAATAAAAAGTTATGTTGCCAAAAAAATTACATTACACATAATTTAGGTAAGCAGCGTTACAGCTTTGATTCTATTTGTGTCCGGTATTAAAATATGTTGCTTAACTAGGCTTAAAACCTGTATTTCAGATACAGCAATTCCACTCCAACTTTAAAGACATTTAATTTTTTTAAATACTTTTAATATCTCCGCTCACGGCTTCGCCCGCGTGATTTCTCGACTTTTCTGTACTATAATATGTATGTATTATACATATAAACCTTCTTCGATAACCACGCTATCCATTGGTGAAAACTGCATGAAAATCGGTGCAGTAGTTTTTGAGTTTATCGCGAACAAACAGACATGGCGGAGGACTTTTTTTTATAATATGTAGTGATGTAACTGCTGTTCCAATTTACAATGTTATACGATGATGATCCACTAGTGGACAAATTTTTGATACGGACAGTTATTTCAACCAGAATGTACAATTGTACAGTCGTCGTCGTTGGCACATCAAGTTGTACAAAACTTCAAAATTCTCCAAATGATTTTAAACCCTAAAATGTTTGTGATTAAGTCAAAATCGATATATTATATAGTCGATTTCAACGGTAGCCTGATGTACTGGCGACCGTACCTATTCATGACTAATTCGTGTCAAAAATAAATATTTTGGCCAAATATTGAGTGAAAAATGTAATACTGTTTATTATTTTATTCGCTTGCAATACTTGAAAACTTATCAGTATGCTCCACAGTTTCAACCGCTTTGCCCCGCTCCTAAGGATCATAGCGTAATGCTATATACCCTAAACCTTCCTAATGAATGTATCTATCATACACAAAAATATATTTTTTAAATCCGACTGGTAGTTCAAGAGATTAGCGCGTTCAATCAAACAGACTTTTCAGATTTATTATAGTAACTAGCTTTCCGCCCACGGCTTCGCCCGCGTGGTTTCTCGGCTTTGCTGCATTTAAAAGAAATATTTTTTCCCGTTTTTGCAACATTTTTTATTAATGCTCCGCTCCTATTGGTCTTGGCGTAATGATATAGCCTTCCTCGATAAATGGGCTACCTAACACTGAAAGAATTTTTCAAATCGGACCCGTTGCTCCTGAGATTAGCGCGTTCAAGCAAACACAAACTCTTCAGCTTTATAATACTAAGTATAGAAAGATAAACTAGCTTTTCGCCCACGGTTTCGCCCACGGGGTTTCTCGGCTTTTCTCTTCTATAATATGCATGTATACTACATATAACCCTTTTTCTTGAATCACTCTATCTATTGCTGAAAACTGCATTAAAATCCGTTGCGTAGTTTAAAAAGATCTGAGCGTACAAACAGCGGGAGTGACTTTGTTTTATACTAAGTAATAACGAAGTATAGATACGCGATATTTTTTGGTCAATTAAATAACATCTAAACATTACGCCTGTTATCCCTGAAGGGTTGCAGAGTTGTAATAACTTACTTACCGAACTCCACTGAAAATTTTGTATAAAAACAACCAAAAACAACGCTCGAATCCCGGACCTTGGTATCAGCATCATCATCAGCCCGTATTCATCCACTGCTGGACGTAGGCCTCTTTAAGTGAACGCCACAGAGCCCGATTTTCAGCTCTTTTCATCCAGTTACTACCAGCTGCGTTCCGCAAGTCGTCACTCCAGCTAGCCAGCGGGCGTCCTACGCTACGTTTGCCTAGCCGCGGTCTCCACTCCAGAACTCGTTTGCTCCAACGGTTGTCGGTTCTCCGAGAGACGTGACCGGCCCATTGCCACTTCAGTGTGCTAATCCTTTGAGCACTGTCGGTTACTTTAGTTCTCTGTCGGATAAAATTCTATCCCTGGTATACTAATTAAATATTGCAAGTGATAAAAACAACAGATAGTAATTATAGATTATATTCTTTGTATATAATAAAACTACAATAATTGTAGAAGTTTTTACGCGAAATGCATAGCAAAATGACATCTTATCAGTTATAACTTTGAAATAAATTTTCCAATGGCGTAAATGTCTCAAAATATTGAAATCTTATAAAGTGAAGGAAAACATCGTTAGGAAACCTGCATGCCTGGGAGATTTTCTTGACGGCGTGTGAAAACTGCCAACCCGCAGTAGGCTAGCGTGGTGGACTATAGACTAATCCATTCTGAGAGGAGAACCATGCCCAGCAGTGGGACAAAAAAAATAAAAAGTTATGTTGCCAAAAAAATTACATTACACATAATTTAGGTAAGCAGCGTTACAGCTTTGATTCTATTTGTGTCCGGTATTAAAATATGTTGCTTAACTAGGCTTAAAACCTGTATTTCAGATACAGCAATTCCACTCCAACTTTAAAGACATTTAATTTTTTTAAATACTTTTAATATCTCCGCTCACGGCTTCGCCCGCGTGATTTCTCGACTTTTCTGTACTATAATATGTATGTATTATACATATAAACCTTCTTCGATAACCACGCTATCCATTGGTGAAAACTGCATGAAAATCGGTGCAGTAGTTTTTGAGTTTATCGCGAACAAACAGACATGGCGGAGGACTTTTTTTTATAATATGTAGTGATGTAACTGCTGTTCCAATTTACAATGTTATACGATGATGATCCACTAGTGGACAAATTTTTGATACGGACAGTTATTTCAACCAGAATGTACAATTGTACAGTCGTCGTCGTTGGCACATCAAGTTGTACAAAACTTCAAAATTCTCCAAATGATTTTAAACCCTAAAATGTTTGTGATTAAGTCAAAATCGATATATTATATAGTCGATTTCAACGGTAGCCTGATGTACTGGCGACCGTACCTATTCATGACTAATTCGTGTCAAAAATAAATATTTTGGCCAAATATTGAGTGAAAAATGTAATACTGTTTATTATTTTATTCGCTTGCAATACTTGAAAACTTATCAGTATGCTCCACAGTTTCAACCGCTTTGCCCCGCTCCTAAGGATCATAGCGTAATGCTATATACCCTAAACCTTCCTAATGAATGTATCTATCATACACAAAAATATATTTTTTAAATCCGACTGGTAGTTCAAGAGATTAGCGCGTTCAATCAAACAGACTTTTCAGATTTATTATAGTAACTAGCTTTCCGCCCACGGCTTCGCCCGCGTGGTTTCTCGGCTTTGCTGCATTTAAAAGAAATATTTTTTCCCGTTTTTGCAACATTTTTTATTAATGCTCCGCTCCTATTGGTCTTGGCGTAATGATATAGCCTTCCTCGATAAATGGGCTACCTAACACTGAAAGAATTTTTCAAATCGGACCCGTTGCTCCTGAGATTAGCGCGTTCAAGCAAACACAAACTCTTCAGCTTTATAATACTAAGTATAGAAAGATAAACTAGCTTTTCGCCCACGGTTTCGCCCACGGGGTTTCTCGGCTTTTCTCTTCTATAATATGCATGTATACTACATATAACCCTTTTTCTTGAATCACTCTATCTATTGCTGAAAACTGCATTAAAATCCGTTGCGTAGTTTAAAAAGATCTGAGCGTACAAACAGCGGGAGTGACTTTGTTTTATACTAAGTAATAACGAAGTATAGATACGCGATATTTTTTGGTCAATTAAATAACATCTAAACATTACGCCTGTTATCCCTGAAGGGTTGCAGAGTTGTAATAACTTACTTACCGAACTCCACTGAAAATTTTGTATAAAAACAACCAAAAACAACGCTCGAATCCCGGACCTTGGTATCAGCATCATCATCAGCCCGTATTCATCCACTGCTGGACGTAGGCCTCTTTAAGTGAACGCCACAGAGCCCGATTTTCAGCTCTTTTCATCCAGTTACTACCAGCTGCGTTCCGCAAGTCGTCACTCCAGCTAGCCAGCGGGCGTCCTACGCTACGTTTGCCTAGCCGCGGTCTCCACTCCAGAACTCGTTTGCTCCAACGGTTGTCGGTTCTCCGAGAGACGTGACCGGCCCATTGCCACTTCAGTGTGCTAATCCTTTGAGCACTGTCGGTTACTTTAGTTCTCTGTCGGATAAAATTCTATCCCTGGTATACTAATTAAATATTGCAAGTGATAAAAACAACAGATAGTAATTATAGATTATATTCTTTGTATATAATAAAACTACAATAATTGTAGAAGTTTTTACGCGAAATGCATAGCAAAATGACATCTTATCAGTTATAACTTTGAAATAAATTTTCCAATGGCGTAAATGTCTCAAAATATTGAAATCTTATAAAGTTTTAAGATATAAGCGTTTACAAGTTTTTGGTAGGGATTGAGATGAGATGGTCTGTCTCTTTCCCGCCAAATAAGTGGCGCTATAGTTCGCTCTGTCTAGCATACAACTAAAATGCTTAAAACATCTTTATTTGTGTACCGATTTTAATTTAGTTTTTGTTGATAGGCTTTGTTTATGTAAAATATTTTGCGTAAGTTGAAATCTGATAGATCCGTCTTGGGCTGTTTAAAATTAGCGTTTATAATGTCCCTCGATTCGAAAAACAACTGTCACTGTCTTTAATAAATAATACCGCCTGTAAGTATTTCTATTTTTGCGTAAATTTTGATGAAATTTTCTGATACCATACCGCATGGTAGTGTCATTGTATGTAAAAATGAAAGTTGTGTGAGAATTTTGTATATGTATATTTAGTTAAAATTGAAGAATTAAATTCTGAATATTGATTTACGTCGTTTTATTTTTAGTCAGCCACTTATGTACAACTACCTTTTCCGTCCGCAGCTTCGCCCGCGCTTTCACACCTTGGGTTATATTATTGAAATCGGTCCAGCAGTTTTTGTGTGAAAACATTACAAACATACATACAAAAACACAAATGTTTTCTCTTTATAATATCAGTTTAGATGTCTCGTACACACGGCTACAAGTCAACCTATACAAATCCAGTGTAAGCTGATCCCGAATCGTATAGGCTTCCAATGCAATTAGAGGCCAGCATAAACTGGTTTTGTGTAGCTTGATGTGTCGGCCACTATGTACAACTTCTTGTACATACGTGAGTGACTTATCCGTTACTAAGTTGAGGAACTGTGGCGTAGCGTAGTGTGGGCGTGGGCGTGGGCAAATTGTACAGTAACTCAACTCTTTCTTTCTTTCTTATAAATTGTGAAATATTGCCGCCCCCACTACACTTAACCACTGAACTTTAGAGGCACATTTATATTGCCCGTTAAGTGAAGTGTATAAATTAAACTACCAAATATTGACTAGATTCCTTTATTTATAACAACTATACTTTGTCCATTATGTGAACCGTTTTTTGACGGATGCCTTTGACTGCCTTAGAAGGTAGCTGTTCCAGATTACGTAAAAGTTAACTTTGAAATGCGTAACAAAATAAATGTATTATCTACCTTATGTTGTTCAATTATCTTAATTATGATTCCTTGCAGACACAATACTACCATTAATGTAATGTAATGGATTTTCCAAAAAAAAAAATTTATTGTTCAGCGTATTAAATCATCATCAGTCATTTTGAAGAATGACATTAAATCAGTATCGGAAAATGGCATCCACTCTAATATCAATAAAATATAAATTAAACAATATTCTTGAAAGAAATGAATGGAAAATGAATATTATACAAAAATTAATACAATCAGATGAATATTATACATATTTATTTATTATTGGTCGTCGTTGCACCACATTCGATTCGATAACCTAACAATCGATAATTACTACTAGACAGTAATCAGTGTCGATAATCGCATTGTTACGTTCCTGCAATCACTAGTTCCATCTGTCAAAAAACAGTTCTCTTAATGGACAAAGTATAGGCATAATATCGTAAATAGTTTAATAAGTACAAAGTTTATTATTCATAGATCTAACTTCTTCATTTTAAATCAATAATCTTAAATGGGTAAAAGGGCATAATTGGCGGTAGCCTAATGGCTAGGGCGTCGGACTTGCAATCATGTGGTTGCCGGTTCGAAATCCACCCATTGCACAACCGACGTGAACCCACTCGTAATACAAGCATTTAACTTAGTACGAGGGCTTAACAAGAATACTAGTAATGTGCGAACCACATTTCTAGTAAGCTTTTTTCTTTAAAAAAACTAAGTTTATGACATACATACATACACTCACGCCTTTTTCCCACAGGGGTAGGCAGATACTATAGACCACCTCTTGCTAGGACTCTTGCATATCTCTTTTGCATCGTCCACATTCATACATCTTGTCATACAGATGCGCCGGTTGCGAGTACTACGCACCTAATCTTTCTGAAAGATCTCACCAATAAGGTTGGTATATATCTTAGTCTATTACAAAAAAAAACTAAAAAAAACCTGTCCATTTTAGTTATAACCGTTTAAAAGTTACGAGTATTGTTATAACCATAATTATAAATTGACCTCGGACCTGTAAAATGCAGTTTTTTTATGGAAAATATTTGTATTTGCTGTACAGTCAGCAATTAAAGTTGCTCAACACGATGAAATCTTCAAAACGCTTAAACATATTTAGTATCCAAAACTTACCTACTGACCCGAGATGTGGTAAGTAGTACGTGTTTCTACATACTGGACCATCATTTTTTTCCTAAGTGAATC
>OY292542.1:1198935-1432935 GCA_958496365.1 Subacronicta megacephala | reverse complement strand
CACAAACCTTAAACTGTCCAGTAGCTTGGTTGGACCTATCCGTCCTATTCACAATGCTAGCTATAGGCAGATACCTTACATCTACAAATACCCCATCCTTGCCGCTTAAGACTATGGAGCCGTTGATGGATTTGAGGTAGATATCCTGGTCTGCACTCCAGAACAGCTCTTTAGATTCCATGTGCGTGCCTTCAGCTCCACGAAGGTGCGCTGACATTTCCGAACGGAGTGTTAAGTCTTCGTCCACAGGCGAGGTGACGCGTTTAACTGAGATTTGCTGAAAGACAAAAATATGGTTTAATATCATCCTTTTCAGTGTGTAGTGCAGTGATAGCCTAGTGATACGACCATTGGACTGCCAAGTCATAGGTCTCGAGTTCGAATCCAAGGCACGCACCTCTGACTTTTCGAAGTCATGTGCGTATTAATAATTAATTATCACGCGCTTAAACGGTGAAGGAAAACATCGTGAGGAAACCTGCATGCCTGAGAGATTTTCTTGACGGCGTGTGAAGTCTGCCAAACAGCACTAGGCTAGCGTGGTGGACTATAGCCTAAGCCCTCTCGTACTGAGAGGAGACCCGTGCCCAGCAGTGGGACAATATAATGGGTTGATGATGACCATCCTTTTCTTAACTGTTGGGGTCTGCTTGAATATCAGTATTTTACACGAAGTGACCACCATCAGAGTATCAGACCTACCATCATACCATCACGCCTGTATTCCCTGAAGGGTTAGGCAGAGATGTACTTAATGTAGGTACACCCACAGTTCGCCGGTAAGTTTAAGTCCCATGTAATACTAGCCATTAACGGGCACAGATCCAAACTCCGAGCTGCTACTACACTTTGCTCGACCTGGAAATCGAACCCAAGACTTCTAGCGTAGCAGTCGCCCTTAGGGCCACTAGAGTAATGAGGCAGACAAAATAGGCAGAGAAAATATTGATCCGATCAAAAACATAAATGTGAAATGATAGCCAAGATAAATGGCTGTGGGTGGATACAACGTAAATTTCAGTTTACCCTAAAGCAGAAACACCCCAACACAAAATAAAAAAAAATGGTTAAAACTCACGCGGTGAAGAGCTCAAAAGTTTGTCCTAATTTACCTAATTTGCGCTGGTGGGTATGAAGAGCTATGGGCGACGGGCGGCACAGGCGATCGATTGACCTCCCCGTTCCGTGTTTCTTGCGACGATTTTCGCAATAAAAATTGGTGGCCAACTTGAATAATTTTCAACCGACTTCAAAAAGGAGGAGGTTCTCAATTAGTCTGTATGTTTGTTTTTTTTTTGTATGTTTGTTACGCGATATCTCCGCCAATTGTGGACCGATTTTAATGACTGTTTTTTTGTTTGGTAGGTCATACTTTAAAGGTGGTTCTGTTCAAATTTTATCGAAATCGGTTGAGCAGTTTTGAAAATATCAAAAATCTAAAAATTGTTTACATCGATGATATTATCGTTTACTCCGAAACATCGCTGTCTAATTGGAGCAGTGCGTTTAGTTGGCTAACACGTACTTTTAAACACAACATTCCACTAAAAATTACAAAATAAAATTACTTTTAAACAGTTTGGGAAGTCGGTGGCGAAAACAAAAGACCCACTCAAATAGAAGTCACCGACTTCCCAAACTGTTTTAGACACAAAATTATTTTATTATTTTTTGAAGGCGGTTAAACTTTTTTGTTAAAAGTAATTTTTTAAGTGTAAAAATATAACAGGCTAAAAACCATTGCAATCCATTCTGTTACTGATTCTGAACAAACTACTTTCGGCTTTCGGGTAAAAAAAAACTAACGTTGTTTAAGTATGTATGTATAACGAAATCAAAAAAAAACCTTAGCATGTAAGTTATTGACGCCATCTGGTACATTCATGTCTGCTGCTGCAGTGCTGAACAGCACGTCTCCAGAGTCAGGGTCGACCAGCTCCAGCGCGTTCACTCCTCGCACGAACACGCCAGATGTGTTCACCGTTAACTTGTTCTCATAGCGAGATGATCTGCGGCAAATATTATTTACTATCTTTTTGTATTTTTAATGCATTTTCCAATGACCTATGAGCAACATGAGATGGTTTTAAAAAAAGTAAGAAATAACAATATGCCATCAGGGTTGATGTATGAGTATATATATACCGCAAAGATTGTGTCAGAGGTGTACCACTGTACACTATAGTTCAACGGTATGATTCAGACAAAAATTATTAACCCACATCTAGTTACGTTGGCAGTTGACCCAATAAGTATAGTTGGGAAGAATAGAAGATTGATAGTAGTAACATACTTCATTTGTAAGTTGAACATCACGGATCCATTTTCACTGGTGATGCTCATCGGCATGTCCCGGAAACTCTCAATGAGTCCGTCCTTCTTGTACAAGTGTTCGAAGTCCGTGTCTCCAAAGAACTTAACTGCGTTGTGCTCTGGTAGGAACTCCATGCTTTCCATTCCTATAAAAAGACCGGAATACGTTTAATGTATTAAATAATAGACTGAAGACACTAGAAGTACCTTTCGTTATCAAATACTGCTGGGAGAGGGGTTACAAAGTCCTAAAATACCAAAACCAGACCAGGTAGCCACTATATTCCCCAAGGATGTGCCCTAACAGGCATTGCACAGGGGGGGCGTCTGGATTGATCTATTAAGAGGCCACAGTGCCCCCCTCCAAGTGCTGATGGTGGCCACCAGGTTTTAGTGGGTAAGAATCTCCACACTGTCCGGTCGAATACCCAAATTTTTTAAGGCTTTCCCCCCTAACAAAAAAAAGTTGGGCACTGTATGAGAACATTTTATATTAAAGCTGGACATTTTTATTAAATACCTTTTTTTAAACTTTATAATTAAAAAAACTCAGTCACACATAACACTTGGAGTAATCTTATTAATATATTGGCAATTTAGCACATCCAAAAGCCACAAATACCTTACATTTGTCAATATTTGGTCCGATATGGACTGTTAAAGGCCAAACATGTCCTTCTAAAACCATTCACCTGGCTACTCTGGTGTGATTTAGTGGATTAGGCAAAGAAGTTCTGATGTACATCCACTGGTGTAGTTTTAGGCTGCATGTTATAGGGTTGAGCCCTTTACAATTAACCAGGAACAAATGCAATACACCTGCATGGAGGATATGAATCCAGGCCCTCACAGACAGCTACTGGGCTTGCGACAACTAGACCATCGGATCTTCATCATCATCATCAGCCCATACTCGCCCATGCTGGACCTAGGCCTCGGCAACGGGTCTTAAATATAACAAATTCTAAAAGCAAATTTACCTTGACCAAGCCTCAGTACTGCTAAAATGGTGAATGTTAGAATCAAATTCCCGATGGCGAGAATAAACAATAAACAAACAAGTGTCCAGAACGCGAAAGTCTTCCTTCCTTTGTGCACGGCCTTCGTAACATCGTTCCCATTTTTATCTGAGTAATTTTTAACACCAGGATTGCTCCGAAACAACTGGCTATGGGTTGGTGTCTTAGTTATAAGCGCTTTTTCTGCTCGATTTCTCTCTAGCGTGCCTTCAGACATGGTCTCGGAACCTGGCGAAACGCCACGGAGACCGCCAAGCATAGCGCACTGCTGTTTATCTGAAGTTTTCACTGAAATATCATTAAAATTATAAATAGCTCAAAGAAATAAACACAAATGTCAAGTCAATCAAATTATTGAGCGAATATCGGTGCGCTGTTGATTGGCTGAGGGATCCACCAATGAGTGAAGAATTAGGATTTAGGCTTGATATACACGGTAGACGGGTAGAGTAAAAAGATAAAAAGTCATGCCCTCTATAACTTTAAAAACTAAAATATAAATACATTTTAAATATGGAGGGTAGAAGAAAGGAGGACCGTCTTGTATGGGGGATTAGTCGAAAAAGTGTCCACTTGTATACAACAAATAAAATTATTGTTCGAATTCGAACACTCACTGAACTAGCGCTAGTGTAGCAAGTGGAAATGATATGAATGTAGCAGTTATAAGCAGAGTGAAGTGTGCTGAGTTTAAAAATTTAACATTTCTCTTGACTTCTGTAGTTAAGAAATATGCAGTATTTAAAATCTCAACTATTTACGTAGTCAACAGTAATTTAGTAAATAATACCTAATAATAATAACCTATGAAACTCCTGAAATAAAAATAAATATTTTTTTTAAATTCTTCCACTTGCTACTACAGCGCCACCTTAATTTGCTCCCTTTCAATGGGCACTTTTTAATACACTGAGATGGTCCTCCTTACTTCTACCCTCCATAATTTTAAAGAATATTTTAAACAATACATAGATTTTATGTTTTGTGAGACTCGACTTAATACTCCCATGATTAAGCAACAGCTTCATAGTCATAATCCAATATTAATGAGCACTTTTAAAAAAGGCCAGGTTCCGAGCACCCTAAACCGACGGTCATGCATGAAGAGATTCATGAATGTAGATGAAGCGAAAGTAGTGTGCCAGGATCGTAGCAAGTGGAAATCTATAGTCTCTGCCTACCCCCATGGGAGACAGGCGTGACAATATGTATGTATGTATGTAATGAGCACTTTCCTCTTTCGCGGTAAGAGTATACTCAGGGAGGGTTTTAGTACTCTATGATACTAGAATATTGAAGATATTATGTTCCATGAGATGCTGGTCGTGAACTCGTGATGGATAAGATGATTGGAAGAGTTTTTCTATTAGTTGCTTAAAAGTTTAACGCCAAGGCTTTTCGGTAAGAAAAATAACCAGCCCTTATAAATTTGTAATCGAGGACAATCAAAACGCAATTTTGACGTTTCATAACTGCTGACAACATGACAGCGCGAAATTTTGACAATCTGCTTTGTAATCATGGCGTCCGAACGCTACAGTTTCTCTCTCACCACTTTTAGGTAAAAAAACAATTTATTTACTTATATTTGTGTCATATAAACTCTTGATTTCGCAAATATAACAATACTTTTACCTATTCGCTAATATACTAATGTGATTATCGTTTTTACAAAGTATTTTTTTTGTCTGAAACCTCCCGTGTATGTTTGTTGTAATTACAATGATAATTCTCTATTTTTTCACAGCCCGTCAGGGAAATTAGTTCAAATTGAATATGCGTTAGCTGCTGTAGCCGCCGGCGGCACGTCCGTCGGCATTAAAGGTAAGTTTTGTTTATCTAAGAGGTTATATTAGTCAGTCTAATATTACTGAAAGTTAACCAGGAAAATATTTCTTTCTTCTTGTTCAATCTCCCAATCTTGCTCTTGGTGATCTCTAATTATTGACACAAGTTCTTTATTTTGTAGCACATTTAATTATTCAGCTAATTTTTTTTTTTTTTTGTGTCATGATCAGCCTTTATTAGTCCACTGTTGGACGTAGGCCTCCCCTAGTGTGCGCCATTTCACCCTGTCCTCCGCTTTTCGGAAACTTGACTTTTCTCCTTTTTTTTGTATGACATGACAAAATTGAACTTAACCAAAAACTTTACCAATCTTAGACAAAATTGAAATTTAGTCAGCCTAACCAAGCTCATTTCTACAATAAAGACATTTGAATTTGAATCATTTAGTCCTAAATCATATTAGCATACACTCTCCATCCATAAGTTAGCCTCGACTACTGGCCTATATTTCATTTCAGCATCTAATGGCGTTGTCATAGCAACAGAGAACAAGCATAAGAGCATTCTGTACGATGAGCACAGTGTCAACAAGGTTGAGATGATCACGGGACATATTGGTAAGTTTTAATGTTACCATTTAAGATTCTTTATTTCCCATAAGAATCAATTATTCACATAATTTTAACACTAGTATCAGAATAAGAACACATTTTAAATAAAGGTAAACCTTCTTTTGAGGGGCTGGCAGTAGGGTTTCCACGATTGCCAGTCATAGTCATGGCAGATGTCTCTAATTCCATGGCTGTGACAATAAGGCAAGGAAAGGCAACTGCATTTAATAAAGATTGTTCACTAAAAGAATAATTAAAATGTATGAATAAAGTTCTAAGTGTAGTGATAGCCGAGATATGACCATTTGACTGCCAAGACAAGTCTTGACTTCAAATCTATACTCCATTTGGTTAGGTACTTAACTAAAGGTAAACAATAAAAATGGCGGCGTTCAGGGCTCTTCAACCTTTATTACAATGGTATTTTATGTATTGGGAGTAAAATTAATAACAACACAAATAACAATCAATAAAAACAACGAACAAACAAGACTATAACTAATTAATACAATTTACGGCAAAAGAAACACAAAAACGAACGAAAGTACAAACTGTTACGAATGGCGTCTGGTTACCCGACTAAGTATAATATCGGTTAATTATTTTGCCGCTCTTCCTCGCGCTACTACGTCTTAATTTTTTCGAGTTATCAAAAGTCTATTATGTAGAAAAATGTTTTGATTTCCTGTCTTTTTAGATTCTTTCTAGTAGGCACATTGCAATACTTTATGACATAACTATCAGATTTGATTTACTTATTGGTCGCAAGCTTAAGAATTAATAATTACCATTTAATATTAAACAAAGTAGTAAAATATGTTAGTATAGTAAAGGAAATTTATTTTGAATGATTAAATAATTTATTTTGGTTACGTTTTGTTTCAAGATGAAAAATGGCCCTATAAAAGAACCTTTTTTACGATTTGTTTACCTTTAGTTAAGTACCTAACCAAATCGAGTATAAGATCTCTATTTGGAGTCATGTGCATATGTTCCGGCTTCTCCA
This sequence comes from Subacronicta megacephala, assembly GCA_958496365.1. Lineage (NCBI taxonomy): Eukaryota > Metazoa > Arthropoda > Insecta > Lepidoptera > Noctuidae > Subacronicta > Subacronicta megacephala. Next base: position 1,426,198 of record OY292542.1, on the reverse strand, counting down.
CCGACCGGGACACACACAGACATCGTGCGAGTGTGCGTGCGTTTACAACACTCGCTCACCGCGCCTCCATCGCAGTCGCGCACCGCGCGCACCACAGCCACGTAACCACGTTCAGTTCAGAGTTCAGATTGTTTTTATGCAGAATATTTAATACAGTTCTATATTATTATTATTTAACCAAGCAGTATTATTTAAACGACGATACCCAGACCAGTGGCTATCGAAGCCGAATATATTCTTATATATATTCTTGACGGCGTGTGAAGTCTGCCAACCGCAGTAGGCTAGTGTGGTGGACAATATCCTAATCCGTCTCGCTCTGAGCGTAGACTCCTGCCCAGCAGTGGAACTATAGTGGGTTTGATGATGAGAGAAAATAATAATCATGTTTGATATCATCACAAATTAGTGATAAAAAAAGTCCTGGTATTGACAAAATTAAGGCAACTCATATCAAATTATTAGTACCCGAGCTAGTACCCGTTATAACCCATCTGATTAACAGATGCTTAATAACCAACACATATCCTGACTCACTTAAAGTTGGAATCGTAAGGCCAATTCATAAAAAAGGCAGTATTGGCGATATCGACAACTATAGACCGATCACTATATTATCATGTATAGATAAAATAATTGAAAGGTTTATAAGTAACCAAATGACCAACTATATAAATAAAAACAATATAATAAATACACAACAATTTGGCTTTCAAAAAAATCGCAGCACGGCACAATTACTATCACAGTTCACAAACGAAATAAATACACATTTAAATGATAAAAAACATATTATTGCTGTATTTGTTGACTTCAGCAAAGCATTTGACATTTTGCAATATAACATCCTATATAAAAAATTAATACAAAACGGTATACAGGGCCCCTTGCTCAACTGGTTTAGGAACTATCATAAAAATCGATTCACGGCCGTTAAAATTTCAAATGTACTAAGTGACATGATTCCGACAAACGAGGGCACCGCCCAGGGATCGATAATTGGCCCTATGGAGTATCTGATTTACGTAAATGACATGTGTCGTATTTTTAATAATGCATCAGTGTATCAATTCGCAGACGATACATGCCTGATTGCGGCAAATCGAGACATTACAGAGGTGACGCGTTGCATCCAATATAACTTTAACCAGCTGACACAATGGGCGCACGATACCGGCCTCGTACTAAATGTGAAAAAAACTAAAGCTATGCATATATGTACTGTTCATAACAAATACGATTTCCAACCGGTTATTGTAACACATGATCATGAATGCCTGCACCGCCGCGTACTAGGAACGCCACGGTGCGACTACGAGTGCGGCTGCGAGCCGCTTGAGTTTGTTAGGAGTCACAAGTACATAGGTCTTGTCATTGATCACCGATTTAACTGGGGTCCTCATATAGAACTCATCTGTAGTAAGCTACGAGCAATCATTAGCAAATTATCAATATTGAGGCATAAAACACCACCTAGTGTATTAAGAATTCTCTATATGTCAATGGCGGACTCCATTATAAGTTATGGATTAGATAGTTACGGCAGGACATACAGAACTTATATGATGGGAATATATCGACTACAGATTCGCTTACTAAAAATAATTGTACCTAAAAAAATTAGAGTTAAGCTAAATTTAAGTACTGAAAATATCTTCCAACACTGTAAAGCTATGGATGTTTTTGATAAGTTTAAATTTAAGATTTTGCTAGATAAGCACGTTCGTAGGCACGAGCTTGTTAAAATAACAAGATTGGATCATATGAGGGAATTGTCATATTTAAATAGTTTTCATTTACCAAATTATTGTAATGTGCATGGCACAAGAACATGGCAGTTTCTTTTACCGAATATTATCAACGATTTACCAAAGAAATTACAAAATCTATATATAAAATGTGAAAATGTAAACCATCTAAAGACCATTATAAAAAAACACTTCATGTCTGTACCTAGTGTAATAATATAGACTTATAATTTTAGAGCACGGCTTCACATGGACGGATAAACCTGAACTAGGATTGAGATTCATGTGTATTGTTTTTGTTATCTGTATTTTATTCTTAACAAATAAAAAAAAAAAAAAAAAAAAAAAATCTCCATTTTTCAGGCATGGTCTACTCTGGCATGGGTCCGGACTACCGTCTGCTGGTGACACAGGCCCGGAAGATGGCGCAGCAGTATTACCTGATGTACCATGAACCGATACCCACTGCACAACTGGTCCAGCGAGTAGCCACCGTAATGCAGGAGTATACACAGTCTGGGTGAGTTTGGACACTTATATGAAGCTGGTTACAATATTGATGAAAACCTCTTAGAAGAATCACCTAAATAAACTCTTAGAATCATGGTCTCTTTTAAAGTCCGAGTCAAAAACAATTTCCGTCTATATTATCCATTCAAATGTCGAAATATTGTACAAATCAGTAAGGTATGTGTTAAAAGGTCAGTACATCATCTCATAATTGCAATCAATAGTTTCAGAGAAAATTGTTTTTTTTATTGGGATAACTCAGCATTTGAGCAGGCAAGTTACCTGATGGTAAATAGTCATTGCCGCCCATGGACATCTACAATACCAGAGTGTGTTGCCGAGCCTATTTAAAGAGAAGGAAGGGGACTGAGGGAGGAATTAGGCCTCCGGCGCTCCACACTCACCATATGTAACACAGCAGTATACATACTGCAACTTGTCGTCGATATTCTTTGGGAGGGTGGTACAGTGAGTTTAGCTGTTACCTGACCCACCCTAAGTGGTCCGGCGGCGTCTATGTGGGTCAGGTAACAGCTATAACCCACTGTACTTCTGCACGCACCTCTGACTTTTCGAAGTCATGTGCGTATTAATAATTCATTATAACGTATGTAACATACCATCACGCCTGTATTCCCCGAAGGGTTAGGCAGAGGTGTACTTAATGTACACCCACAGTTCGCCGGTATGTTTGGATCCCATGTAATAAATAATCCAGACTCTGAGCTGCTACTAAGAATTTCATAGAAAAACTTAATAACACTTTGCTCGACCTGGGATCGAACCCAAGACCTCTAGCGTAGCAGTCGCGATTGGGACCACTAGACCAACGAGGCAGTCGCTAATAATTAATTATCGCGCGTGATAATTAATTATCACGCGCTTAAACGGTGAAGGAAAACATCGTGAGGAAACCTGCATGCCTGAGAGATTTTCTTGACGGCATGAGAAGTCTGCCAACCCGCAGTAGGCTAGCGTGGTGGACTATAGCCTAATCCCTCTGGTTCTGAGAGGAGACCCGTGCCCAGCAGAGGGAAAATGTAATGGGGGTGATAATGATGTTTTGTTATTCCACAGTGGTGTCCGTCCGTTCGGCGTGTCGCTGTTGATCTGCGGCTGGGACAGCGACCGCCCCTACCTGTTCCAGTGCGACCCCTCCGGCGCATACTTCGCGTGGAAGGCCACCGCCATGGGCAAGAATTATAACAATGGAAAGACCTTTTTGGAGAAAAGGTATATAGTTAGTTATTAGTACTACTAGATTTTACCCAATCAAGTGGGAATTTCCCAAAATATCGTTATAAATTATAGCCTATATGTTATTCTGATGTATAAACAATAATACTGTAAAGTTTCATCAAAATCCGTTCAGCAGTTTTTGCGTGAAAGAGTAACAAACAGCCATCCATCCATCCTCACAAACTTTCACATTTATAATATTAGTAGGATAGGATAGTAGGATTATACCTATTACATAGGTATTATGACGTTGTTTGAGGGTTTCGTAGCCTAATGGCAAAAAACGGAACGAACTTATAGATTCGTCATGTCTGTCTGTCTGTCCGTAAATTTTCAGTTACATTATAGGTAATAAAAATACTTATATACCTACAGGTTTGTACGGAACCCTCGGTGCGCGATTCCGACTCGCACTTGGCCGGTTTTATTTTTAATACGTCATAAATCATAATGGTACGACACCCTCCGTGCGCGAGTCAACTCGCACTTGGCCGGTTTAAAAAAAAAAAGGCTACTAGCAATGTGGGTCGCACATTACTGGCATTCTTGTTAGTAATGTGCCACTCACATTGCTAGTAAAAACATATCATCACGCCTGTATTCCCCGAAGGGTAAGGTAGAGGTGTACTACTGTACACCCACATCTCGCCGGTATGTTTAGGTCCCATGTAATAGGGGGGCGAGCCTATTGCCATTACCCGGGCACAAATCCAGACTCCGAGCCGCTACTGGGAATTTTAGAAAAACCCAATAACACTTTGCTCGACCTGGGAATCGAACCCAGGACCTCTTGCGTAGCACGTAGACCAACGAGGCAGTCCATTGCTAGTAAGCATAAAAAAAACAAGTGTTTTTATGTACACTTCTGCCTAACCACTTGGACATTGGTATTCTATGTTTTGTTATTCCAATATTTCTCCTATAACCAGGTATACAGAAGAGCTAGAATTGGATGATGCGGTCCACACAGCGATCCTCACTCTAAAGGAAGGCTTTGAAGGTCAAATGACAGCAGATAACATAGAAGTTGGAATTTGTGACGCCAGTGGGTTCCGGCGGCTGGAGCCCGCTCATGTTAAAGATTACCTGGCTAACATCCCCTAATAATTATTTGTAATGTAAACTAACTTCTGAATTATACGTGTTTTTTAATGGTTGTTGTTTTTTTTATTTGTGTCATGGCAATATTGGAAACTAAAGTGTTGATGTTTAGACGATTTTATTAGATGGATATTCGACATATTTTGTGTGTGCTGTAAGCAGTGGTAGCCTAGTGATAAGGCCATTAGACTGTCAATTTTAGATTCAAATTCGAGGCATTACTAACTGATCCGACAGAAGTCCTGCCATGCCCATAGTAAAAAAAAATCATAGCTAGTTTTTTTTTTACTATGAGCATAGTTACACCAATTCTCATAAGACTGACACGCATGACACCGACGCCCGTAACCTTTGCAGTCTACAACACCAATTCTCATAAGACTGACACGCATGACACCGACGCCCGTAACCTTTGCAGTCTACAACACCAATTCTCATAAGACTGACACGCATGACACCGACGCCCGTAACCTTTGCAGTCTACAACACCAATTCTCATAAGACCGACACGCATGACACCGACGCCCGTAACCTTTGCAGTCTACAACACCAATTCTCATAAGACTGACACGCATGACACCGACTCCCGTAACCTTTGCCGTCTACAACACCAATTCTCATAAGACTGACACGCATGACACCGACGCCCGTAACCTTTGCCGTCTACAACACCAATTCTCATAAGACTTACGCCCATAAAATCGACGCTCATTAGACTAACACCCATAACACCGATGCTTATAATAATATCAACGCCCATGACACTGACGCTTATAAAACCGACGCTCATAACACCGATGTCCAAAAGATCGACACTCATCATCGATGCCTATGCATAACAACAGACGTCCATCGTAACACCGACGCCCATCGTAACAACGACGTCCATCGTAACATCGATGTCCATCATAACAACGATGTGCATCGTAACACCGACGCCCATCGTAACACAGACGTCCATCGTACGCCGTTCTTCGTAACACCAACATGCATCGTAACACCAACATCCATTGTAACACCAACATCCATCGTAACACCAACATCCATCGTAACACCAACATCCATCGTAACACCAACATCCATCGTAACACCAACATCCATCGTAACACCAACATCCATCGTAACACCAACATCCATCGTAACACCAACATCCATCGTAACACCAACATCCATCGTAACACCAACATCCATCGTAACACCAACATCCATCGTAACACCAACATCCATCGTAACACCAACATCCATCGTAACACCAACATCCATCGTAACACCATCGTCCATAACCTTGAAGTCTATGACACCGATTCTCATAAGATCGACGCTCACTAGACTGACACTGACGCAACACCGATGCTTCTATAAAACCCATAACATCAACGCCTATGACACCGATGCTTATAAAACCAACGTATAAGACCAACCCTCATAGAACCGACGCCCATAAGACCGACGCTCACAAGACCGACACCCATAAGACCTATTCCCATTACACCGACGCCTATAAGACCGACGCCAGTAATGACGACGTCAATAACACCGACGCCTTAATATTAGAGTTTTAGAATATTACGGGAAGTAATATACCCTCAATGACTTAAGGAGCGGAAACATGAACCATGGGACTGGTCCACAAATTCAAGGTTCCTCAGCGTGCAATGACTCTTCACTGCACGCAATGCTTGGAGTTTCTTTGGTGGATAGAATTCGCAACGAAATCATTCGGCAAAGAACTAAAGTCACCCACATTGCGCGAAGAATAAGCATGCTGAAGTGGAAGTGGGCATGCCAGGTGCAGACGGACAGACGATCGTTGGAGCAGGCAAGTGCTAGAGTGGAGACCGCGTTTGGGTAAGCGTAGTGTGGAACGCCCTGCGACACGATGGAGCGACGATTTGATCACAGAGTAACTTTTACTCTGTGATTTGATGAAGGTGGTTGGCAGCGGATGGATGCGAGCTGCCCAAGACCAGGATGGTTGGCGCTCTTTGAGGGAGGCCTACGCTTAGTTTACGATATGAATGATAGAAAACATACTTACTTAGGTAGGTACATATAGTTAACTATACCTACTCATCATCATCATCATTAACCCATTACATTGTCCCACTGCAGGGCACGGGTCTCCTCTCAGTACGAGAGGGATTAGGCTATAGTTCGCCACGCTAGCCTACTGCGGGTTGGCAGACTTCACACGCCGTCAAGAAAATCTCTCAGGCATGCAGGTTTCCTCACGATGTTTTCCTTCACCGTTTAAGCGCGTGATAATTAATTATTAATACACACATGAATTCGAAAAGTCAGAGGTGCGTGCCTTGGATTCGAACTCGAGACCTTTGACTTGGCAGTCCAATGGTCATATCACTGCAGCAATGGTCATACCTACTAGTAATTATTTAATCCCTCAACAATATTGATACGAAAAACGTCAGCTCTTCGTCGAGGCAAAGATTGTATCTATATAAGATAAAGATTTTGGACATTCGTTTTGCGTCAACACAGGTGCCGTATCAAAAGATATGCGAATCTATCTACAAGCAATCTTTTCGTTACAATTTTAAATTCACGTGTTGGGACGTAGGTAATTAGATGTAGGATGTTGTAGTAGTGTCTCGCTAGCATGAATGTGTCGACACGACCGGGGAGGTACTATCCTCCCACATAATATCGACGTGAAGTAGCAGTATGCATACTGTTGCGTTTCGTACGGCGAGTGTGGAGCGCCGCGGGCTCAATTCCTCCCTCAGTCCCCTTCCTTATCCTTTTCTCCTTCCCTTCCGTTTTTCTTTACAGGGTTGGCAACACGCGACTGATACCCCTGGTGAGGCAAACTTCCATATGCTACGGAAACCGCTTATCATCAGACGGGCTGTATGCTTACTTTGCAACCTTAGAGGTACAAAAAAGGGACTTATCAACATATGTTTTACTTATAATATGCGAACAGTCTCGTTCATCCAGTGGTTATAAGCGCGAGTGGTGCTATATTTACTTGATGATTTGGGTTTGATTCTCAGGTCGAGCAGTATTTATCGTCTCCGTAAAGTATTGATTATAGCTTTCCGCCCACGGCTTTAACGGCATTATTGACCACTTCTATTGGTCTTAGCGTGATGATATAAAGCCTATAGCCTTCCTCAATAAATGGGCTATCTAACACTGAAATATTTTTTCAAATAGGACCCGTGTTCCTGAGATTAGCGCGTTCAAGTAAACAAACAAACAAACTCTTCAGCTTTATAATATAAGTAAGTATAATTACTTATATTAAATCAATTTAAGTACCTACCTACCGCAAATTATTGGGACATACCGAAACGTTATCTTTAGATAAAACATTGAAATATACTGATTTGTAATAGATTACGGCCAATCAATTATTACGATAATTAATTGATAACCTACTCATTATTATAAAATAGAACTTTGAAATTATTTATTTATTAATACGTTTATGCATATTGGTAGGTACATAAGGCGGACTTAATGCCGTAAGGCATTCTCTACCAGTCAACCTTCGGGTTAAAATGATAGAATCGAAATTAGGTACGAAAAAATAAACAAAGATAAAAATTATCACAAACATAACAATATAAAATACATATACATAATATGAAGTAATAAACTACATAGATACAAAAGTAACATAATACGTAATAATACCATATACGGATAATACAAAATAAAACATAATTCTAGATATATAAATATATGTAGGTATCAGCCTGATGAAAACCATGACCTTACAATATGATAATCATAGCCAATTATGTCTACGGTTTGTTTGAAATGACTCTGCTCGTCTATTCCGAACTACCGCGCTAGTAAAACGTCTTTATAAAAAAGGTTTTTATTCATAAATATCGAAATATGTAAAGAAAATTATCACAAATGCGAAACATATATGACAAGTGCACCTCTGCCTAACCCTTCGGGGAATACAGCCGGCCTTTAATTCAATCAATTCTTTCAACTTTTCAGGCAAATATTTTCTCCCTAAAGATGCAATGTATCGCCTTGCCAAATTTTATTCGAATCAATTCAGCGGTTCAAACGTTACACATGGACGGAGAATAATCATCAACCCATATACTATCCATGTCCCACTGCTGGGCACGGGTCTCCTCTCAGAATAAGGCTATAGTCCACCACGCTAGCCTAATGCGGGTTGGTGGTTAATAACCTGCGCTTAATTAGAGTCCGTCAAGAGGACAGAAGGAAACCTTGTAGGAAAACTTCGTCTGTTCTTCTTCTTCTTCAATCTGCTGCCATCCAATGCTGGATGTAGGTCTCTTCATAAGCACGCCATCTTGAACGGCCTTCCGCATCCAGTTCTTTCCAGCGACCTTCGCTAGATCGTCGTGCCATCTCAGCATCTGTCTGTCTGTCAAAACATTTTTTCTCAGGAACACGTGGTGCTCACAAGAAACACACGCTTGATTCAGTTGCTACAAATATTTTTACTGTAATGAAAATTAATATTTCGCACCGACGAATGGACTTTCGACTTCGAAAAAAGTTTGCATATTTACGTAGGAATACAAAAGCACGTGTCTTCAGCTCACTGTTTGACTAGAAATAAAAAAAGTGAGTGTCGAATGATTGGCAACCTGTGCTTGTAGTGGGTACAAAAAAAAGTAGCGCGCCGCAAAAAAAATTTGCTAACTTTCAAGATTGTTACAAATTTAATTAAACAACTATGAAAGGATTCATCGCGTATATTTTAATATTTTTTCAGAATAGAAATATGGAAGCCAAGGAAAGGGTATTCCTGCAGTCTCGCTCGCTCGATACGGAACTAATATACCAAAATGACGTGTTGCTGGGAAATAATCAAACGTCTAAAGGTACTCTGCCACTACTATGAGCCACGAGAGTCATTTTTTCTTATTGTAGACTTGTAGAGAAGTATTTTTAGCGTCAGCCTTTTGCTTAAAAATCGTTATCGTCGAAGATTTTGGTGTAAAATAGAAGAATCGGCCAAAAATTACAATTTACACCGAAATCTTCCGTAGGAGGGTACCGTGTACACATCAAACTATACAAAACCAGTTTAGACTGACCTCCCATTGTAAAGATTTTCCGCACAATTCAAGGCCAGCCTATACTGGTTTTGAATAACTTTATGTGTAGCCGTGCGTACTTTCCCGGTCGCGTCAACACATTCGTACTGGCATGCCAGCGAGACAATAGATACAAATGTTGTTATGGCTAATATTGTACTTGTACACACACATATCTTTTATGATAATACTAAATTATTGCATTAACCTGCATGCAAGTAAGTAATGTCTGGGAGTAGTAAGATTAATTATTTTTATTTGAATAATATAAATGATTTATCAAATACGTATTAGTGATGTGAATGCATGATATTTATTTGGAATCCATCATTGGTATACCGAGTAAATTCAACGATAAAGACTTCACTATGAACTGCTATTTATTATTCTGATGGTATATAACGGCGACTGACTGGTTTCGTAGTTACCTGTCTGGACGCCGACAGCGTATACACATAGAAGGTACTTTCTCTTCTTGGTGTAATACTGACGTCGGGGTGCCGCAGGGTGGCGTTTTATCTCCTCTTCTTTTCGCAATTTTTATCAATTCCATCTCCAATAAACTTAATTCGTCCTACCACCTTTAAGCAGATGATTTGCAAATCTACAAGCAGGGTTCCCTAACAGAGCTGCCACAGGCGATTGGTATTATAAATAAAGACTTGGGTTCTATAAGCGATTGGAGCAAAGCGTATGGGCTTAAAATTAATACAACGAAAACCCAGGTCATTGTTGTTGGTAGCCCTAGATTGTCTGCTGGGATTGACTGGCCTGTAGTTCAGCAAGTGGTCTTTGATGGTACTGTTATTCCACTAACTGAGACAGTTGAGACAAAACTCTTTCTTGGGGTCCTCAATTGCAAGAGGTCAGTCGAAAATTGTTTGCATCAGCGGGGTCGCTGAGGAGATTGCGCAACTTTCTGCCTACTACCACCAAAATAACGCTAGCACAATCTCTTTTACTTCCCATCCTTGATTATGCCGATGTCAGTTATCTTGATCTCACTGAGGCACAACTAAATAAACTTGAGCGACTACAAAATTTCTGTATAAGATTTATATTTGGCTTGCGCAAGTATGATCATGTTTCCGAATTTCGAACAAAACTCAAGTGGCTTCCTATACGCCTTCGCCGGAATTCCCATATATTGTCCCTCCTTTACAGTGTTCTGTTTAATCCTCTTACTCCTTCTTATCTTAAAGAACGTTTTCAGTTCCTCAATGACACACATACCAGATATCTAAGATCGTCGAAAAATTTGAGGCTTGAGATGCCAATGCACTCCACAAGTTTTTTTGATAATTCCTTCTCTGTACAAGCTGTACGGCTTTGGAATGCCTTGCCCGTGTCAGTGAGGCGTGCACAATCAGGTGCAATATTCAAGAGATTGGTGAAGGAGCATTATCTGTCGCTATAACTGACATTTATCCTCCTTGATCACTGATGACATACCTATGTATATATATTTACCTATATATATATTCAGTTCTATATATTATGTATGTAACGTATATTGCTTTTCTTTATTTATTTTTATTATTCCAATTTAGATATACATTGATTTAAAGTGTTTAGTTTATTTATTTTATGTACGCCAGACTACCTTATTGTCACCTTACCTTTCACTCGAGTCCATCCAAAGGTTGTCTGTAAGAGATCGCTTTTAGCGATAAGACCGCCCATTGTACCATTTTATTATTAATGATTTGTACTTGGCTTTCGTTTGTGGTGTACAATAAAGAATATTCTATTCTATTCTATATTAATATAAGAAACAATAAAACCTTTGTTGTAAAAAAGGGTTCGTAGTCTTTATCATTTACGTTTGAGGGTATGTAGAATTTTTATTATTAAACTAAAAGGAAATTATTCCTGAATATACCTACGTAATATTATTGAATAGCTATGAACCTAATTTAAGTACCTAACTGATTAATTGATAATTATCATCGTCGTGGATTATAACAGATAATAACTTCATTAGATATAAACTTAAAATTTATACGCACCGGATTAGCTTACAGCTACTTAAAAAATATTCTGAATAATAGCCGCAAACTGAATAATGATAAATCATGAGAGTTTTACTGGAAACACTTAACATTTCAAGCGATTGATAGTTCATCAAACACGTAAGTATAATCATAATACGATAAAAGCAATCAACAATGATTGATAGCTCCTATCAAAAATATCTACTATAAAAAACTTATATTTATTTAAGTCGTAAGTAGCCTATAAACAGATAACGAATATATCTTAAAACGTTTCTCTTATCGATTCGTCCTTCACACAATCGAGTTTGGTATAAAAGTGTTTGCAACGACGTTTCCCATCCCTACTCGACGCACGAGCGGCGCGCGGTCACTCACTCATAGTTCAGCTGTGCCCTGTAGTGTTCAGTTCTCCACTCATTCATTCACGAAGCTGACATGGCTTTTGTGCGATTACGGACTAGTGATTTATTTCTATTATTATTTTTAATAATTAACACGTGCGCCGTGACACCGCCAAGGATATTTTCAATAACACAAAACACTAAAACGTGTGATTTTTACAAATGTGTGTATAATTTGAATGTGGATGCAAAAAATGTTGATGAGTGGTCGCTAACTTTTGAGCCGGCATCGGAACAAAAATGTGATTCTTTTTTTGTGAGTAAAGTTTTCGAGAACGTAAATGTTGATGTTAAAAATGATGGTAGGAAGGTGTACTTCTGTGTCAAAAGCGGTGGATTGTGGCATCATCAAGGAGAAGGTGTATATTTGGATGCAAATGACGTCACTTGGAAGGCCGACACAGATATGTAAGTCTACCCATTTTAGAATTAAAAGTTTTTAATTGCACTGTTGCACAACACTAGCAACAAGTATCATTGAACGAAATGAACGAGTAATTTGTATTTATTTTTGTTTTCGAATTTCGAAAGTTTGAAAACTTATGTTTTGACGGTACGAAGAATCGGAGACAAAACAACTGCGAAACATTACAAATATTCCAATTACAAAATAGTGTCTCAATATGTATGTAATTAAATTAATTAGATTTTTTACTACTTACTATAATTATTACAATACTGTGAAACTTCTAAATAAAGTTTTGCGAAACTGTCAGATAACCCAAATTATCAGCAAAAATGGCGGCAATTTGAAATAATTACATAATAATACCTTGGTCGGTACTTATTATCAAAAATGTTACCACATGCTTATTTATAGCTTATCTTATCATTTATCTCTGCTACAATATCAATATATAGGCGTATGATCCATTTGATTTATTTAGATTAGGTGTTAGGTACGATGTTATGATTTATGTGGGTAGGTTACCTAGTACCTACCTATATTGCCCTATTTATATATTTTTCTGTATTGGTAAGTACTTAAATTAACTAACAGATATTTTCTCACTCACAATAATATTTCTAGGACATACCTTTTGACCCTTTTTTTTCGCAAACTCGTTCGATATCGTATACCGATATGTCGGACATGCCTTTCTTTACCCTATAGTTATGGCAATGGGATTCGCGACATTCGCCAAGAAGCGCTTTTTTTTTCCACCACCCACCGCCCCCGGGGAGTGCGATGGGGTGTGTCGGACTCCGCTTTGAAAAGAGCGATCTACCGACTAAAACAACAACCTGGGCGTTTCGCGTCACCACTTTAGTGCCGGGAATACGGGAAAGCTGTGACATTCGTCCGCAGAAAGATACGGTTTGTTTGGCCCAGCTTTCATTGGGCGTGGCATGAATTGGAAACTCAAAGCTCCAACCTAGGTAGGTAGGTACTTAAGTAAGTATGTAATGAGTTAGATAAAATCACAGAGTGATCGACATTGCGGACGAGAATAGGATGGGTGGCCTTCAGCGTAATTGGGTCAGCTGTTGACGTCAGGACAGCCGTCGGAAATTTCTACATGTGGTGGAATTTGTTTAAAAATTACGAAAATATGATGAGTTATTAAGACAGCTCACTTCGAGATGAGTAGAATAAAAACCGCATATTGCTAGTTAAGGCTGAAGCGTCAGCCTTGAGTGCGATATTCACATTTTTCTTGGTTTTTATTTATTTATTTTATTCGGCTATAACACATTTTAGGTAATGGCAGTAGAAATTGCGACATCATCTTTATAAAAATCGTTAAGTTATCGATCGCTAATCGATAAGTTATAGGCAGAATAACGAACGAAACGAAAACTAACGAATAGCGAAAAACCCAAGAAAAAATTGAATTTCGCGCCCAAGGATGACCCTTTAGCCTTAAGGCGGATGGTTTAGCCTTGGGCGCCAAATAGGTATTTGGCGCCCAAGGGTAGGTACAGTCGCCAGCAGGTCAAGGTATACAAAACTGTCAAATTTCTCCAAATGATTTTAAACCTTAAATTGCTGAAGATAAAGTTCAAAATCAACTGAGAAAAATTGACATTTTGTGGTAACTTGATGTGCGGACCAACGCACATGTTACTTTTTCGCTAATTGTTCATCTATATCACATTCTACGATCATGCCAGTAAGAATTGCAAAAGTTTGAATACATACTCAATTGTGAATAACTTATTGTTGATGCCATGTCATGTCTACTTACATAAATATAAACATTATGTTATTGTTTTTTGACCCGGGCACAGAGCTGCAATTATTATAAGCGAGCGCAATCACCCTAAAAATAAGAACTATGAAAATGGAAGGTGCTCCAAACAGTTTGTTCGAAATAACCTACTCGTCTGCAGTTCCGAGCTACCGCGCCAGTAAAATCGCTTAATTAAGTGTTTTTATACATAAATATCGAAATAATTAAAGAAAAAATTCACCCCAATATTGTCTTTACACCGACTCTTTCTATTAAAATTTATCACTGATACACCACTTGCGAACAACTTTAGACAAGCTTAGTTATTTCGAACAACAAACTGGACACTAGTTGCATTCAATTGCCTACCCAGTGGCGATCAACATATTTTCTGATTATTCATTTCATTTTATAGCAATTCATCTTATCGAACGCATCAAACTGCATTGGACTAATACTTCTTATTTTTCTTAAACGCCCCCAATCCGTGACGTCATCGCACAGCCGTCATTACAGCGAATGCTAATTGATGACGTAAGCACTAGAGCGGTCTATCATGTGTTCATGACACATGCTAGCAGACCATGACACAGAAAGAGCCAGCTTTTACTATTCCGTGAACAAATGACGTTTAGACTCGTGCAAAATCGAATGTGGCTTCGTTTTCCAAACAAATAAGGTTTAAATGAATTCGTAGTTAAGAGGACTGTCTCTCGCGAATGCGACAATGTTGAATTGTTGTCGCCGTCTCTGTCGCTCACGATGCGAACGCGTCGCCGAGAGGTGAAATAACAATACAATTTGCAACATTTTCGCGCGTTTTCTTGTTTTGAAATTCGGAGATTACTCTTTTAATATAGTTTTTACGTTCTTTTTTTGTTGTTAAAGCTTAAATTCATTATATTGTCTGTGTTTCCCATGAGTCAAAATAGTTCTGTTGGGTCATTTATATCGAAAATTAACAATCTTTGAGCTCGTGTACCTTTTTAATCGTATATTGAAGTTTTACGTACAAGGAACACGTATTTTAATGATAAGATTGTAACTGCAAAATGTCAATGACTTTAATTGGTTAAAATTCAATATACGACCAAACTACGTTTGTATGGAGCGCGGAGCACTGCGACCGAGCTAATGTCTAATAAAATGCAGACGCCACATGTTTGCGTCTCGTCTTCTTCGAAGCAATTGAACTAAGTAGGTTGGTTAACCTAATATCAACCTTGTTTCTATTTTGGCCGCAGTCTAGTGCCCTGTCTGATCTATTGCCAAGCGATATGATATGTGTGAGCTTATATTTAGGGGATTTTGACCAGACTTTTTTAATGTTTGCGCGCCGATGGCTAATCGTATAAGTTTTTGTTGGCACGATGCCGAAAGGCCAAATTAATTCGATTTGTGAGATCGTCTGGCTGTTTACGATCGCTTTTTTTATACCACTAAGATGGCAAACAAGCCTATGTATGCTTGCAACACCAAGGGTATCGCACGCGTGTTGCCAACCGAAGGGGCGGGAAGGAGAAAAGAAAAGGAGAAAGAAGGAATTGACTGCTTAAAAATCGCTATCGTGGGAGATTTAGGTCCAAATTTTTAAGCAAAAGTTTTAATTCGCAATCGTGAATAAATTATTGTTGTTTTCGCAATTTCTACTGCACCTAGAATGTGTTATAGACGAATAATTTGAAGAAAAATTTAAGTTTCGCGCTGACGGTTCAGCCTTAAAGCCGGCATCGTTTGAGGGCAATGTTTGATTGTATCTTGTTATACTGCGGTTCACAGCCTCGCTATGCTCCAGTGCGTCGGTTACGCAACCAAGCAACTAGTGGTCAACGGGTTCAATACCCGAAAACAACTATAACACCATGTTTACTGTTGTAAAATAATGTATGTATGTATACATACATTGAAATTGGTTGTTAATTTAAAAATGTATCTTAAATTGACTTTTGGAAGATAATAAAGCTTTTTAGTATTGCTTACTTAGATCTTTTTATACTTAGTAATGCGCTATTCATTTATTACAATGAATTTTGCCAAGTTTTGAACTTTGACGATTGTATGTAAGAAAAAATAAGAATCGGCCGACCCCCTGTTGAATATTTATTACGTAAAAATCGTGGTGGATTACGGCCCACTCCCTCTACTTACCGAAAGGAGGCCTGTGTCCCACCAGTGGGAAATATTATAGACCGATTATGCTTATGATAAGTAGGTGGCCAACACATCAATTTACCACAAAATGACAATTTTTTTCAGTTGTGTTTTGAACTGACTTATCAACAAATTAAGGTTTAAACTCATTTGGAGAATTTTGAAAGTTTTGTATAACCTGATGTGCTGGCTTCTATAGATAACATCACTCTTGCATTAAATGATATAAAGAGCCATAATGTTGCGCGGTAAAATTGTAACAAAATTGACAGTCATTTTGTCGCTAAGCGATTAGGGCACTTAATAATGTCAATCTTATTTATCTCTTCCGTGATGTCAATATAACTAGTAGACAACATAAAAACATCGCAAAGTACTTAACATACAATGTGGACGGATATTGCCTACGTAATTATACTACTAACGGGGTGTAGTGTTTCGCTAATTCGTTTTGGTAAGGCCGAAACTGATATTTCGGCTTTCGGCTCAACCAAATTGAACTCGTGAAGTTAGTCGTTGTTTTCGCCGCATTTTTTTACATTTACTTGATAGCATTATTATCGAGTCGTCTCTAGAATAGAAAAGACTTATTATTCTTTTTTAGAAGGGGGAGATACAGGATGGATGGATATTGGATTCACGACAATGTCAGTTTCGTTTTGATGTTTTCCTTTTTTTTTAATTAATCACAGCCACAACATTGTTTCAAAGTCATGCCTGTATGTCTGTCATGTATCCGTGTCTGTCAGAATATTCGTTTTATTCTTTTAATAGGTTTTGATAGAAGAAGAGAGAACGCTTATGCATTCAATGAAAAAACTTTAATGTGAAATATTTTATTATATAAGATCATTATTGCGGGTGCTTTCAAAATGTAAAACGTTTATTGCATAGTTCCAAATAGTAGATCTTATAGAAAAGAGCCGGTAAGAAACTCCATAGACAGGCACTCTTTTAAATAATACCTTAATGTTAACAATGTCTTAGATAAGTGTACATGACACAAAAAACAGGGGCATGTCGTAAGTAAATAAATCACACTCATTCGTCGTGTTTAGGGAATAGCCAGTTAATTGTCAGAAAATCCTCCTCCAGTTTCCTTCCTTCTCCTTTTCTCCTTTAAAAGGAAAGGAAAAGGAAGGCTTCTCCATGGGTGGCGGCGACTACTCATCATCACTACTCATACATGACATTACGGAGCAAGATAACGGATTTGGCCATACAAACTAATATAAGCTAAATAGTAACTTAATTCACACGGGCTGTTGCCCGAATTTCTAACAAAAGAAACTGTTGAAGGTGCTAATAATGCTAAATATTGTAACTGTTTAGGCAACATGTTGCATCCAGTTTTAGTTTCATCACGAATCAGATAGCCTTCTAAACCCAGAACATCATTAACTTTGTAGAACAGTGCTGCTAAATATATCTAGATTGGTACTACCGCATTTTTTAATTCTGTTCCATTTTAAAGTGTGTGTGTGACATATGACATTACTGGGCAAATTGGGTTTGACAACCGAGTTGTCAAGATGACAACGCGCGAGTGATACCACTGGTGTTGCTGACGTCTTTAGGCTGGCGCTTACCACCAGGCGGCCCATAGAATAATAAAAGTATTGATAGTAACTTTGCATTTTTATTTATTGAATTAAAAATCCGATTCACACACAACGAGCTCACCATTCATTCCTTTTTCTAAGCCGAACCAGTCCTCGGCCTACTAAGCCGAAACCGAGTCAGCCCATCACTACTTGACAAATGTCCTTTTGTTCACATAACATTATGCCGTTATGTACGAACAATGTAGCATTAAGCATTTACAGGAAGGCATACGACACGAGCATAACCATTTTGTAATCCTTGGAAAATTATTTTCATTATACTGTGATCGATTGGGTTCACGGCCAAATTATAATTTCAAGTGTGCCTGTATTCCCCCAATAGTTAGGCAGAGGTGAACGCACACTTATCAGAGCTGAAGGTACCGAAGGAATCAAAGAAGTCAAAAGTATCGAATTTATTTACAATTATTCCCGCCGAATCGAACGAATCGCCGGAAGAATTCTGAAGGTACAAATTGTTCTTCTGTTGAGCCCCTGATTAGTGTGCGTTCACCTTTAATGTTCCACCAACAATACGCCGGTATGTCATTAGGTCCCTTATTGGGGGCGAGCCTATTGCCATACATCCGGCGTATTCGACAGTGAATCCAGAATCCAGATGAAATCAGGAGCTTTCTACCTACCATCGCAATGATGTTGAAATTGAACACATTGTCATGACCTCAGATTAGGAAAATAAGGGTCATGACGAAGACAATAATAATATAACCACAAAACCTTAGTGTCAGAATATTTGGTAATGATACCTACTTGGACGCACTCAAGACTGTCCTATGAAAGAGAAATAGCGCCAAGAACTTTTATTGATAATTACTTAACACTAATTATAAAAACACGACCGTATTTTGGAACAATATAAACAACTAAGCCGCGAATTAGAAAAAAAAACAACTAAACTTCAAAGTAATCACAACCTTACTGAACTAGTGATAAAACTTGTTATCTATTGGACATCAAATTATTAGTCGCACAAACCGGGTCTACGCATGCGAAAAGCAAGTTCTAATTTTAAATATTCAACAGTCAATGTTCTCATTACGTTTGAAGATCTCTAAGGGGACGCACGTATGTAAACATTTTAAGAGCAAGCAGGTAACACTAAACAGGTTTTATGGTGTTGATGGCTGCAGTATCTTGGTTGATGGGAGCTGGTTTAGTTCAAACGGTGCGAGAAATAGGTCAACTAGAGCAATTTGAGCTCCCCTAAGCGTGCCGTCGGCTGTATATGGTCACTTCAAAGCCGCTATGGTTTTTTTAAAGGGATATAATAAACCGCACATCAAAAATAAAATAAAAAATCTGATTGAGCATGTATTTAATTATTGTTTTAATTTTACAAAAACTGCAAGCCAACAAATCTAAACCATCATTTAAAAGGCCTTTTTAAAAGACCATTTTTAATAGCGCCCTGCATTGTGACATTTTGCTACTATTATGTCTGGACTTCTTCGAATCCAACCAAGCGCTTAACTTGGTGTAAATTATTTCATCATCACTGCTCAAGAAACCGGCATGTCCTAGAACCAAAAATTCGAAGACGTGTGATATCTACCAACCCGCACTGGGCCCGCGTGGTGGATTACGGCCCACTCCCTCTCACCGAGAGGAGGCCTGTGCCCCAGCAGTAGGAACATTATAGGCTGATTATGTGTGTCTCGATTCAAAAAAACAATTAGATGTTAATATGATAACAATGAGATTCTTAAAGATAAGTTAGTAAACATATTTAACCCACATCATTGTCCACGGAATAATTTTAGAAATAAAGGAAATTGAAGCGAATCATTACTTAATTTTATATCATTCTAAGTTTTCAGTTATATATTTTATGTTAAGTTAAAATAAGTTAAGAGTTGTCGGAAAGTACACGTATGGCCAGTGTTTTCAACTTTTTTATTCGAAATATTGAAAATGTGTCATGTAATAGGGGGCGAGCCTATTGCCATCCGAGCTGCTAATGACAATTTCATAAAAAAAATGAGGCAGTTATACCAATTTCTTGAAAAAAAGAAAGCATTAATTCAATTCTACAAAGAAAGCTTTTAATAATTGGCTTACAATAGTTGGCATTAATACTGTTCATTCTAGCGCTAAGCAGGCACAATTTGCACAGTATTACGAGAACCTGACACCTATACTTTTGTAGTGTAATGAGTTATTCACAAAGGTAACACTTATTATTCATATAACAAAGTTGCTACGAAATCGTATGGGTTCTCAATATACACTGAAGTAGAGGAAATGCGGTCTGGAGTTAAAATCATAGAACAATGAACATTAGTAGTAAGTATTCTAGTTCTGTTATTAAAATGGCTATAATATTCTAGCAATTCCTATACTAACTGTCTTTTAAAGCTTACTAGCTATGTGGGTGGGTAAGCATAGTATAAGCTAAATGCTTGTATTACGAGTGGGTTTACGTCGGTAATGCAATGGGTGGGTTTCGAACCGACAACAACATGATCGCAAGTCCGACGCCCTAGCCATTAGGCTACCGGCCATATTAGCCAGCAGATATAAAAACGCGCAATCTCCGAGATATTTTTTCTACTGTTAAATTCTTTGCACCCAAAAAACTCAAATATATGTCACAGATTATTAATATATTTGGAGACACTGATCACTTGCCAATATGGCGTTTGCTGACGTCATCTATGGCGTCAAAGCGCGACCATTCACGACATTCGCGTCTAATAGAACAGTTTTGTGCCAAATATTGTTGCAATTACGTCTTGCTTTTTTTTCGGTTTTACTTTTATTTATTTGACATATCTAGCGACTGATGGTAAGCGTCAACTTCCGCCTATAGACATCAGCAACACCAGTGGTATCACTCTTGAGACGCGTTCCACTTGGCGATCACAACGATCACGCTCACGACCGCAGTTTTTCCCGTTCCACTTGCTTGTAAGCGTTGCTGTCGTAAACTCAAGTGGAACGGAGTTAAGGATTTTCTCAACGATCACTTCGACCCACCTTTTTAGATGGGTCGTCGTGGGCGTAAGTCATGACGTCATGAGTGACGTTTTCGCCGCGACCACAACGACCGCGGTCGCCATGTGGAACGGCTTTGGGAGCGTTTTGATCGTTGTGATCGCCAATCGATCGTCATCTGTTGTCATCTTGACACCTCAGTTGTTAAGTCTCATTTGTCTAATAGCTTCGGGCTTCTGAATACCACTAACGATTGTCATAAGATTTATATGACAACTGAACCGGTCTCTTCAAGGCATGGAGTGGTCTCAATGTTCTAAAAATGGCCACCAATCCACTGATTGAACGCATCAAGTGTAACTTAACCTTGCAGATCGAAGTCTGAGTCAGTTTTTATTTTAGATTTAGCCATTTTGAGTTGAATGAGAATATCGTAAACATATTAGTCATCTTTTACTGTGTCTGGTTAATCATATGAGTCAGGAGTCAGAATTGAGCTACTGTTAAATATGGACAAGAGAAATTTTCTAAAGATATAGTTCTGCTATTTTAAGCATAAAAATAAAATGATAACTTTTCATGAATCTCATGGCCTTATTCATCATCATCATGTCAGCCTATTGCCGTCCACTGCTGTACATGGCCTTATTAGCCCTTTAGAAAAAAGGGTTGCCATATCTAGTAAGAACCAACTAGCCGCGACAGACAGCAATCAACCGTTAACGAGCAAGACGCGTACATGAAGATACTAGGGACCGAAAAACACATCTAAAAACTGCATCAAACTTGTTAAGAGGCACATAAAAAGTATTCTCCATCAATTGAGATCAATTAGGGCCATTGCGGCTTTATTGAGGTCATCGTACTCGACACTCAAGTTGATCAAAACAATAGTATAAGCGTGCTACACTTGGGCGGGTCGGTACATTCGATTCGGCAGTATTTGTTGAACAACAAACTTAAAAGATTAGGGGTCAGTGGCCTCGAGGGATGCCAGTACTTGCCAAGCTGGTCTAAATTGGCAATCATTTAGACGATTGGCATTGGCGTAGCTAGGGATTTTTCCTAGAGGGGAAGGGGGGCGTCCAGATGAACAAACCACAGTCACTAAATGAGTTTTTTTTTATGGGATAACTCGGCAAACGAGTAGGCGAGCTACCTAATGGTAAGTAGTCGTTGCCGCCCGTGGTCATCTGCAATACCAAAAGGGCTGCAGATGCGTTGCCAAGTCTATTTAAGAAAAAGGAAGGTGAAAGGAGAAAAGGAGGTGGAAAGGGACTGAGAGAGGAATTAAGCCTCCGGCGCTCCACTTTCACCGTACAAAACGCAACAGTATGCATACTGCTACTTGACGTCGATATTCTGAGGGTAGTACTTCTCCGGTCATGCCGACCCATTCATGCTGACATAAGACGTACTATTACCGTAGGCACTACTACTACTATTAATTCTAAACTACTGGCATTACTTCCTAGCGATCCGTCACGGTCAATCTTAATCGTATCTTCAGGTTTTTGGGTATACAGATTATTTCTTAACAATGTTAATATATCGGTATAACCGCCTATCGGAGTGAATCAGCAGACATACAATAAGATAACATATTCATTATCTTTTTGTTACTTTGAAGAGTGATCTCCTACAAATATGTCAAGTAACTTTGTTCATAACACAAAAAAATCTGTTACAATTCACTGGTGTTAGAACTCATAATTCGTTGGGGGTACCAGCACATTGGCAAATATTCTGTCGCAAACCAATGTGTGAGACAAATAGATGCTAAGAAAGGGAAGACAGAGGATATGGAAGATGGCGGATTTTGAAGAGATTGGAAGAAAGATGTTAGACGTAATATTTTAAAGATATTTTAATAGAAAGAATTGGTACAAGTTACTGTTTACGTAGACAATTTTTATTTACGCAGCCCTATCCTACACTAGTAAGAAGGGTAATATAGCCAGTGACATTAATGTCACTATATTGTTAATAAGTCTTATTTACCCAGTATGGCAAACAACTGAAGTTTCAAGATGACACTCGAATGATAACCACTGGTGTTGCTGACGTCTACAGACTGCCGGCGAACTGTTTTTTTGTCTATTCAACTTACTATGACGTCATCATACTATGAATTTGTTTGTCAAAATCGTTGGGTTTCATTGTTACAATGAAATAATTACTATTCTACTCACGATAATGCCCTCAATGTAAGGAGGGTGGTGTCAGTATCGAATGACATCATTGTTGCTTGGTAGGAAACATTTATATAATTTGGTAGATTCGTGAAATTGGAACATCTGTGTGGAAAAACCAATGCTACAATTGATTAGTACAATACTTCATTGCAATACATATAGGCATCTCGTAAGAGGCGAGAAGATATCAGAAGAAATCTCAAGAGAAATTACGCGTTATTTCAATACATTATTAATGTAATATTAGGAACTCTTGAGGAATGAATGTGGAAGGATGGAGGGGTAGAGGGAGACCAAAGAAAAGATGGATGGATTGTGTGTAGTCAGATATGATGGAAAAGGGATTGAATGATGAGATGATGACTAACAGGGATGAATGGAAGAAGACATTGGGAAAAGGGCAGGGAGATGATGATAAGGAACTCTTGAGATATGACTGGCTGTCCAATTCGTAGTAAGTTTAATCCCGATATTAAGTAAAATATACCACTATCATTTTGTTTACCAGAACCAATGACTCAGCAGTTAAATAACCAACAGTTATTTTAGCACATTACAAACTTGGCAATAGGTAGGTACGAGTAGTACTGTTATTATCACCAACGTCAGTTAGGAGGAAGTTAAGAGGAAAAATCTGTCTACCAAGAACATTGTTCATAATAAAATTAACTGTATGAGTAATGGGCGTTAGACGTAGTAAGTCAACTTTTATTGGTATAAATAAAGCTTATTTCATTATTTGTTACAATTTTTAAAGAAGCTTACTAGCAATGTGGGTCACACATTACTAGTATTCTTGTTTACCCCTCGTGCTAAGCTTGAGTGCTTGTGTTACGAGTGGGTTCACGTCGGTAGTGCAATGGGTGGGGTTCGAACCAGCAACCAAATTATCGCAAGTGCAACGCCATAGCCATTAAGCTACCGCCGCTTTTAAAAAGTAAGTACTCGTGGCGATACAATTCTGCTTCAGATTTTGTAAATATTATTAAATCACACGCGGGTTGTCATCTTGAAATATCAGTTGCTTAGCCCTATAAGCCTAGCAATATCACTGGCTACATTACCCTTCAAATGGGAACAAAATAATGGTGGTGCATTTTTTACTATGATGAATACAGCAGCAGTAGACTTTTACCACCTTAGAAACTAAACATTAAATAATGCCATTAGTTAAAGACTCCTTTAAATAAATCTCATTACGTAACATTTTGGCAGCACGCCGAGCGCCATGTTTACAATTGACGTAAAAAACAAGATGGCCGAAGTGGCGGGAAATTGTGTTTATGGCGCATCGTAAAATTTGAATAGGTTTACGAATGCAAAATTATGTTTTATTGTCTTCTTAAGCATTGTTGAATGTGAGAAAAATATATAATTTTATTGTTGTCGTTGTTGCTGGTATATATATTTTAATTAATCTACATTATGATTTGAAAATGGAGATTGTGTTTTGTTTCTTAAATAAAGTGTTACTGGAATTATTTTAAGTACTTATCATTTAATCCCAGATATTTTTTTATGATGGCCTCTTTCAAAGAAATTTAATACACTACTATTAAATCTCTTTGGCCTCTTTGAGCTATTAGCCATACGCGAGCCTGCTGAACGGTCCTATATTTCAATATTTTTAATTATATTTTGTTGTTTAATTTCTTGCTTCTCTTTCGACCTCCTTACTACTCGACCTTTGTCTATGAATTTGTAAAAAAAAACACTAATTCTGACGTCTTCATTTGGCGCCCTCGCGTTTCACGCGCAAGCACGCGCTTACTGAGTGTAACATGTTGTACTTGGGTGCGTATAAATACTTGTACTATGAGATAAATGTTCGTGTGGGCAGTCTGTAAAATATTTACGATACAAATTTCGCATTTTTTTGCGTGTAAACATTATTTTTTCTGACAGCTATATTAGTCTATTCTCTATTTCATAGTTTTTCAATATTTTTAGATACTACTCGGAACCCATGCGATGACTACTTACCATCAGATGGCTCGCCTGCTCGTTTGCCGAGATATTCCATTAATAAAAGATCTGGTTCAACATATGCCAGACTGGGTGTGTGACGCTGGTTTTAAACAGCAATCAATTAATAAATCTCCAAATACACCACAGACTAGGCATGAAACAGCCACATGAGCATTTGAAATGTTTCGTGCGTAGTCTGTGGTGTATTGTGCGACATTCCTTGACCCGACGTTGGTTAAATTCGACTCGCTTATCAATTTAAACGGATAATACTGGAATCATCCGTCATCATGCGGATAAAACTAATGCCATTATTTGGGGTCTGCAGACGATTAATTGAGTGGTTTTGTTCATAATCCTAAACATAATATTATATTATATGTAATAAATAAATAAATAAAAATAAATATGTTACGTATGCATTATACTTATTATAAGACTGCCCACGAGTATAGCCAAAAGAGCCCCGGGTTTTGAGGTTTCCCCCAAAATGCTCAAAAAGTTATATAAATTGTTTTGTAACGTCATTATATGTATTTTTTTTCCTTAATAATTTCTTAATTTAAATATTTTTGCAGAATAAGAGTAACGTTTAATTTTATTTTTCACTTACTGTCATTTTTAATAAAGCCATCACCAGTGAACGTTTATTATGTAAGTACGCACGGCTATACATCAATATATACCAAACCAGTATAGATCAGATGAGATGGGAGATCATTCTAAACTGTTTTTTTAATGGCTTGATGTGTAGCCGCGTGTACTACAATTTATTTTTAAATACACAGGCGTGCACGGATATGATGCCATTCAATTTAAAAATGTGTACAAAAATACACCAGTTTTTAACAGAAGGCCGATCCGAGATCTGATAATGTCTCAGCCAATTATCACCTTATGTTTCATTGTACAAAACCAAGGTTATATTATTTTTGTTTCACACGTGCAATATTTTAAGACAGCGCTTGTAAATGAGGGCTGTAGGTTTTAAATGAATGTCACAATGTAGAACTGAGCTGTGGAATTCATTTACGTTTGTACGGTGGCTAGCACAAGTTCCACAAAATGTTAAATTTTCTCAGTTGATTTTGAACTTAATCATCTACATTTTAAGCTTTAAAATATTTGGGGAAATTTGACAGTTTTGTATAACCTGATGTGCTGGCGAAATATTCTACTGCTAAGCAATAATCTGTTAACATTATTATGCTTCGGTTTGAAGGGAACCTAATATAGCCAGTGGGCAAATAAGGCCTGAAAATGACATCGCTTGAGTGATACCCACTTGTGTCTATAAGCTGCGTTTGCAACCATTACGCGTATGTTTGTTTGCAAAAATGTGCAATATTAACATACCATCACGCCTGTATTCCCCAAAGCGATCGGCAGAGGTGTACTAATGTAAGTAAGCCCACATTTCGGCGGTATGTTTAGGGTTCATGTAATAGGGGGCAAGCCTATTGCCATTAACCGGGCACAAATCCAGACTCCGAGCTGCTAATAGAAATTTCATAGAAAAACCCAATAACACTTTACTCGACCTGGGGATTGAACCCAGGACTTCTAGTGAGGCAGCCGCGCTTAGGACCACTAGACTAATGGGGCAGTCCTGACTAATGTACAATATTATTTGTAGTTAATAAGTACATAATGTTTTCATCAACATATACCCATTTATTATCCCACTGCTGGGCACGAATCTCCTCTCAGAGTAAGTCCACCACGTTAGCCTACTGCGGGTTGGCAGACTTCACACGCAGCCAATAAAATCTCTCAGGCATGCAGGTTTCCTCACGATGTTTTCCTTCACCGTTAAAGCGAGTGTTAATAATTATTTATACGCAGTCAGAGGCGTGCCTTGGATTCAAACTCGAGACCTCCGACTTGGCAGTCCAATGGTCATATCACAGCGCTATGCTTTTTAGGGTTCCGTAGCCAAATGGCAAAAAACGGAACCCTTATAGATTCGTCATGTCCGTCTGTCTGTCCGATCGTGTCACAGCCTTTTTTTTCGAAACTATAAGAAGTATGCTGTTGAAACTTGGTAAGCAGATGTATTATATGAACCGCATTAAGATTTTAACACAAAAATAGAAAAAAAACAATAAATTTTGGGAGTTCCCCATACTTGGAACTGAAACTCAAATTTTTTTCATCAAACCCATACGTGTGTGGTATCTATGGATAGGTCTTCAAAAATGATATTGAGGTTACTAATATCATTTTTTTCTAAACTGAATAGTTTGCGCGAGAAACACTTCCAAAGTGGTAAAATGTGTGTCCCCCCCCCTGTAACTTCTAAAATAAGAGGACGATAAAACTAAAAAAAATATATGATGTAGATTACCATGTAAACTCCCACCGAAAATTGGTTTGGACGAGATCTAGTAAATAGTTTTTTTTTAATACGTCATAAATCGTAATGATACGGAACCCTCCGTGCGCGAGTCGACTCGCACTTGTTTTCATATCTTATTGATTTGTAGAAAGTATAAAATTTGATTGTTGCCACGAGCGTCTCACACTTCTTTTTTTTTTAAAGATTACTAGCAATGTGGTTGACACATTACTAGTAATCTTGTCTCCTCGTGCTAAGCTAAATGCTTGTGTTACAAACGAGTGGGTTCACGTCTGTATCAAACCGGCAACCACATGATCGCATGTCCGACGCCCTAGCCATTAGGCTCCCGCCGCTTAAATCCAAAATACATACCTAAAAATCTAATTTATTTGCGGGCTTGTCTGATGGGTATTTAATAAATAGTTAGTCGTTTAATCGGAAGTTCCCACCCTAAATGGTAGTCATTTGTTAGAATGCTTGTCAAGGTCTGGCCATAGTCACGCGAAGGTATAAAATCATTGCTTTTTAATTAACATTGGGTGGACAGACAATAGGGTTGCCAACAGTACAGTTTGTTCGAAATAAGTAAGCCGATCGGAAGTTAGCCGTTCCGAACTACCGCGGTGATAAAATCGTTTAATTAAGTGTTTTTATACATAAATATCGAAATTAGTAAACAAAATAATTAAAAATGTGAAACATATTCGAGTCTAAATAGCTTTACACCGACTCTTTCTACTAAAATTTTCCACTTCTAAACCACTTGCAGACAACTTCCGATCGGCTTACTTATTTCGAACAAACTGTACTAAATTGTTGGATAGGGCCGAGTAAATAAAATTGTATTGTTATCAATACAATTTAATTTACGTTGCCTGTTACTGTTATCAGTAGACAATTGTTTTATTTATTTAACTTTACTGCGTCATTAGTCAAAGCGCGACTGCTACGCTAGAGGTCCTGGGTACGATTGCCAGGTAGGACAAAGTGTTATTGTGTTTTTTCATGGAGAACAAAAAAAAGTTTTTCTATGAAATTCTCAGTAGCAGCTCGGAGTCCGGTTTAGGCTCGCCCCCTATTACATGGGACCTAAACATAACGGCGAAGTGTGGGTGTACATTAAGTACACCTCTGCCTAACCCTTCGGGGAATACAGGCGTGATGGTATGTTTATGTAAAGTGAGTAACCGACTTTGACAGAGAGTTGAAATTTTACGGTTTCTTAAAAAAAATATAAGTTATTTAACTATTTTTATTTGCGAGTGGACTTGACCTAGTCTCGCTAGAATTTTAAGAAAGTAAAATTCTCATGCTGTCTGCCAAATAATATTATTAGATGTAGACATTTGTAAAGGAGACGACAGTGTTGACGAATGTTTAAAGATATTTACTTACTACCAAATATTTTAGAAATGTAAACGTTAATAGACGTCTGATAGCCCGAAGTTCAGACATAATTTTATTAATAAACATACCATCACGCCCGTATTCCCCGAAGGGTTAGGCAGAGGTGTACTATCACTCACATTTCGTCGGTATGTTTAGGTCTCATGTAATAGGGGGCGAGCCTATTGCCTTTAACCGAGCACAAATCCAGACTCCGAGATGCTTCTATCAATTTCATAGAAAAATAACACTTTGCTCGACCTGGGGATCGAACCCAGGACCTCTAGCGTAGCAGTCGCGCTTAGGACCACTAGACTAATGAGGCAGTCAATAATTAAATTAATTTAGTTTATATAATTTTACTAATAATACATACTATAACGGTGAAGGAAAACATCGTGAGGAAACCTGCATGCCTGAGAGATTTTCTTGACGGCGTGTGAAGTCTGTCAACCCGCAGTAGGCTAGCGTGGTGGACTATAGCCTAATCCCTCTCGTATTGAGAGGAGACCCGTGCCCAGCAGTGGGACAATGTAATGGGTTGATGATGATTATGTTGAGAATGCCTCATTAGTCTAGTGGTCCTAAGCGCGACTGCTACGCTAGAGGTCCTGGATTGAATCCTCAGGTCGAGCAGTGTTATTGGGTCGTTTCTATGAAATTATCAGTAGCAGCTCGGAGTCTGGATTTGTGCCCGGTAAATGGCAATAGGCTTGCCCCCTATTACATGGGACACAACACATAACCTAAACAAATAACTTATACACCTTAATATATCTCATAAATCACTCTATCTATTGGGGAAAACCGCATGAAAATCCATTCAGTAGTTTTTGAGTCTATCGCAAACAGATAGATAGACGCGGCGGGAGACTTTGTTTTATTATATGAAGTGATTGTGTGATTTTGCTTTTCTACATAGTATAAAACAAAGTCGCTTCCCGCCGTCTGTCTGTCCCTATGTATGCTTAGATCTTTAAAACTACGCAACGGATTTTGATGCGGTTTTTTTTGATAGATAGAGTGATTCAAGAGGAAGGTTTATATGTATAATACATACATATTATACTACAGAAAAAACTGAGAAACCACGCGGGCGAAGCCGTGAGCGGATAGGTAGTTGTTTATAAAAATAAAAGATACCTACTGATACCTACCAACTGAAATCTTAACTAATGAATGAATCATACCCATCAACTATCACACAGGAAGCTTTCTCATCCTCTTGATAAAAGTTCGAATATTCAGATACATAACATAACATATAAAGACTTTTGAGACTGCCATTAAGCTCTGGACGGAATCGGCGGGAATGGCCTACTCTAAAGCTTTAATTAAAGCCTACAGTAAAAGGCAAACAAACCTCCTAACGCTGAGTAGGAATAATCTGCGCATTGTCACGAGAGCCTTAACAGGACACTGCTGCTTAAACAAGCACATGTTCAACCTAAGGCTGAGCGATACGCGAACGTGCAGATATTGTGAAGAGGCTGATGAAACGCCACTTCACCTTCTGGGGGAATGCGGACCACTGATGTACAAGCCTACTGCGCATCGGAGCTCACCGCTAAGGAAATCCTGCAGTTTATAGCAGCCGCAGGGTTCAGCGGTGAACTTTAAATCATTAAGTGGCGATCACAATAGACCGATTACGGTCGCAGTGATACAATAGCCACAAAACACTAATAAAAAAAAACATAACATACCATCACGCATTTATTCCCCGAAGAGTTGTACACACGGCTACACATCAAGCTATACAAATCCAGTATCGACTGACCTTGCATTGTAAACGATTCCCGCACAATGCGAGGCCAGCTTATACTGGATTTGTATAGCTTGATTTGTAGCCGTGTGTACTAATGTAACACCCACAGTTCACCGGTATGTTTAGGCAGTAGAAATTGCGATATCATCACTAACTTATTTACGATTGAGTTTTAAAACTTAACATAACATAACATACCATCACGCCTGTATTCCCCGAAGGGTTAGGCAGAGGTGCACTTAATGTACACCCACAGTTCGCCGGTATGTTTGGGTCCCATGTAATAGGGGGCGAGCCTATTGCCATTCACCGGGCACAAATCCAGACTCCGAGCTGCTACTGACAATTTCATAGAAAAACTCAATAACACTTTGCTCGACCTGGGGATCGAACCCAAGACCTCTAGCGTAGCAGTCGCGATTGGGACCACTAGACCAACGTATTAAAACTTATGCTTAAAAATTGTTATCGTTAAAGATTTTGGTATGATACCTTAAGTGGATTAGGTTTTTAATTAACACCAAAATCTCCTACGATAGCAATTTTGAAGCAGAAGTTTTATTTCATTTTATTTATTAGGATTTCCAACGAAAAATACACTATACGTATACCCAAAATAAAAATACAATTCAAATAAAATGATTACCATCTGTTTCTTCATTTACAGGAAATCACAGCATGCTTCTTAGGAATACAATAAAATCATGGTCAAATTACAAAAAGCGAGAATTGAATTGAAATTGAAATTAAAATTATTGTTATTCACATAATATAAGCATATTTAAGCGGCGGTAGTATAATGGCTAGGGCGTCGGACTTGCGATCATGTGGTTGCCGGTTCGAACTCCACCCATTGCACTACCGACGTGAACCCACTCGTAACACAAGCATATTTAGCTTAGCACGAGGGGTTAACAAGAATACTGGTAATGTGTGACCCACATTGCTAGCAAGCTTTTACTTTAAAAAATATATATATTATATAAATAATCATAATCATTGTAATAAGTATATTATTCAAAGTTAAAGTTAAATTTTTGGTTTGTTTATTTCGTTTGTTTTAATTTTAATTCTCAACCATGTATAAGTTGCCATGTAAATACGCTCGCCAGCACATCAAGTTACCAAAAAAATATGATTTCCCAGTAGATTTTGAACTTAATTGAAAACATTTTAAGGTTGCAAATCATTTGGAGAAATTTGTCAGTTTTGTATAATCTGTTGTTCCGACGACTGTACCTAGAATTTGTGTTAAAGACGAAAAATTTGCGAAAAAAAAAAATTAATTTGGCCAAGGCTGAACGTTTAGCCTTAAGAGGATAGTATCCGCTCCGCGCTCCATACAAACGTAGTTTGGTCTTATCTTGAATATTAACAAATGAAAGTCTTTGGAATTTTGCAGTTACAATCTTATCATTAAAATACGTGTTTCGTAGTATACAATTTCATTTCAATCTACGGTTAAAAAGTTACACGAGCTCAAAGATTGGCAATTTTCGTTGAAAAACGGCCCAACTTCATGCTAGTATTTCTCGACATTGTATCAATACAGAATATTCTGATTCGAAAGAAACCCAGATAATATAGTGAATATATTTTTACAAGATTTTTTTTACGTATTAACAATATTATATCTATTATATCTCCAAAATTCAGAACATAAGAAATACGCGTGAAAATGTTGCAAATGTATTGTTGTTTCTCCTCTCGGGCACGCGTTCGCATCGCGAGGGATAGAGACAGCGACAACTGTGCAACATTGTTGCGTTCGCGAGGGACACTCCTCTTAAAGAACAAATTTCGAACGTTGACGTGTGATGTCATCCAATATGCTGTTACTTTAAATACTGTGTGTGGGTTTTGAACGATCCGTCTGCCGTCTGCAAGAGCATGATGACGTCACCTTGTATCTAAATTGTAATTACCTCGTGTTGTAAAATAATTCGTTGGGCGATTGTTGATATCGTATCAATGGGCTTTGTATTTGATTGCCTCATTAGTCTAGTGGTCCTAAGCTCGATTGCTACACTAGATGTCCTGGGTTCGGTCCTAAGGGCGAGCAGTGTTATTGGGTTTTTCTATGAAATCCCCAGTAGCAGCTCGGAATCTGGATTTGTGCCCGGTTAATGGCATACTGTTGCGTTTCGTTTGGAGTGTGGAACACCGGAGGCCCAATTCCTTCGTCAGTCCCTTTCCTCTTATCTGGTTCCCTTTTCCTAACGGTAGGTAGCAGTTTTGGAAATCACAATCAACCCGCAGAGTATAGAAAGTCCTAGTTTTATTGTCTGTCACAATGATATTTTTTTTTATTAAAAAAAGCCTGCTAGTAATGCGGGTCGTACATTACTAGTATTCTTGTTAACCCCTCGTACTAAGCTAAATGCTTGTATTACAATCGGTCCACGTCGGTAGTGCAATGGGTGGGTTTCGAACCGGTAGCCACATGACCGCAAGTCCAACGCCCTAGCCATTAGGCTACCGCCGCGTCAATATGAATTTTCTACTGAAAGAAAACTACGATCTTATGCAGAGGTCGAACCTGCGTCCCTCTTAAATACAACGGACGCTTTAACCATTAAGCTACCGAGACCACTGCCTATGGTTTTCTACGTCACAAAAAGACGACTCGATTCCTTTCACTAAAAAATCATATCTCTGTGGATATTTCGTATTATTTAATTCTTAATATAATAAAACAATGTCTGTCACAATATTTTTATAACATGGATTTCAAGGTATTACTTTTATTTACTCAGATAAAGACACTTCAAGATAAAATATGAAGTGTAAAGAAAAACTGTGTGCCCTTGATTTAAACTGACTGCCTTATTGGTTGCAAGCGTGACAGCCGAAACGGAGGTCCAAGATGCGATTCTAAGGTCGAGCAAAGTGACTTATGGAATATAATATATCTACGGCGGCTAGCACATCAAGTCAACAATTTAAGGTTTAAAAAGAAATAAAAAAATAATTTAAAATCATTTGGAGAAATTTGACAGTTTTGTATACCTTGACCTGCTGGTGACTGTACCATCACGCCTGTATTCCTCGAAGGGCTAGTGTACTTAATGTGGGTACACTCACAGTTCGCCGGTATGTTTTAGGCCCTATGCGAGCCTATTGCCATTCACCGGGCACAAATCCAGACTCCGAGCTGCTACTGAGAATTTCATAGAAAAACCCAATAACACTGCTCGACCTGGGGATCGAACCCAAGACCTCTAGCGTAGCAGTCGCGATTGGGACCACTAGACTAACGAGGCAGTCAAATATTATTTTGACTCAACTTATGGAATATTATTTTTATTATGAACACACTATAGTGAGGTGTACTAAAGTACACCTTCAGTTCGCAGTCTCATGTTGTTGGGGGCGAACAAAAAGCGAACGAAAAGGCAACGCATCTGCAACTCCCTTGGTATTGCGGGGGCGGCGATGGCTACTTACCATCAGGTAGCTCGCCTGCTCGATTGCCGAGTTATCCCATAAAAAAAGACATTTTAAGCTTCTAACTAGGTACCTCTAAAAACAATTATTGCCACAAATGTTCGTAGACGTGTCTGTTCCATACATACATGATAATGAATGTATGATAAATGTTAAGTATTTGTTCAGGCGTTATCAATAATTCGACCGCGTTGGAGACTTCAATTTCTAGGTCAATTATAGAAATAAAGAATAAACAAGTAGATATAGTTCAACAACGTGTGTTATGTATATTATGTATGGCGACCGTTGGGGACTGACTCTGGCATAACGTGGCTTTTTACCGGACATTCGTCCCTACCCCCCCATTGTATACTTGACTAGTAAATCACCTGTAGTAATTTTGGAATCACTTTTCATAATTTGCGAAAATGTGGTCCTTGTTGCCGCCCCCTTTCCCATGCCCCCCCCTGCGCCCCCACCCCGCTCCGCCACTGCAAAATCAGATAATTATTTCATTTATCATTTATTTCGACCAACTAAGGATCATATTCACAATTAGGTAAATCAATAACAGTGTAATACTATACAATAACTATACATTCAAATTAAATTAACATAAAAATAATTCACAATAAATATCATTAAATTATTAAATTAAAGATTATAAATTGAATTCAATTAATTTACAAATAAAAATACACAATTAATAACATCAAATTAATAATATATGTATATAAGTACCTAAACTAAAATAATATTCTGACAGAATTATGTTCAAAAAGTATCTTGAATAAATGATTTTGACTTTGAAACAAGATGGCGTCGGCACTTCCTATCCGTCGACCTCTGAGAAGAAACGTTGAAAAAAATATTGGTCTCTTTTAAAGTAAGCAGCGTATCAGGAGTTATACATACCATCACGCCTGTAGTCCCCGAAGGGTTAGGCAGAGGTATACTAATGAACTCCCACACTTCGCCGCTATGTTTAGGTTCCATGTAATAGGGGGCGAGCCTATTGCCATGAACCGGGCACAAAACCAGACTCAGAGCTGCTACAGAGAATTTGATAGAAAATCTCAATAACACTTTGCTCGACCTGGGAATTGAACCCAAGACCTCTACCGTAGCAGTCGCGCTTGAGACCGCTAGGCTGACGAGGCAGTTAATAAATACATAATTCCTGTGAAATACATGTACCTACATATATTATCCTAAATGAGATCATAACTACATAAATAGCAACAACACAA
Organism: Subacronicta megacephala; assembly: GCA_958496365.1. NCBI lineage: Eukaryota > Metazoa > Arthropoda > Insecta > Lepidoptera > Noctuidae > Subacronicta > Subacronicta megacephala. The sequence goes on along the minus strand of OY292542.1, from coordinate 1,390,921 downwards.
TACAACATATTATCGCTTCTCCAAGTTCAACTGTGCTTATCAAGGTATGTTTACGGAGGGGTGACCGCTTTTAGCTCAGCGAGATATACTTTAGAGTTCTGTCTCACTACACATGACTTACTGGAGCATTTTTTTTTATTCAGAAAACCTACAGCAATATATTCAACTAATAATCATGGTAAAACCTAAAAGTAAGGCTTATTACAGGTTAATTAATATTCTAGTCTTAGAACACCAATAGTGCAGTCGTGCGGACTTTCCCTTTTAAGTTTTTAAGGGGGCAAACGAGCAGGCGAGCTTCCTGATGGTAAGTAGTCATCGCCGCCCATGGACATCTGCAAAACCAAAGGAGTTGCAGATGCGTTGCCGAGCCTATTAAAGGGAGAAAAGAAAAATTGTTTCTTTTTGTTACAATAGGCCTGTTATCAACCGACTTCAAACTCTTGAGGAGGTTCTCAATACGACTGTATGTTTGTTACGCGATATCTCCGTCAATTATGGATCGATTTTGATGATTATTTTTTTGGTTGGTAGGTCAGAGGTGGTCCCATATTAATTTTATCGAAATCGGTTCAGCGTGTTTACATCGATGATATTATCGTTTACTCCGAATTATCGCTGTCTCTTTGGAGCAAAGTGCGTTAAGTTGCCTTACAAGTACTTAAAAACAAATCTTTCCACAAAAAATAAAAAAAAATAATTACTTTTAACAAAAAGGTAAAACCACCATCGGCTCTGGAAGTCGGTGGCGAAAACAAAATAATGACTCCAATTGAAGTCACCGACTTCCCAAACTGTTTTACAGATCAATTATTTTATTATTTTCAATAAATTCGACACTAGTCAACTTCCCCACAGTCGGATCAACGATTTCTCGCTTCACGTAATTTGAACCTCGATATAACATAACCCACCCTCACTGTTTATCTACCTTCATTAATGCTATGATCGTTAGTAATACAAGACCAAACACATTTTGACAAACCCACGTGATGTCGACACAAACAAATTAACCACACGACCTCATTTTGTCCGATAACAGTTGATGCGAAGTGGTTTACAGTGGCGGACGTAAAAAGTAAACCATGGATTAATTTTACTATTTTATTTTGTTCAGAGTGCAGTGATAGACTAGTGATATGACCATTGGACCGCCAAGTCAAAGGTCTCGAGTTCGAATCTTAAGCACGCACCTTCGAAGTCATTTGCGTATTAATAATTAATTATCACGCGCTTAAACGGTGACGGAAAAAATCGTGAGGAAACCTGCATGCCTGAGAGATTTTCTTGACGGCGTGTGAAATCGGCCAACCCGCAGTAGGCTAGCGTGGCGGACTTATAGCCTAATCCCTCTCGTACCACGGAGACCCGTGCCCAGCAGTGGGACAATGTATTGTGTTGATGATGATTTTGTTCGAAATAACTGAGCGTGGCTGAAGTTGTCTGCAAGTCATAAATTTTTATATAAAGACAATTGGAATCGTAAATGTTTCGCGTTCGTGATTATTTTCCCATAGACTAACGTAATTTTTACTTATAGATAGCCCCCAAAATGGCCGCCTTTCACCGCCTCCTAGTGTTTTTGTTGGGGAGAAGAAGCGACATTACAAAAAAAAACAATTCAATATACACTGAAGGCCATATCAAAAAATATATAAAATTTATGGGTGACCTAATTTCAGATAATGTGCGTCGCGGGACTATAAATCATATTGGAAGCCATATCATTAATTATTGTTATAGTCTTATGGGTTTATGATATTTTTATTATAATAAAGAATAACGACAATCTTTCTTTCATTCATTAATGTTTATAGTTTTTTTAGGACTAGTAAAAATCGTATCTATCAACCTTGGAAATCCGATTTAATTACAAATACAACTTTTTATTTAAATGGAGAAGTGAATAATACATTTCTATTGTTTAAAAAAATGTCTTTGATCAGACTTTTTATGCAGAAAACGTCAACACATTAAATTAATCCCTCTGGTGAAAGTGAATTGAAAAATCGGGCCAAGCCTAAATTATTAAATTCATAGACGATTGCGACGATTCTACAAGCATAAGCCTTCCTATTAAGTCAAATTTAACACTCACTAAAAAGGTTAGCAGTGAATAAGGTTTTAATTAATACACATTTTGTTTAATGAACGTAATAAAATTTCGCTCGAATTTTATTACGTGTCCAATATTTTTTACCAAATTCAAGCTTCGCGTCACTTATTATGTCCCCAAGTGTACTCCGACAATGATAATGTATGAATCACATTGTTATTTCAAACTAAATTACAGTATATCTGTTCATTGGATCGGCTACTTAATTTTGAAGGGCTTTACGAGACTCATACTAACCTATCCGATCTTGAAGAAATTGTCGTAATGCCTTTCTTAGAGGTTGTTTTTTAAGAGGATAGTCTCCGCTCCACTCCATACAAAAGTAATTTGGGCCTATCTTGCATTTTAACAAATGAAAGTCATTGAAATTTTCCAGTACCTAACGGTCTTATTATTAAAATACGTGTTCCTTGTACGTAAAACTTCATTTCAATATACGGTTAAAAAGTTACACGAGCTCGAGGATAATAATAATTTTCGATAAAACCGACCCAACTTTATGCTCGTATTTCAAGATAATGTATCAATATAAAACCATTTTGACTCATGGGAAACCCAGATAGTATAAAAAAAGAATCTATTTAATAACTATCATCATTTATGAGCTTATCGCCGCCCACTACTGAACGTAGGCCTCCCCCAAAGAGCCAATCCATGGTCGAGGAAATTGAAGCCAGGAAACAGCAAAGCAGTTTAACGACCAGTAGTGAGGCAGACGTTTATTGAAAAACATCACGAAACTATAAAATGATTAATTCATTAGGAGTACTCGTGAAAATAGAATTGGAATTACAATTAGTCGTAAACACGGAAAGTTACTGAAGAGTTCGAGGTCGCTTTGAAAACTCATAGATTATCATTCTATTACCCATGGAAAAGGCAGAGTAGGACTCGTACCAGTGGCGTAGCTACCGGAGGGCTAGACGGGGCAGTGCCCCGGGGCCCCCAAGCTCAGGGGGCCCCTCGGACTCTGACTTACAAACTATTTATAGTACTACTGAAATTTTGTCCTACATTCAGAATACAAATAAACCAGATTCCAGGAACGCGACTTTAATAATGGCAACTTATTTGAAAAATACAGGAGAATTCCCAACAAGTCTCGAACATCTTTGTTTTGAAACTTGCGGGGCCCTGTATTCTTAGGCCTTATGGCTTAGGTGTCAGGCGTGCTTCAACAGCGTGATTATAAAACGCTACTGTTGAAATTACAAGCGCGCGCGTCTCGACTGGGTCTGGCGAAAAATTAGTTTAAAAATCTACTTTACAAGGATTCCGAACGTCCGAACTCAAAGGGCGCTCAACGGGACCATATTACGTGGCTCCGCTGGCTGTGTCTGTTATAGGACTTACTTAGGTCGAATTCGGAAAATGACGAATACGGAACAAACGATTTTAAATAGTTTAGTTGAGGCTCTAGTTTATTTTTTGCCCAGGTGCCTTTGGTTACCTAGCAACGCCACTGACTCGTACTGATTCAACACCACACGTGACTTCTCTTGCCCTGTCACTGCCACTGGATTCGTGATATATACGTAATTACCATGGGATATGCCATAACATTTAATTAACTCAGCCACACAAACTAACTTACGGCAAAAAAAGACATACTGTTTGATGAGCACAACTTTTTAACAACTTCCTGTTGATATCAAAACATGTGCTGAATAAATATTAATAAAGAAAAACTAAGATTGTATATTTCTATGACAGATTAGACTATAATTGTTGTTTATAGTCAGTATTGTTAAACTTACCACTAAGCTAAAGCTAAGATTATAATTATGTAGAATTAAGATATTTTGTCTAATCTCATCTCTTGTTCTTATGAGAAATAAAGTTCATTAAACCCATATACTAACCTTGGGATTAAAAACAAAATATATGGTAATGTATAAGCTTTCGACAGAAGCTAAAAGCTTCAACAAGCCTCTTACCACCACTTTTTCTGTTACAGACCCATCGAAAACGAAATACAAAGCCAAGAGATAACAGAGAATGACTTCGAGAATCTTATCATCCAGTCAGATTCTTACCCAAACCTTCCTAACCTGGATCGGAGCCGTCGTCAAGTGGCGAATGAGGATACAGCTGCAGAGGAGAAACCAGAAGATCCCGCAGTACCCGGAGCCGTGGAAACTCCAAATACAACCTCTGAATCAAGCCTAGGTCCGAATGTCGAAGTCGTGGATGTTCCAAACAACGCCTCCAATCCAAGTCCAAAAGTCGAAGTAGTTCCTGGAGGACCGATAAAGCTCATGGGTCTTAGAGTTGAGGAGTCTGATAAAGAACCAAAGTTTGTAGATGAGCTGATCATTAGCGTGTTAAGAGAAACTCACTTCTATTTGAGGTTGTTCGGGACGGGGTTAACGAATGAAACTATCATTGCGTTTACGCATAAACCAGCGCCATACGGTTATCCTTGTGATCATTTGATTGATGGAGATTATAAGGTCGGTAGCTAAGTAGTTTTTAACTAGTTTTATATTAAGGTTTCCTTTTCAATATTTTAGTTAAGTGCAGTGATAGCCTTGTGATATGACCATTGGACTTATGGAAGTCCAATGGTCATATCACAAGGCTATCACTTTGACACCTTCGACATGGGTCAAAGGTCTTGAGTTCGAATCCAAGGCAAGCACCTATGACTTTTCGAAGTCATGTGCGTGTGAATACTTAAGTATCACGTGCTTAAACGGTGAAGGAAAACATCGTGAGGAAACCTGCATGCTTGAGATATTTTCTTGATGGCGTGGTGGACTATAGCCTAATCCCTCTCACTCTGAGAGGAGACCCGTGCCCAGCAGTGGGACAATATAAGGGTTCATGATATTATGGATAAAAAGGATACTTTTGATGGATGTTAGTAGAATTTAGTAGTCAGCGGGACACTATAATCTTTGCATGGAAGATAATTTAGATACAAAAAAGATAATTTTGTTTATGGTCCAACCATCGGTACGAAAGAAGTCGCTTTAACTCTCTTATTTCTCTTCCCCAGGTCTTACGCGCCGAATCTGACTCCGCTCTTCTCTACATGCTGGCTCCCCCACCTCTGGATAACTACAAGTTCTATATCTGCGCCAAAAACTCCGACAACGATACATACGTCCACCAGGGTTCAGAGAAATGGAAGATCCTGGCCACACACAACAAACTCTTACCTCTTTGGGCTTCTCTGGTCCTTATTGTCATACTTCTAATGCTGGCTTCCTTGTTCTCCGGTTTGAATTTAGGTTTGATGGCTTTGGATAGAACCGAGCTGAAGATCATAGCGAATACGGGAACAGAGAAAGAGAGGAAGTATGCTCGGGCTATCATGCCGGTGAGAGCTCATGGAAATTACCTACTCTGCACCATTTTGCTGAGTAATGTAGCTGTGAACAGCACTTTTACGGTTATTCTGGATGATCTGACCTCAGGGCTGGTCGCTGTCATCGGTTCCACCCTGGCTATAGTTTTTATCGCCGAAATTACACCCCAAGCTATCTGCGCGCGACATGGTCTTTTTGTTGGTGCTAAGAGTATTTGGATCATGAAGGTGAGATGGTTTTTATTTTGGGGAAAATATTTGATTGTCTAAGACCGGGATGTTTGGCGCTCTTTGGGGGAGGCCTACGTTCAGCAGTGGACGGCAATAGGCTGATATGATGATGATGATGATGATGATGATGATGATGATGATGATTTGATTAGTATAGAATTGTCCTAATAGTCCAGTGGTCTTAAGCGCTATGTTAGAGGTCTTGCGTTTGATTCACAGGTCAAGCAGTGTTTGTAATAGGAGGCGACCCTATGGGCATTCACCCGGCACATCAAACTCCGAGCTGCTACTGAGAATTTCATAGAAAATCCTAATAACACTTTGCTCAACCTGGGAATCGAACCCAAGACCTCTAGCATAACAGTCGCGCTTAGAGCCACTAGACTAATGAGGCAGTCACATTGTGTTGACATTTTTTTTATATAACTATCTATACTCCATTTGGTTAGGTACTTAACTAAAGGTAAACAAATCATAAAAAAGGTTCTTTTATAGGGCCATTTTTCATTTCGAAATAAAACATCACCAAAATAAATTATTCAATAACTCAAAATCACATTCTCCTTTTATACTAGCATATCTTACTACTTTGTTTAATATTAAATAGATACAAACGAATCTAAAAATACAGATATTCAAAACATTTTTCTGCGTAGTAGACTTTAGATAACTCGAAAAAGTTGAGAAGTAGTACTGCGAGGAAGCGGAGCGAAATAATTAACCGATATTATACTAAGTCGGGTAACCAGACGCCATACGTAACAGTTTGTATTTACTTTACTTTCGTTCGTTTTTGTGTTTCTTTTGCCGCAAATGGTGTTAGATAGTTATTGTTCTGTTTGTTCGTTGGTTTCATTGATTGTTGGTTGTGTTGTTATTAATTTCACTCCCAATTCATATAATACCATTGTAATAAAAGGTTGAACAGCTCTGAACGCCGCCATTTTTGTTGTTTACCTTTAGTTAAGTACCTAACCAAATGGAGTATAAGTACTTCAAATTATTAATATTTTCTGAGTATTTATGATATTCTTGGTTTTCTTGGAGTTTAATAGTAATAATAGGCCCTAGAATATATCTATACTTATACATATTATACAGTTGAAGAGTTTGTTTGTTTGTTTGCTTGAACGCGCTAATTTTAGGAACTACGGGTCCGATTTGAAAAATTCGTTCAGTGTTAGATAGCCCATTTATCGGGAAAGCTATAGGCTATATATCATCACGCTAAGACCAATAGGAGCGGAGCATAAATGAAAAATGTTGCGAAAATGGAAAAATTTATCCCTTTTAAATGCAGAAAAGCCGAGAACCCACGCGGGCGAAGCCGTGGGCGGAAAGCTAGTCCTATATAAGTATATAGCCAGGTCATAAGTATAATCCTAATAAGACATAACAAAACCAGTTAGCATGTACATTGTTTTAAACAGGTAATTAACTGTTATCTACTTAGTGATAAACTCATTACTATTTGAACATGTATAATTTAGTGGATAGGTGCGAAAGAGCTAGCACAGAATGAAGATAGTACGCACGGCCACACATCCAGCTATATAAAACCAGTTTACGCTGGCCTCTTATTATATGGTCAAATCCATTCCTTGTTTCATCCTCGGACTTTTCGAACTCATGTGCGTATTAAGAGGAGTGTCCCTCGCGACCGCAACAATGTTGCACAGTTGTCGCTGTCTCTATCCCTCACGATGCGAACGCGTGCCCGAGAGGTGAAACAACAATACATTTTCAACATTTCGCGCGTATTTTTTGTTCCGTTTGGAGATTACTCTTTTATTATAGTTATTACGTAGATTACCAATCTTTGAGCTCGTGTAACTTTTTAACTATGTATTGAAAGGAAGTTTTACATTCAAGGAACACGTATTTTAATGATCAGGATGTAACTGCAAAATTTCAAAGACTTTCATTTGTTAATATTCAAGATAAGACCAAACTACGTTTGTATGGAGCGCGGAGCGGATACTATCCAGCTATCCTCACTTATCACGCGCATAAACAATGAAAGAAAACATCGTGAGGAACATTGCTTGATTTTTTTGACAGTGTGTGAAGTCTGCCAACCCGCAGTAGGCTAGCGTGGCGGACTATAGCCTAATCCCTCTCACTATGAGAGTAGACCGGCGACGCAGGAACAAACGTAAACGTTTTCTATCTTTCAGATTGTGATGGGTATCTGCGCTCCCCTCGCGTGGCCTACAAGCAAGCTGCTGGATTACTTCTTAGGTGAAGAGATCGGCACGCACTACAACAGAGAAAGACTGAAGGAGCTTGTCAGGGTAGGTCAAAGACGTTTTATTTTATATCTGGTACCACCTGTATTCTACGCAAATAAATATTTTTTTCTTTTTTTCTTTTCTTTTCTTTATATAGACGCGTTATTCAGGAACATTGCGGCTATCAAAAACAGCACAACTATTACATACTTAGACTAATACGTGCGAAGAAAGAGAAAGAAAATAAATGCCACCTCACCGCGTTCCTGTTGTTAGAAACAGACGAAATATACATTTTTAGTTACGTTACGCTTAATTGCTGCATTCTAATTGGTCAAGTGCAACGCTGGTTGATGCTTAACTAAACCGCGATCCGGGCAATTGCCTTGATTTCTTGTTGCCATTTTAGAGAGCGGGTAACGTATCTATAGTTTATATATCGTTGGGGTAGATACTCTTTTCGTCCCTCGAAGGGCCGTGACTATAGGGCAAGGGGAATGTATGCTCGCAATAGGAGGCCCTATTGCGAGCATACATACATACCATCACGCCTGCATTCCCTGAAGGGTTAGATAGATGTGTACCAACAGGGACGTAGGTACCGCTGTATTAATGATACGGGGCCCCTGGGCTACAGGGGCCCCCAACGTGTGTAAGCAAAAATTAGTAAAATATTATCCACAATGTCACTTAATCTCGTGCTTTGCGAAAAAAAATATATAAAAAAACTGCCATACGAAAAAGTAAACAGAAAAGGGAGTTTATAAAAAAATGCCCAAAATGTTTACCCTTAATTTGGGCCCCCAACTAATTGTGATCCAACGCACGCTACGCCACTGTGTACCAATGTACACCCACACTTCGCAGGTATGTTTAGGTCCCATGTAATAGGTGACGAGGCTATTGCCATTCACCGGGCACAAATCCAGACTCCGAGCTGCTACTGAGAATTTCATAGAAAAACACTGCTGGACTTGGGAATCGAACCCAGGACCACCAGCGTAGCAGTCGCGCTTGGGACCACTAGACTAACGAAGCAGCTTAACCTCATTATAAATCCTCTTCGATTTAAAGATGTTTTTTTCTCAAAGAACAATGCACAGTTCTAAGAGAATCTTAACTAAATTACATGTTAAAGTTTATTCTCAAACTCTAAATATTTATTTGCATACTAAGGTTTAAGTTTCTTAAATATAACATAATAATATTTACAGCTTAGCACCTTTTTCAGGTGTTGGAAATTTCGAGGGCTTTTAACAAATACAATAAAATCATAATTAAGTAAAACAATTATTATTCTTGCCTCGCTGCCTCGTTGGTCTAGTGGTCCCAATCGTGACTGCAACGCTAGAGGTCTTGGGTTCGATCCCCAGGTCGAGCAAAGTGTTTCGTTTCGTGTGTTTCGACGTTTCTTCTCAGAGGTCGTCAGATAGGAAACGTCGACGCCATCTAGTTAAAAAAAATATGTAAAAAAAACGACTTGTAAAAGTGTCTTAAAAGATCTATTTACAGAAATAAATATCATTTCATTTCATTTGTTATTGAGTTTTTCTATGAAATTCTCAGTAGCAGCTCGGAGTCTGGATTTGTGCCCGGTGAATGGCAATAGGCTCGCCCCCTTATTACATGGGACCCAAACATACCGGCGAACTGTGGGTGTACATTAAGTACACCTCTGCCTAACCCTTCGGGGAATACAGGCGTGATGGTATGTGGTATGTTTTTAATAAAAACATACCACATACCATCACGCCTGTATTCTTATTAATACTAACAATTTTGTTTATTAATTTGTAGAATTTTATATTGTATTATGTATGATTATTGTGGGTTATTAATATTAAGTATGTATTTTTAATTCTATGTTATTTGTTTATCGTATTGTTTTTAATAATTATGTTTATTATTATTATTTCTTCTTTAGGTAACAGACCACGTTAACGACTTGGATAGAGAAGAAGTGAATATAATCTCTGGTGCCCTCGACCTTCGCAAGAAGACGGTGAGGGACGTGATGACCAAGCTGAAGGACTGCTTCATGCTGCCCATCAACAGCATCCTTGACTTCGAGACCATGTCGGAGATTGTAAAGTCTGGTGAGTGATATAAAAGAAAGAGAAGAAGGAAGAAAACTTTCCGCCCACGGCTTCGCCCGCGTGTTTTATCGACTTTTCTGTACTATAAGTCTATAATATGTTATGTATTATACATATAAACCTTCCTCTTGAATCACTCTATCTATTAAAAAAACCGCATCAAAATCCGTTGCGTAGTTTTAAAGATCTAAGCATACATAGGGACAGACAGACAGCGGGAAGCGACTTTGTTTCATACTATGTAGAGAAAATGGTCAAACACAATAAAAAAAAGAGAAATCCTACGCGAGGCCAAAACATATGAGATATTACATTAAACATACCATCACGCTTGTATTCCCCGAAGGGTTAGGCAGAGGTGGACTATATGTATACCTACGCTTCGCCGGTATGTTTATGTCCCATGTAATAGGGGCGAGCCTATTGCCATTAACCGGGCACAAATCCAGACTCGGGGCTGCTACTGAGATTTTTTTAGAAAAACTCAGTACCTAACATTTTACTCGACCTGGGAATTGAACCCATGATCTCCAACGTAGCAGTCGCGCTTAGGACCGCTAGACTAATGAGGCAAAAACAAACTAAACATACTACAAAAAGATACTAAGGGCCTGTTTCACCACCTCCGGATAAGCACTATCTACCAGATAAATTCAAAATTGGAACAGAATTTGTATGTATTTAACTGTCAGATAATTTATTGGGAGCTTATCAGAAGGCGGTGAAACAGGCCCTTAATTATATTTCATTAAAAATTAAATGACTTGATTTTCCAATGTCAAGTATTTGTAGAGAGGCGAGATCTATTGCCTCTCCAACCAAAGGGAGGATCCTCCAACCAGGCTGTTTTTGCCTGGCGGGCTACGGCCCGACAGTGGTTGTCAGGCGGTTGTATATATGCGAGTTGCGCGGTAAACTTCACTTGCGCGATTCAGGATTTGCTCGACGTAGTTCCATGTAGCGCGCTAGATGTCGCTACATATTCATCAAAATTTCCCATATCCAGGGTACTCCCGTATCCCGGTATACGAGGGTAGTCGAGGCAACATTGTGACGGTGCTGTTCATCAAAGACCTGGCGTTCGTGGACCCCGACGACAACACCCCGCTGCGGACCCTCTGCCAGTACTACCAGAACCCCTGCAACTTTGTCTTCGAAGATGTCACTTTGGATGTCATGTTGAAACAGTTCAAAGAAGGTAGGTGAAAGTTGGGAGTCAAAAGTTGAAGGTTTCATTTCAAAAAATTAGGCGCCATTCATGTATGTATTACGTAAGACGATTTTTGACCTCAAGTTCATGTTCAAGGCCAAATGTTTTTATCTAAACTTCTATACTAATACTATAAAGAGGAAAGATTTGATTGTTTGTTTGTTTGCATTCAATAGGCTCTGAAATTACTGAATCGATTTGAAAAATTCTTTCACCAATAGAAAGCAGCATTATTCCTGATCCTGAGTGACATAGGCTATACAAAAAATCGTGAACGGTCTTTTGTTAAATGATTAAGAGGATAGTATCCGCTCCGCGCTTCATACAAACGTAGTTTGGTCTTATCTTGAATATTAACAAATGAAAGTCTTTGGAATTTCGCAGTAACAATCTTATCATTAAAATACGTGTTCCTGTAGTATAAAATTTCATTTCAATATACGGTTAAAAAGTTACACGAGCTCAAAGATTGGCAATTTTCGTTGAAAAACGGCCCGACTTTATGCTAGTATTTCTCGACAATGTATCAATACAGAAACATTCTGATTCGAAAGAAACCCGGATAATATAGTGAATATATTTTTACAAGATTTTTTTTTACGTATCAACAATATTATAGGAGTAATCTCCAAAATTCAGAACATAAGAAATACGCGTGAAAATGTTGCAAATGTATTGTTGTTTCTCCTCTCGGGCACGCGTTCGCATCGCGAGGGATAGAGACAGCGACAACTGTGCAACATTGTTGCGTTCGCGAGGGACACTCCTCTTAATCCTCATTTAAAATTATTTTATGTCTCAGAGAAACTTAGACATAAAATAATTTAAATTCTAACAAAACGTGAACACGATTTGGTACTGGTGATTCACAATGTGTGGTCACAGTTCTAAACTAACCTAACCGATATCGGTATCTAGAACTTTGCTGCTCAATCAGTAATTTTGTCGCTCAATCAGTATTTTTGATGTGTGGTTTATTATATTTCAAAAGAAAAGAATAGATATACGTTTGGATTGTTTGAAGAAAAACTTAAAAAATGACAAGTAATTTTTAAATGTAATTAATTTGCTCATTTTTGTGGTCTTACGTAAGAACTGTCAAGACTCCCTCCTATCCCCTTGTACAGTTTGTTCGAAATAAGTAAGCCGATCGGAAGTTGTCTGCAAGTGGTTTAAAAGTGGTAAATTTTAATAGAAAGAGTCAGTGTAAAGATAATTAAAGTATATGTTTCACATTTCTAATTATTTTGTTCACTAATTTAGATATTTATATTAAACGATTTTATCACCGCGGTTGTTCGGAACGGCTAACTTCCGATCGGCTTACTAATTTCGAACAAACTGTGAGACATGTTATTGTGAGACAGTAATTGTCTTTCGTAACACATGAATGGCGCCCTACTACATAGTCGTAACTATTTATCTTTAACTATTTATCTGGTCCCTCCTTCGCTCGTTCTTTAAATAAAATATATTAGATATATTTATTTCCAAAAAACCTTTCAAGGTTTTGTTACTCTGTCGAACAAATTTCAATTCATTTCGTTTTCACATAAATCGGTTATCTTCACGTGTGCCGATCACCATTAACCGCCACATAAATTATATATATTACATTGAGGTATTATGTATCACAGCCAAAGCCGCGCACCGAATTGTTGCGCGATAAGTTGTAGACTGTGCGTTGCAAAGCACTGTTAAAAATATGTACTTAAATGCCTCTCGGTCGTTAGTCATCATTGGTAACAAACACAGGTACAGTTTGTTCGAAATAAGTAAGCCGATCGGAAGTAGTCTGCAAGTCGCTGCGCAGTAGTCATTTTTACGACAAAATCAGTAGCGCGCATGCGTGGTAATGGCGCGAGGGGCGGGGTCAGCGTAGCGTCTGTTTCACTCAATCCTTAGTGTTTGATGTATAATTCTGTCTCGCTCCCCCAGTGCAAGTACACAATCAGTGCCAAAAGTGTTACGCGTTGTTTTTATTTTGACGTTATTGTTGTTTAGTTTTGGGATATTGTTTTTGTTATTTCTCATTGCTAATGTATTATTGTGGTTTGCCTTTGTTTTTTTTTTGCTGAAAAATGACTAAACGCAAAACAAAACAGTGCAAATCTGTGGACTATTTAAAATTTAAATGACAATGTAATGATTTTGTGAAAATTCAAGTATGGATTTTATCAATAAAGCAATCCAGCAATATTACACGTAGTGTTAACAAATTATTTATCTTATTTTCGAAATTATTTGAATACGTTTCCGAACGCTAACACTTTATTACGCGACTGTAACTGCGCGGCCCCAGAAAACGGCTAACTTCCGATCGGCTTACTTATTTCAAACAAACTGTATAAGACACTGTAGCATTGCAGTCAACAAATGTTTAGAGAAGTAATTTCCCTTTTAATGCTTTCCATACATGTATTTTTCCTTTTTAGCTATAAGCTTAAATGCAACAAAGTCAATGTGTTTTTAAGAAATCGGTGTCATATGTTATGTATATTTTTATATACATTGGTATCGGACGTGTAGACGTAAAATTACACCCGATCCGGATCGGATTGCCGGATCCGGTTTTCCGGATTTCAATCCCTAATTGGTTGACATAATTAAGCAATATATTAAAATAAGTCGGGTTTTCCTTCCTGACGCTATAACTCCAGAACGCACGAACCGATTTCCACGGTTTTGCATTCGTTGGAAAGGTCTCGGGCTCCGTGAGGTTTATAGCAAAAAGTCCGAAAAAAAAACACGGGCGAAGCCGTGGGCGGAAAGCTAGTTGATTATATAAACCAAATACGGTTTGCAATCCAATAATAAAGAATTGTAGCACATATTTTATGTGGCTGCTCTAAAACATAATACCTCAATGATATAAAATAAATATCGGTGTCTGCAATGAATCATATGTAGCCTTGAGCGTCTCTGGATATTTTTCTTAATCTATTTCGGCTTGGCAACATTGTTGGCTTGGCGTGATTTTCAGAGAATCCAGACATTCATATGATATATTCATATCCAGCGCTGCATAATTATTAAATAATGTAGTTATGAATTTTAAGGACACAAAAAAACCTTGGGTTCGATTCCCATGAAGGGAAATAACTATGCTCGTCTGAAGTTAGCCGTTCCGAACTGCGACGCTGGTAAAATAACTATAAGTATTTTATTCATAAATCCCCTTCCTTTCCCTCCCTTTTCCTTGCCTCGGCAACGCATCTGCAATTTTTGGTTATGCAGATGTCCATGGGCGACGATGACTACTTACCATCAGGTAGCTCGCATGCTCGTTTGCCGAGTTATCCCATAAAATAAAGTTATTTATCACAATGACATCATCACCGGTTATCCCATCACATCGCGGACATAACAAGGACTCATTTCATCACTAATACATTCAAAGCAATTTTCATCCCAGGTCTTCTAGGCCATTTTCTACGTCCTAACAGCGTATCTGTGTCTCCTAGGTCACAAAGGTCACATGGCCTTCGTTCAGAGGATCGAGGAGGGCGATGGTGACCCCGTGTATGAAACCGTGGGGTTACTCACCTTGGAAGACGTCATTGAAGAGATGATTCAAGCTGAAATTGTCGACGAAACAGATGTTATTAGTGAGTATATTATTTATTTATCATCATCAACCCATTGTCCCACTGCTGGGCACGGGTCTCCTCTCAGCACGAGAGGGATTAGGCTATAGTCCACAACGCTAGCATACTGCGGGTTGGCAGATTTCACACGCCGTCAAGAAAATCTCTCAGGCATGCAGTTTTCCTCACGATGTTTTCCTTCGTTTAAGCGCGTGAAAATTAATTATTAATACGCACATGACTTCGAAAAGTCAGAGTTTAACATTAAACTATACAAAATGAACAAAAAATTAACAACGCTTTCATAAATTCCTCTCACAGTTTTTGACATATCAATAAGATCTTCGACCATCTATCCGCAAACAGATCATCTGTATCATGATATTTCTTTGCAGGTGACAACCGTACCAAGAAACGCCTTACCCGTCCTCTGAACAAGTTCCAGGACCTGGCAGCCTTCGCCGGCCACCACGAGCACCAGCGCGTGCACGTCTCCCCTCAGCTCGTGCTCGCCACCTTCCAGTTCCTCAGCACCAGTAAGACACCACGACTTATTAAAAAAAAAATGTTTTTGTTGGATTGCCGAGTAGCAAACGAGCAGGCGAGCTACCTGATGGTAAGTAGTCATCGCCGCCCATGGACATCTGCAATACCAAAGGAGTTGCAGATGCGTTGCCGAGCCTATTTAAGGAGAAAGGAGGGGAAGTAGAACAGGAGAAGGGGATTGAGGGAGGAATTGGCCCACCGGCCCTCTCGCTCACCGAACGAAGCGCAGTAGCGAAACGCTAATACTTGGACGTCGGTCTCCTGCTCTAACATTCAGGCGTTCAATATCGCACGTCCGATCAAACACAGTAATAACTTGAAAAAATCCGTTCCTTTTTACTGAGGAATATCACCTTTTCACACTTTATACTCAAAATTTAATAATTTCAATAAATAATCACCGGAGTTCCAATTCCTCCATCAGTCTCCTTCCTTCTCCTTTTACCTTCAAAGGCTCGGGCACCGCCTCTGCAACTCCTTTGGTTTTGCCGATGTCCATGGGCGGCGATAACTACTTACCAACAGGTGGCACGTGGAGTTATTCCATAAAAAAAACCACTAAAATTTGTTCCATCAGGCGTGGATCCATTCCGAGTGGACCACATCTCGGAGACGGTACTGCGTCGTCTCCTGAAGCAGGATGTCATCCAGCACATCAAGCTGCGAGGAGATGAGGACAAGAACGACCCCAAGAAATATGTGTTCTCCGAAGGCAAGCCGGTGAGTAGACATAAGACAGTACTGCCATCTATCAATGTATTCAATGCAACTTTACTGCAAACTATCAACAAATGCATTATTTCAAATGACATTTCTCAAAATGTCGCTGTTACCTGTGCCTTAGGTTAGCGTCAGGGTTGGGCGCGAATTTCAAATATTTATTTATTTATTTATTCATTTATTGCACAATGTATACAAAGTTACAAGCTTGGCTTAAACTAATTAATACATGACCCTGTTAGGGCGCAGCAAAAAAAAACTTAAAATTAGGATATACATATATTATATGTTTAGAATATTATCAATATTAGGAACTTTAACAAACATGCATTATTGACTATTAATTAAACTTCGTTTTAGCTTTAGTAAAATATAATTAAAATAGTATTAATATTATTTAAATAATTATGTATTTGTCATAATAATTAATTAGTTCTAAATACTTTTATCCTCCATAAATTCTTGGATACTATAATAACACTTTTGTAAGAGTAAAGACTTTAACCTAGCTTTAAATACACTTTTTGTTTTGGTCGACCTTATACTTTCGGGCAATTTGTTATATATTTGAATGCTTCGGTATTCTGGGCTATTTTTATACATCTGTAGTCTAGGTGCTGGTAGGGCTAGCTTAGTTTTACGGCGCTCGTTCTTATCAAAGTTAAACATTTTAATGTATTTCTTAACAAAAGTGGCTACTTCTAATATATAAATGGACGGTAAGGTTAACCATTTTTCCTTTATAAAGTGGGGTTTGCAGCTATCTCTAGGTTTAATTTTAAATTTCTTGGTTTTTCGCAAATTATTCATCTATAACACATTCTAGGTACATGGCAGTTGAAATTGCGACATCAACAATAACTTATTCACGATTGAGTACGAGTGAACCCACCCTTAAAAGCTTACTAGCAATGTGGGTCACACATTACTAGTATTCTTGTTAACTCCTCGTACTAAGCTAAATCTGCCTCGTTAGTCTAGTGGTCCCAATCGCGACTGTCACGCTAGAGGTCTTGTGTTCGATCCCCAGGTCGAGCAAAGTGTTATTGGGTTTTTCTATGAAATTCTCAGTAGCAGCTCGGAGTCTGGATTTGTGCCCGGTGAATGGCAATAGGCTCGCCCCTTATTACATGGGACCTAAACATACCGGCGAACTGTGGGTGTACATTAAGTACACCTCTGCCTAACCCTTCGGGGATTACAGGCGTGATGGTATGTTATGTATGTTCTAAGCTAAATGCTTGTGTTCCGAGTGGGTTCACGTCGGTAGTGCAATGGGTGGGGTTCGAACCGGCAACCACATGACTCAGATCAAATAAAAAGTTAAGATGAAACTGTGCGAATAAAGAAGTGAGGCAGGCTAAAACTACGCCTTATCATGTCAATCGACCTATTGAAAGCTCGACTGACAAGATAAGGCGTAGTTTCGGTATTGTTTTATAGTGTGACTAGAGTGAATAGGTTTCTTCTAGGCAACCGCGCTCCATCGTACCTACTTCGATGCTTAACATCAGGCAAGTGATTGTGGTCAAGCGTAAGCCTATCTGTGATAAAAAAAAATATACTGTAAAATTGTGTTTGTAAACGGCTAAGCGTAGTTTTATCCGGCCTCACTTCTTTGTTCGCAAAGTTCCATCTTAACTTTTTATTTGATCTGAGCCACATGATCGCAAGTCCGACGCCCTAGCCATTAACTACACCCATATCACTTACCAAGAGTCTTTGTGATCTCCACACAGTTTCGCACACCTATAGTCCATTTCAAAATCTCTGAGACCGAATTGACACATGCTAAATGTCAAATTTACAAATAATGTTAACAGTATTTGTAAATTTGACATTTAGCATGTGTCAATTCGGTCTCAGAGATTTTGAAATGGACTATAGTCACCTTATTTTTTATTTTTACTGTTCATTTTATCTGTGTGTTGTCTCCTTGCCTCAATAAATGTGATTTCTTTCTTTCTTTCTTCTTTCAAACGTAATAATTTGTTGGTTCCAGGTGGACTACTTCGTGTTGATCCTGGAGGGTCGCGTGGAGGTGACAGTGGGGCGGGAGAACCTGGTGTTCGAGGCTGGGCCCTTCACATACTTCGGAGTACAGGCGCTCACACAAAACGTTGGACTTGGTGAGTTGAATTACAGTAATTTATACATCTATACTAATAATATAAAGAGGTAAAGTTTGTGACGTTGTAGGGGGTAATCTCTGGATTTACTGAACTGATTTGATAATTCTTTCAACAATAGAAAGCTACATTATTCCCGAGTGACATAGCCAATATATTTTCCCGTAAAAACGTATTCTTAGTAGTGGTGTGCGGTATCGATTATTAAAATAATCGTTTTCAATCGATTATTATTTAGGTAATCGATAATAATCGATTATTGCTATATAACACTTTCAGTTATGGTAACCCTATTTGCTAAGGGAATCCCTGTCAGTAGAGGTGGGATTCTAACCAGTAAATATCTAGGTAAGTTGAATCTTGGGTAAAAAGCGGGTAACTACCGTGAAGGTGGGTATTTATTTCCTAAGAATGATTCCATTTAGAAATGTTTTTTACAACTTCTTAGGAATGGTGGCAACGCGAGCAATTCTGAAAATATTAACCATTAATCGAACGAAAATTGATTACATTAATTCGCATAATCGATTAATCGATTAGTAAAATAATCGTATCGGCACCCCGCTAATTCTTAGTCCACGCGGGCGAAGCCGCGGGCGGAAAGGCTTAAATTTATCTGGAATATTTTTTCCCGAATCTTTATTGTCGTCACCTTATAACTGAAAGGTATTTTTAATTTAATTTAGTTTAATAAAAAAAAGGCGAAGGTAATTCAAACCATTTAAAAAAAAAGCATTTCATTCTTTCATTTCCAAATTTTTCTTTCATATCTGGGACTCAATGATTTTTTGAGCTTGTATCAATGTTTTTTTTGTTTTTCCTAGCCGAAGCGCCGGCACCTTCAACGCTGGGCTCCCTGCAAAACCTGAACATGGACTCCATGCTGCGTCACTCGTTCGTTCCCGACTACTCCGTGCGAGCGATCGCTGAACTCTACTACCTCACGATAAAGAGGTGAGCTTAGCTGCATTCAAACTTTACCTTAACGAGAACCGGTTTTTATAAAATATAAGTACCCACAGTCAACATTAAAAGTTCGTTTAAAATATATATTACAGACTGCTTCATTAGTCATGGGTCCTTAGTGCGATAGCTACGCTAGAGGTTCTGGGTTCGATTCCCAAGTCGAGCCGTGTTAATGGATATTTTTATGAAAATCGCAGTAGCAGTTCGTAATTTGTATGTGTGGTTAATGGCAATAGACTCGCCCCCTATTATGGGACTTAAATATATCGGCGAACTGTCTTTTTGGTGAATAGTCGTGATGGTATCGTAATAATTATTTTTGAAAATAAAACTTTAAATAAATAAATATCGCTAGGCGTATATACTTATATACCTACGAATATAATAAAGCTTTAAAAGTTTGTGTGTTTGAACGCGCTAATCCCTGGAACTACCATATTATTTGAAAAATCTTTTTGTATATAATAGCCACATTCTGAAGACTATAGGGTATCTATCATCACGCTACGACCCTTAGGAGCGGGGCAAAGCGGGTGAATCCGTCGAGCGCAGCTAGTTCATAATATTTGTTTTCCAACAGATCTATGTACTTAGCGGCTAAACGCGCCACTTTGATGGAGAAAGGAGTCCTTGGCCGAGGTGGAACTAACGAACAGATAGAACCTGAGGTTGACAAGGTATGTGTATCATCCTTCTAGCACATTCTTCTATCTTCTCCCACAGAATATCAACGTCAAGTTGACGTAGTTAAGCAGAAAGTACTCCACACAATGGCCGAGTTAAATATGCCACCGTACTACAGTTAATATCTCGTAATGTATTGCAAAATATATCATTATTTTTATAGACAAATAAAATATATACTCTCCAGTCAATAATAAGGGTCAAAAATTTCAAAAAAATATGTAACTTTGTGTTAGAGAAATCACAGGTGAAACTTCAATTGCTCAAAAGTTACATTGTGTGGATTGAGTCCTTTCTGCTTAACTACGTCCAAGCAGCAGTATGCATACTGTTGCGTTTCGTACGGTGAGTGTGGAGCGCCGGAGGCACAATTCCTCCCTCAGTTACCTTCCTTCTCCTTTTCTCTTTCCCCTCCTTTTTAACCCCCGACGCAAAAACGGTGAGGTGTTATAAGTTTGACGTGTCTGTGCGTGTGTGTGTGTCTGTCTGTGGCATCGTAGCTCCCGAACGGATGAACTATGTCGCACTGATTAGGTTGCAGGTTCGGAGCCTACCTGATGTTTTTCTTTCGCTGAGATTTTATATTAATGGGTTTTTTTTTCACAGCTACTTCGCGAAGGCGAGAACAACCGCATCGAAGAGATTCGTGAAGCTAGACCCCAGGAGGATACGAAACCGGTAATTAATATTATTATTATTAACTACGCACGGCTACACATCAAGCTATACAATATCAGTATAAAATAGTCTGGTCTCGAATTGTACGGAAAACATTTAATATGGGAGATCAGCCTTAAGCCCGGTACCCATTGGCTGCACGGCATCCCAAGGTTTTTTTGGACGACGAATAAAAATATGACTTAACAGTATGATTTTTAGAAGGCAAAATTGAAGGAAAATGAGGAAGGGGAAGACCTAGAAGAAGTTTTATTGAACAAGTGAAGGAAAAAGTGGGAGTAGAGACGTATCAAGAGGTCAAACAGAAGGCAGAGAACAGAGAACAGTGGCGATTGCTCCACCGACAAGGGCTGAACTCTTAAATGAGAGAGAGAGAGAGAGAGAGAGAAAAAATACTAAGAAAAACACTAAAATATTCCTTAATCATAGTTTCGTTCAGAGATCTTTGGCACTATAAAAGACGGTTGGATTGAAAACGGCTCGTAATCAATAAATTCGATTATTCGTATTTTTTTTACCGATTATGTGTGTACAAGTGAATTTGAAGTGTCGCAACACTACGTCAAAAGGCCATTACTACTTTACTTTGAAACGAATTCTAGAAAAAAATCTTTTGTATATATTGGTTATTTTGTCTTATTTGAAGGATTCGAATTTAAATTTAGAGAATTGATAGAATTGTACATCTTGTGATAAAATAAAAATATCTTCATAATTCCATGGTTTTACGTTGAACGTTATTGACATTGTATGAGTCACGCCTATGCAAAGTTATTTCGGCTTGAAAAGTATGAAACTTTAAACGGTACTTTTTAGATTAGACAGACTTGTTTGTAGCTGGTTCGTCATTTTTCTGAGCTTCGTGCGACAGAGTTAACGTTCTACGAAGCCGAAACTAGACGATTATCTCTTTTCAAATGCCGATGTTTAATATTTATCGCCGAGTACAGTAAAAAAAAGAGTCAGGTATACAAGCAGCTACCGAACATCTGTCTTGATATACATACATACATACATACACTCACGCCTTTTTCCCATAGGGGTAGGCAGAAACTATAGACTGCCACTTGCTACGACCCTTGCATATCTCTTTCGCTTCTTCGACATTCATACATCTTTTCATACACACGCGCCGGTTGCGAGTACTACGCACCTGACCTTTTTGGAGAACCTCGCCGATAAGATCGGTGTACATCCTTCTAGGGCGACCTCTCCCGACGCTGCCACTAACATTCGCCTTATAAATTCCATTCGGTAATCGTCTTTCATTCATTCTCTCAACATGCCCAAACCATCTTAGCATATTACTTTCAATACGTGTCACTATATCATCTGTCTTCATATAGATTTTGTTATAAATAATTATACGCCAAAGCATGTCATATGAATACTGTTAACAAACCAGCATTTTGATACGTATTGCATGATATAGGTATTATGCAAACTTTGTCAAAACACATAATTATATAGTTAGCTGCCTGTATGCCTTGCTCTTTTGTTGACTGTACTATATATATTTTTTTATATTTTCACGCTGCCAGGACTTGGACGATGCTAAAATTAAATAATCAATGGTAATGTTTAAAAATTTCTTGTTTCAAAATTGTGTCTCCTCTCATTACGAGAGGGATTAGGCTATAGTCCGCCACGCTAGCCTACTGCTGGTTGGCAGACTTCACACGCCGTCAAGAAAAATCTCTCAGGCATGCAGGTTTCCTCACGATGTTTTCCTTCACCGTTTAAGCGCGTGATAATTAATTATTAATACGCACATAACTTCGAAAAGTCAGAGGTGCGTGCCTTGGATTCGAACTCGAGACCTTTGACTTGGCAGTCCAATGGTCATATCACTAGGCTATCACGGCAATCCCTCTCGTACTGAGAGGAGACCCGTGCCCAGCAGTGAACAATGTAATGGGTTGATGATGATGAAATTGGGTGGGAATCGTCTTCAAATCTTTAAAAAAAAAATCTAACCAGATGGGGCTGAGTATCAGTATTTTACACAAAGCAACTGCCATCAGTAGCCCGATTCACGTAATTAAAACCGTAGCGATGTCGCAGCGACTTAATCGTTGAAACAGTTTTCCTATTCACATCCGTCGATCGGACCGATTTAGAAGTCGTCCTATTGAAAAATCGTTGAACCGTATTCACACATGTTCGTTTGGTGAGAATCATTGTAAAACGTTGGCTTGACAGTATTCACATAACACTGGAAAACTGTTTCAATGATTGGGTCGCTGCGACGTGGCTACGGTTTTAATTACGTGAATCGGGCTACTGACCTCCACAACCCAATTTCTGGACAACACCGATATTCGAAGAATAGACTGGTTGTCAGGCTTTTTGTGCTTCTGAATACCACTATCAGTGAAGTTATTAGTCACTATAAGTAGCTAATTGAAGCGGCGGTAGCCTAATGGCTAGGGCATCGGACTTGCGATCACACGGTTGCCGGTTCGAACCCCACCCATTGCACTACCGACGTGAACCCACTCGTAACACAAGCATTTTAGCTTAGCACGAGGGGTTAACAAGAATACTAGTAATGTGTGACCCACATTGCTAGTAAGCTTTTTTTTTTTAAAAAAAAAAAAAAAAAAAAAAAATTAACTCGTAGACCCGTTGCATTGTGTCGACCTCTGTAGACACAATGCAAAGTCTATTGTTTTACCCTAATGAGGCAACTACACTTCATAATTCTTATATAACAACTACAATCGTGAAGCGGCGGTAGCCTAATGGCTAGGGCGTCGACGTGAGGGCTCACGTCGGTAGTGCAATCACTCGTAATACAAGCAATTAGCTTAGCACGAGGGGTTAACAAGAATACTAGTAATGTGTGACCCACATTGCTAGTAAGCTTTTATAAAAACATTCAAATTCAACTATAATTAAGTTATTATTTTAGTGAAGGAAAAATACGACCGCGGGCAACCTGCGTCTTCTGGTTAAGTACACCAGACGCTATGACCGCTAAGCCACCGCGAGTCCCACCCGCCATGTCGAAATTTGCCTTCACCTTTTTAATTTACGTCTTTGAGGCGACGTCAGTGACATCTGTTGAAAATTCAACTATAATTCTTAAATAATTGTTTATTTTGCAGTTCATACCGACATCAGCAAGTCCCCACACGAATGCTTCGTTCAACCGAGACAAGGATACAACGAACCCCGAAGAAGAGAAGCTATTGAAGAAATGATTGTCAACGAACTTAAATAATACTTGGATAATTTAGTATACACAAAATATTACATTTGATACAGGAAGATTTTTTTATCACGTTACAAATTTATATAATTAAATAAGATTTGGTTGACTGCCTCATGGGTCCAGTAGTCCCAAGCGATTCGATTCCCAGGCCGAGCAGTGTTATTAAGGTTTTCTGTGAAATGCTCTGAAGCAGCTCGGAGTCTGGATTTGTGCCCGGTTAATGGTAATAAGCTGAATGGCTCTATTAAATGGGACCTAAACATACCGGCTAAGCGTGGGTGTACATTAGTACACCTGTGCCTAACCCTTCGGGGAATACAGGCGTGATGGTATGATGTAATTTGCAAATTTTGAAATTTTACCTTTCTATTTGTTTAATGGATTCTTTGAAAGATACCTAATTCCTAGAAAAAATTTGGAACATGATAAAAAAATATTCCTGTATAATGCGCGAGGTATCCTGCCTACCACTTATTGGGATAAGCGGCATGAATTTATGCAAATTTCAAAAATATATAAGATATATCTCCGCCTATAGACATCAGCAACACCAGTGGTATCATTCGCGCGTTGTCATTTTTATGTATACTTAAATTATG
This sequence comes from Subacronicta megacephala, assembly GCA_958496365.1. Classification (NCBI taxonomy): domain Eukaryota; kingdom Metazoa; phylum Arthropoda; class Insecta; order Lepidoptera; family Noctuidae; genus Subacronicta; species Subacronicta megacephala. The sequence goes on along the minus strand of OY292542.1, from coordinate 1,366,598 downwards.
CTGTATTTAATACAAATTTAATTATAAGTCTTCCTATAAGAGCTTATATTTGAAGAGCTTCTTTGAAATAACTATATAAAAAAAAATCTTACACAAAACCCGTACTTACCGACAAAAAGAAGTATATTTAAAAATCTACCTATATAAAATTGTTAACAATTTATAATTTAGTTGAAATTTCATTTTTGAATCAGTATTTTCTTAACTAGCATACGGTGTTCCGTTTAAACGAATTCATGCATAAACCCCACGAAAAAAGGACGGACATTTTACCCCAATTGTCTCAGACATTTTTCCATATTTCGTTCGATAAAAATCTAATGTGATCTTGAATGTGAAAAATTGCTATTTTAAAATGTTCGTGACATTTTAAAATAGCAATTTTAAAATAAAATTAGACAAATAGGTTCAAGTTATGCACATACTAATGAAAACTATTTAATTATTTTTTTATATATTGAAGAACTTAAAGCCAAGTTTCGCTATGGCTCAGCTTGTAGAGTGATTTAAATACTTAAAGTTATAATTTAATTCGAATCTATATCAAATACCGAATGTGTACAATTTTCTGTAATGACATCACAAAATTAAAGCATCGAAAACACCGAATGTTGACATTTGGAATTATATTTTGAATATTACTTAAGTATCAAAATAACCTTTATAGATAGACGGCAGTGTGTCAGCCAACTTCGAAGAGCAGAAGGGTACTTCATTCCAGATGTTGTCAAGCTTCAAAACTTTTAAATTTTAATGAAAATACTGATTAAATTAGGAAATTCAACTGATTTATAGTAATTAATTAATATTTAGAAATAAAGTTATGTATTTTTATTAAAAAACGTAGAAAATTTGTGCCTTGTGTGTAAGTTAATGGATGAAAAGTTAATTAAATGTTACTAAAAGTTTAATATTATAGAACTGTGCGATACGTATATAATGCATTAAAAAGGTATAAGACAAATTGTAATAGATATAATGCCCACTTTTTATTCATCACTAAATGGAAGCACGGTAGTGCCACCACCAAGTTTAGATATCGGACTCTTGTAAAAAAAAAAACTATTAATTACTACATGGGAGCGCGGAAGTGTCACTGCCAAGTTTGTATTTTCTGTAACGTCTAATGTATATTTAGTATTGTCATTTGATCTATCCTTGTACTAAGAAACGTTTTGTGAGATGAGAACAATTTTTTTGGTTATGTTGACAAATAAATGACATTGCGAAGATTATAATTAGAATTATATTTTTTTCTTTTCATAATTCTTTACTTTTTTATTTTTAAGAGAAAATGTAACACTTACATATTTATACGTGTATAAGAGAAAATCCATCAATTAAAAAAAAATAGTTATGAGTCGATCTACAGAAAATTAATATAATTTACGTAAACCCAAAACGTTTTAAAGTAATAAGGTAAATTAAGTAAAGTTAAGTGTTAAAGAATCAGTAATTAAATTTAGATACAAAATAGTTATTTAAATATACCTTTTACATGTTTGAAATATATTCAAATACATTTTTACGTAATTGTAAGACATCTGTGCTATTTCTACAATTTTAAATAATTATAAAAAAATGTTGTTTTAAATAATCTGTTAAGAGGCAGAATGTAATTGTGCCTTTGTTTAAAAAACCGTATCGCACAGATAAAAAATGTAGGTGCATGAAACAAATTTATTATTAAAATAGTATTTTATGATTATATTAAATATTTTTAATAGATATATTACATTTTAATCGAAGCATTTTGTGCATTAACAAAAGCAGCTTATAGAATTAGATTTTGTTGATTTTTTTAAAGCATTTCGACGAGAGATGGCAACACTGAAATCATATAAAACTTTTTTATGTCATGAATAATATTTCAATTATATTATCAAAAATATTCGTTGATTAACATAGTATAAAATAGTCGCTATCCGCGTCCGCCTGTTTGTGTACTTAGTACTTCTAAACTGTGCAACGGATTTTGATACAGTTTGCACTATTATTAAGAGAGTTTCTTCCAGAAGATTGTTATGTATATTACACAATTGAAATATTGGCAGGTCGTTAGTAATTAACCATTTAAGCCCCGTAGCCTACGCCAAATGCCCATCTAATATGATAAAAAAAAACTTATATGTTTATTCTTTCTCAAAAACAGTAAACAAAAAATTATATGAAATATTTATACATAAAATCATTAAAATAAAATTAAAATGCTTATGTTTGAGTTAAATTATTCTCCAATATCATAAATATTATGCTATCTCCCGTCTTTATGCTAAGCAATACACATCGGAATAACATTTTAGACAGTTTAAATAATGAAACGAGATAAAGGTAGAATATATTTACCTATATTCCAAGGAAGCAAGTATCTAACAGAGTGGATAATACCTCCCTTTGAAATCCGGTAAAAACGTTACTTAAGTCAAGAATTAATTATTTGGCTTTAAATACATTATTCTTACGATTTATCTACATACATTTTTAGTACATGGTAACCCTAAAAATGTGATATGATTTCAAAACTAATCTAAATATATATAACTCATAGGTGACTGACTGACTGACATAGTGATCTGTCAACGCACAGCCCAAACCACTGGATGGGTCGGGCTGAAATTTGGCATGCAGGTAGATGTTATGACGTAGGCATCCGCTAACAAAGGATTTTGATTAATTCTACCCCCAAGGGCATAAAATAGGGGATGACAGTTGTGTGAGAAAACACGCGGGCGAAGCCGTGGGCGGAAAGCGAGTTTGTTAATAATTACTGTTTAAAATAATTATCATGAATATTTTGAGATTTCAGATAGTTTTATCCACTCTGAAACTTTCTTGAATTTAAGGTTAATATAATCTTCCTAATCTTATATCCGGCATTGAGTAACGTCGCATCCAACGCTCAGCGATGTTCACTCCCCCACTCAAATCTGTCAAAATCATCGACTTTTTTTGACAGTTTTGTCTATCAAATCTGTCATTTGTTGAACATTCTGATAGAACTTAGGCCGCGTTCCACTTGGCGATCACAACGACTAAATTCGACATGACTTACGCCCACGACGACCATTTAAAAAGGTAGGTCGAAGTGATCGTTGAGAAAATCCTAAACTCCGTTCCACTTGAGTTTAGGACAGTAACGCTCACAAGCAAGTGAAACAGGAAAAACTGCGGTCATGAGCGTGATCGTTGTGATCGCCAAGTGAAACGCGGCCTTAGCAGACCTTGGGACTTGTTTTTGGGTGCATATTGAATATCTTTTTGGCCCAACGACCATCTGGATCTCTTCTAAGTGCCTAAGCGTATGACGTCACGAAAATAAATGGTGCTCTACATTCGATGTGTGCTGCCACTGTTGTTTTATTATTAATGTACTTATAATTTTTTGGCATGGCAATATTTGTTAGCCATTTTATATTCTATGATAATCGCGTACATCACGTTTTTTTTCAAATGTAATGATAACAATATTATTATTTTAGATTTTATAGAAATTAATTTTGAAAATTATTAATTAGAAGCATTTATTTCGAATTATTCGTAAATAAATGGATTTTTTACAGAATTTTTCAGTTGTTTTTATTTTAAGTTTAAGTATAAAATTGAAGACTGCCTTAATGTAAGTGTCTCATTGGTCTAGTGGTCCTAAGCGCGACTGCTACGCTAGAGGTCCTGGTTTCGATCCCCAGGTCGAGCAGGGTTATTTTTTTTTTGGGTGAATGTGGAGACCCGGAGACCCAATTCTTCCCTCAGCCCCTTCTCCCTTCTCCTTCCCTTACCTTATCCTTAAATAGGCTTGGCGACGCATCTGCAAGTCCTTTGGTTTTGCAGATGTCCATGGGCGGCGATGACCACTTACCAACAGGTAGCTCGCGTGCTCGTTTGCCGAGTTATCATAAAAAAAACAAGCAGTAAATTTGGATTTTGCTCCCGATGTCATACATCGTTTGAAATATTCAAATAAATTTGTGTGTAAACCTAAAAATGTTTATTAAATCGAGTTATTAATTAATATTATCTATTACATATAAAGTATTATTTACTGTCACGATGCCCTCTTGCTTATGTCTTCATACTGAACTCCTTTCACGACGCGACCTGTCAGCGGGCCTTCTGAAATCTGAAACAATACAATTTCTTTCAATAGGCTAGTGATATTGAAGCCGAGGTAGCCTAATGGCTAGGGCGTCGGACTTGCGATCATGTGGTTGCCGGTTCGAAACCCACCCATTGCACTACCGACGTGAACCCACTCGTAATATAAGCATTTATTTAGCTTAGTCGAGGGGTTAACAAGATTACTAGTAATCTAGATTATTTTGCTTTTATTGTACCTATACTGAAACTGATACGACATAAGCGTTTTGGTTCAAACTGTAAGCTCATTGTTATAAATAAATAAAATAATATATAGATAAAATATTTATAACGAACCTCTACATCACAGCAGTAGTTATCAATGTTGATACTTCGCAGTTGTCCGGTGGCGCCGCGGTACGCGCCGTTCACGAAACGTACGGCGCGACCAGTCGACGGTATTACTGTTTCTAGATGATTCTATAATAATACAGAATATTATTATCATTATCTTCACGTGGGCGAAGCACATAGCTCGTAGAACAGATGGCCGTTGGGGCAAAAAGGTTCTCGAGTGGAGACCACGCACCGGAAAACGCAGTGTGCGACGACCTCCAACAAGATGGACAGACGACCTGGTAAAGGTCGCTGGGAGTCGTTGGATGCAGGCGGCATATAACCGGTCGTTGTGGAAGTCTATGGGGGAGGCCTTCGTTCAGCAGTGGACTTCATTTAGCTGATATGATGATGAATCTTCACTTTATTTTTATATATTTAATACTAGCACTATAGAATTTAATTGAGAAACTTTTTTAAAAAAAAGCGCCTTAAAAAAATAACTGATAAAAATGGTCTAGCTAAAATGGTCAAACTTCAGAGGTGGTCCCATTATAAATTGAATCGAAATCGGTCGAGCGGTTTCAGTGAAACAAAAATACCGTTTCTTTATTTTCCTATCTTGAGTCAAAAATTATATTTTTTTATTGCTTAATTTCTGAGAAAAAGAATGAAAACAAAAACGTGTGGTGATGTCAGTTATACGGTGGAATGAGACAGAAATCTTTGCCAAGAGGTTTTACTTTGAAATCACTAATCTTTGATTTTAAAAGCATGATAGAAATATCATGGTCCGTCGAATTTCATTGGCAAACACGTCAATTTTCAAGAAATCACCGTTCAACCGAATATGTGACGTTATTTTGCATCTACGTCAAAGTCGAAAATAAATATGAAAATGATTGAATATTGGGAAAAGAAAAAATATGGGTATCCTATTTTTCAATCTAGTTTTAATTAAAATTATATTATATGGGTGTTAAAAAAATGAAATATTATACAAAACATCATCATCATCATCATCCTCAACCCATTACATTGTCCCACTGCTGGGCACGGTCTCCTCTCAGAACGAGAGGGATTAGGCTATAGTCCACCATGCTAGCCTACTGCGGGTTGGCAGACTTCACACGCCGTCAAGAAAATCTCTCAGGCATGCAGATTTCCTCACGATGTTTTCCTTCACCGTTTAAGCGTGTGATAATTTATTATTAATACGCTGTTCGAAAAGACAGAGGTGCGTGCCCTGGATTCGACCTCGAGACTTTTGACTTGGCAGTCCAATGGTCATATCACAAGGCACTGCACTTGCTCCCAAGACACTTACCTGGTCTAATTTGAGTTTGGTATCGTCATCAATCAGTTTGACGTGGGCGCAGTACTTGTCCACAACTTGCTGGACCACAGCCTTCTTCTTGTAGAACTTCTCACCTAGAGACTTGGTAGTAATCTTAACTATAATGTCCTCGCGAAGCCAGTAATCTTTCCTGCGAAGAGATTATTTTATTGTGTTTTTCACTACTTAGTATAAAACAAAGTCGCTTCCCGCTGTCTATGTATGCATTTAGATCTTTAAAATTTTGCGGATTTTGATGCGGTTTTTTAGGTTTCCGTAGCGAAATGGCAAAAAACGGAACCCTTATAGATTCGTCATGTCTGTCTGTGTGTCCGTCCGTATGTCACAGAATTTTTTCTCTGAAACTATAAGAGCTATGCTGTTGAGACTTGGTAAGTAGATGTATTCTAAAAAAAACGAAACAAATTGGGGGTTCCCCATACTTAAAACTGAAACTCAAACATTTTTTTTTTCATCAAACCCATACATGTGAGGTATCTATGGATAGGTCTTCAAAAATGATATTGAGGTTTCTAATATATTTTTTTTCTAAACTGAATAGTTTGCGCGAGGGACACTTCCAAAGTGGTAAAATGTGTGTCCCCCCCCCCCCCTGTAACTTCTAAAATAGGAGAGTGATAAAACTAAAAAAAATATATGATGTACATTACCATGTAAACTTTCAACGAAAATTGGTTTGAAAGAGATCTAGTAAGTAGTTTTTTTTTAAAGTCATAATTCGTAATGGCACGGAGCGCCATCGAGCCTCCGTGCGCGAGTCTGACTCGCACTTGGCCGGTTTTTTTTAATAAATGGAGTGATTCAAGAGGAAGATTTATATGTATAATACATACATATTATAGTAAAGAAAAGTCAAAAAACCCGCGAGCGAAGCCGTGGGCGGAAAGCTAGTTTTCTATAAAAGCTTATTAACAATGTGGGTCTCACTTTACAAGTAATCTTGTTAACCCCTCGTGTCGTTCACTCAGGAATAATGTAGCTTTCTATTAGTGAAAGAATTTTCAAAATCAGTCCAGAGATATTAGCATATTCTCTTCTTTTTGTTTTTTTTTAAGGCATTTTCACATGCAAAGATTATAAAGTTATTTTAGCGAAGGAAAAATACGACTGCGGGCAGAATTTGAACCTGCGTCTTGTGGTGTACACCAGACGCTATGACCGCTAAGCCACCGCGAGTCCCACCCGCCATGTCGAAATTTGCCTTCACATTTTCAATTTACGTCTTTGAGGTGACTTCAATAGGTGAGGTGAGAAGATTTTTTAATTTTTTGATGGCGGTTAATTACTTTATTGTTATTAATATTTAAGTTATTGTATAAAAATAATGTACATAAACAAGATTTGGAGGCGATACGTCAGGACATTTCGTCGGTGTTACGTTGCAGCAAACCGCCAAAACGGAATCTTGCAAAGAACCAATTTTTAGCGCTCAAAAGCCTCCGCGACAGGCCCGAATTGACCATTCTACGTGCAGATAAAGGCAATGCCACGGTGGTTATGGATACGTCGGATTATAATAATAAAATACAAGACCTTTTATCGGATGTAAACAACTATAAACAAGTCAAAACGGATCCCACAACAAAAACATTAAAGTTTACTAGTGATCTGATAAAAAAGCATTCCGATAAATTGAATCTAGACGTTAAATACTTTATTGTTGTTATTTTATTTTGATTTTTTTTGTGGAAAGTTTTGTTTATATAACATACCTACTATATCATCACGCCTGTATTCCCCGAAGGGTTAGACAGAGGTGAAATGTACACCCACATTTCACCGGTATGTTCAGGTCCCATGTAATAGGGGGCGAGCCTATTGCCATTCACCGGGCACAAATCCAGACGCCGATCTGCTATTGAGAAATTCATAGAAAAACCCCATAACACTTTGCTCCCAGGACCTCTAGCGTAGCAGTCGCGCTTGGGACCACTAGACTAATGAGGCAGTCAAACAGCCAATTAGCCAATTTAAAAAAACACAAAGATATTTAAATAAACCGGCGGTAGCCCAATGGCTAGGGCGTCGGACTTGCGATCATGTGGTTGCCGGTTCGAACCCACCCATTTCACTACCGACGTGAACCCACTCGTAACACAAACATTTAGCTTAGTACGAGGGGTTAACAAGAATACTAGTAATGTGTGACCCACATGGCTAGTATGTTTTTTTTTAAATATATATATGCTCACCTGTTAGCCTTTTCCTTGGCTCGCTCCTGCATTTTCATAATCTCTTCTAAAGCTGACTGCTTATTTTTATTATCTTCAGATATTCTCTGCTTCTTTGAAGGCTCTTCCTTAACTTTAATCTTCAGTGCCGAGGCAGGTAAGGGCTCCTGTTTTTTATCTGAAATAATAGCGTACTTGATTTATTTAAAACTAGATTTCCGCCCACGGCGTTGCCCGCATGTTCGTTTCAATTTGACAGCAAAATCCCCATTATCAAAATGATCCGCCATTTATTGAATTCATTTGTTACAAAAAATGTGATAAATGAAGAACCGCTCGACCGATTTTGTGCAAACTTCACATAAACCATCTACTAAATAGTCCGAACAAAGCCTAAACATTTGGTTTGGATAGGTGTGCCCGTTCTTGAGTTATAAAATTACAACGAAAAGTGGCATTGATTTTTATATATATTGATGTCACTCAGGAATAATGTAGGTTTCTATTGGTGAAAATCGGTTCAGTAGATCCAGATACAACCTCAAAAAGTCATCAACTTTATATCTTTATAAACAGGTTTATTGAATAATAAATTTAAAAACAATTAACGATTAACAAAAAAGTAAAACCGCCTTCAAAAAATAATAAAATAATTTTGTCTAAAACAGTTTGGGAAGTCGGTGGTTGGAAGTCTATTTGAGTGGTTCATTTGTTATCGACAAACTGTTTTAGACAAAATTATTTAATAATTTTTTGAAGGCGGTTTTACCTTTTTGTTAGAAGTAATTTTATTTTTGAATTTTTAGTGGAAAGTTTTGTTTATAAGTACCTACTTGTTAGCCAAGTAAACGCAATTCTCTAATAAGACAGCGATGTTTCGGAGTAAACGATAATATCATCGATGTAAACAATGTTTATATTTTTTTAATACTCAACTGATTTCGATAAAATTTGAACGGGACCACCTCTGAAATCTGAAAATCGATCCACAATTGGTGGAGAAATCGCGTAACAAACATACAAAAAAAACAACATACACACGAATTGAGAACCTCCTCCTTTTGAAGTCTGTTGAAAACTAACCTAACTAATAAGGTTGGTTTTTTCGTAAATTGTTTTTCTAATTATCACATTCTAAGTTCATAAAATGAAATTCGGTGTCCAAATCCTATAAATCTTATAACAAGCCAAAGTTTCACATGTTTACTACTAGATGGCGCTGGTATATCCTAACTGATGACGTAGGCCGTTTGTCCACCGCCACCGTCACCGGCAAGGCACCGTCAACGAGATTATTTCTGGGCCTTGACTTTACGATAAAAAAATCGATTATTTAAAAATCGATTTTTATTTTTCTCAAAAAAATCGATTTTTAAAATTCTCTATAATGAATTATCAAAAAATCGTTTTTTTAGAGAATAAGGTACGATTTCAATAATAAATAAATAAATACAATGTAACTGTACTAATCTTCGAGTAACGAATACTGAGAATAGGAAAGTTAACAATATTACGTTAGAGTAACGAATACGGAATCTCAAAATGGCTAACTAATATTTGACTAATACCTGGTAGTAGGTATGGTATGCTAATAATAAGCTAGTGAATATATTCAATAATAGTATTACCTAAATATCACTCTTATAACACCTCTATTATGTACGAAAAATTTGCAAAATAATATCGAAACACCCCCCCCCCCCCCCCCCCCCATCAAAAGGACTTGCATTATTATTTTTTAATGGCCGCCAGTAGAAAAAAATCGAAAAAGGGGGCGCTTAAAAAAAAATCGTTTTTTTTATAATCGATTATTCTTTAACATCCCTATTTCTGGCCGAGATCACGTTGACGTGACGGGGGCGTTTGTCCACCGCGACGATCCGATCTCGGTGGTTCAGTCAGTTGTTTTCAGTTGTTTGAAAACTTCTCCTTCTGCTTTTGCACGTAAGAAGGCGTAGGCGATGCAAATAATTTTGGATTCATCCGATAATACGAGAAAGATACATTACAGGAGCGTTTTATGTATTTTTATTTTATGTTTTATTCAAGTTGCGGCAATTTCTTGGGCATTTTTATTGTACCTAATATATATTTGATATAAATAATCAAAAGCTATTGCGGTGCGACGACGACGTCACGACGTCGGCGTAGATGGACACGTTTAAATGTGTTTTGTATTGCCGCCAATTCGGCCCGTCACAATCTCGGGCCGAGTTCTAGCGGTAGCGCCGAACTAAGCGAAAAATCGGCGGACGGGATGACGGCGCTCGGGTGACGGGCGTGCGGTGGACACCCGGCCATAGTAAATGTATGGCCGCTAAATCGGCGCCGTCATCTCGTTGACGATGACGTGACGGTGACGGTGGCGGTGGACAAACGCACTTACCTTCAGCTTTCCGCTTCAGACTAAGAACCACCTTCTCCTGGCTGCTCTCCCGTTTCAACTCGGAGTACGATGGTTCCTCTGAGGAGGTCTGCTTCTTGCCACGCTCCACTTGTTTTTGGATGAATTCTAGCATCCTTTCCTGAGGGAATATAGAAGGATTAGAAGACATTCAACTGCCTCATTAGTCAAGTGTTTTAGCGACTGCTACGCTAATGGTCTTGAGATGAGCAGTGTTATTGGGTTTTTCTAAAAAAATTTCAGTAACAACTTGCGAGTTTGGGTCTGTGGTTGGGCTATTGAATGGCAATAGGCTCGCCCCCTATTACATGGAACTTAAACATACAGGAAAATTGTGGGTGTACATTATGTACGCTTCTGCCTAACCCTTTGGGGAATACAGCATTGATGGTATGCATAGAAAATATTTCTTCTTCTTCCCATTTAAAACATTAGGCATTGAAAAGGCATTTTGGGGGTCTGTCTATAATGTAAAAATTTAGTTTCAGAAGTAGACCATATTGAATAGCTGATTTTGACTTGATTTGAACAGGTTACCTAATTGTTTTGGGGCTGTCTTTAACTTAAAAATGATGTCCTAAAGTACTACCTAGTAGCCTTGAAAAACTGATTCTAACTTTGACTTTGATTTAAACAAGGTTACCTGATCATCTTTATCCATCTTCTCCTTCTTCGCCTTGGCCTCCAGTGCAGCGATGGTCGCTGGGTCTCTATCAATATATGCTACGAACCATCCCTTCTCCGTCTCATCAACTACGCACTTGCCTTCACGTCCAAGCCACTTGACAAATTCTGTGAGGGTTTCCCATTGAGTAGCATTCATGTGGAGGTGGTCCCTACAATAATATAATCATGTTATTCCAATGCTTGTTATTTTGGGTGCATTAAATTCTTATGAAATTGAAAAAAAAAAACAGTTTCTGTACAGTGAGTTTACACAAGGACATCAACGCACAACCGCTTACTATGAATAGAGTACAACTGTGGAACCTGCTTTGAACATTTTCATAGGTTATTTAAATAAAAATCAGTTAGGCCATACATTTTGACCGTGTAGTTACACTCTTGTAGGAAGAAGCATTGTTTTTTAAATAACCATTGTAAAATATGTACAATGCAAGGGGTCCAGAATAAAGTACTGAATTCATGGTGAGCGGATGTATGTTGATCTCCTTCCACCCTGTATAAACATCTTTGAACCAAATAAATAATATTTGGAAATCTTATTTGATTGCTACGGTCAGCGCAAAAACTAGTGAACAGATTTGAATTTTCTTTTCACTGTTAGAAAGCATATGCTATAACTTAAAAATGATGGTACGTTATATCAGCCAATTTCCGTCCACTGCTGAACGTAAGCTTCCCCGAAGAGCGCCAACCATTCCCGTCTTGGGCAGCTCTCATGGTACATCTTATCTCAATTAGTTGAAAAGATCCAGAGATACAGCTTGAACTCTCTGTCATAAGCAGATCCATAGGAAAAAGTGATTATTACTGTTGGTTTTTGATTAAATTTATTTTTTATTGTCCACTGTAGCAAAGTCGCTTGTATAACTAGTTTACAATGTACCCAGGCCCACGCCCAGTAGTCGGACAGCAATAGAATCAACCAGCAATGCAACTTACCTGTGTGAAATATATTCCTGATAAACCTTGTTTGCATTTACTCTCTTCGTACCAAACTGGCGATGAAGGAGTTCCAGATACCCATCAGCAAACTCCTTGGAGAAATCGTCTATGTACTTGCTAGAGTTATCAGCGAATAACAATAGCTGCCGTTGATGAGATTCGGACATAGTGTGGCATTTGAAACCATTTTCATCTCGACACTGTTTTTGACACATTTGGCAGTACCATCGAAGCTTTTGTAAGCCTTTGGCTTTTATTTTGTTCGCTATGTATTTTGGCGTCCCCTTTTCCGCCTTCCCACCCATCTTTTATTGATTTCAGCACGTTTTTGGTCACGTTACGCGTTGAGGTGAAACGTGACCTGTTTTGTATTGTTATTTGTCGAATTTCAGCACTAGTATTTGATGGTAACTTGAGATTTATTCTTTTTCTTGAGAGTTATTTTTCATTGGAACTCACGGTTTTCTAGGTCTTCTGTTGACTTATAAAGATTTAATCACCTTTTAAACAGTTTTGTAAACATCTTCAGTGTTAAGCTTGCATTTATTTGACACAAAAGAAACCTCAGACGACTTCGACATCGACTCGACTGACAGACAAGATTTTGACAATGACAGATTGACAGAAAACAGACAGCGCCGCAGAACTGTTCCGCCTTGCGAAGGACAGACTGAAGTTTTCCGAACTGACGGCCAACCTCCAGTAATTGGAGAGGCACTTCGAAGAAGAAGAATGATGACTTACAATGTTATGCATGGTACAATGCTGCCAATTTATTAAATGTATTTCCCAATATTTAGCTAGTTCCATTTTCCATTCAGTATTACTTTTTTTTCTGTTCTATAGTTATGTTAAATTTAGTCCAGTGGTCCTAAGCGCGACTGGTGGTGGTCCTGCTCTAGCGTAGCAGTCGCGCTTAGGACCACTAGTCCACAGGTTCCATTCCCAGGTCGAGTATTATTGGGTTTTGCTATGAAATTCTCAGTAGCAGCTTGGAATCTGGATGTGTGCCCGGTTAATGGCAATAAGCTTGCCCCCTATCACATGGGACCTTACATTAGTTCACCTCTGCCTTACCCTTCGGGGAATACAGGCGTGATGATATGGTATATTTTTTAAGAATTTACGTAAAATTAGAAGTTAATTGAAGATTTTACTCGAAGTGACTACCGTAAGACCTCCACTATCTGATCTATCTTTCTTTGCAGATCTGTTGATCGGTGATTTGAGAAATCACTTTTGCATAAAATACTTCTGCAACCATTGTCGATTTATCTATAATGTTATCCCTGTAGCGTTGTTCATCAGAATGTATTTTATTTGAACTTACATACTGACTGCCTCATTAGTCTAGTAGTCCTAAGCACGACTGCTACGCTAGAGGTCCTGGGTTCGATCACCAGGTCGAGCAGTGTTATTGGGTTTTTCTATGAAATTCTGTAGCAGCTGTTTTTCTTCAGTAGCAGCTCGGCGTCTGGATTTGTGCCCGGTTAATGGCAAAAATGTGGAGTAATGTGGGTGTACATTAGTACACCTCTGCCTAACCCTTCAGGGAATACAGGCGTGATGGTATGTTATGTTATGTTACATAAAATAAAAATATTTAAGTATTACATTAAGTACAGCACCTGGTTGTTTGGTTGTATGGTATTTATGAAAAAGCACCCTGAGCACAGGGTGCTTTTTTCTCAATTAGCAACACAATTAAACAGTAGAAAGAGACAACCTATTTATCAGAAAGAGATCAGTAAAAACGTCATAATGCTTCAAAATAGCAATTACCATACTTCCTTCTTTTCTGTATTATTAATCGGTAGTTGGTCACGTATGTTCATTTCTTTATAATGTATTTTTTTATAATGTATTTTTGTCTTTCAAAATAAAATTTAATTATCATTATTCAACATATAAAAAATTCACGAAATAATATAAAGTATTTGTAAGTGCATTAGTAAGTTTTTTAATATTGATTTTTAATTTTATGCAAACGCAAACAATATTCGTTAAATTTAGTTTTAGTAACTTTTTAGTAGTTTACATGACTCGCTGTCATGACTCACTTATTTCGAAAGAAAAAAAAAATGGAGCCATATTTGAAATAAATTGCTGAACTATGACTGTTTTCTTTTATATTTTCTCTACCACGAAATAGCAAATATTTGGGTGCATTAATATAATTATAAAATAAACAAAATTATGTGTGCTTTTTTTTGATAAATTAATATATTTCTTTCAACTTATAATCAGACAGTTTTCAAAAGCAGATACCAAAATGAATGTTTTATATACTTCGCAAAAATTGCAGGAATTGTTTTGTGACGTAAGTAAGCTATACATTTGCCTGATGTTAAGCAACGAAGTGGTCTATGATGGAGCGCTCTTGTCTAGAAGATACCTATTCACTCTCGTATTGAATATACCCAAAATGTAGGTCTCAGGGAACAAAGATTCCGGCAGCGAGTTCCACAATAGAGCAGTACACAATTGATGCAAAAACTAGATGCAAAACGCTTCGTGCGAGATTTATCACTTATTTTACCTTAATTTAATTGAAAGTGTAGCGAGTTCCACAATAGAGCAGTACGCACTACAAATGTAGAAAACAACAAAACTACAAATCTACAAAACGCTTCGTGCGAGATTTAGGCACTTATTTAATAACCTTAATTTAATTAAAAGTGTACTAAGTAGGTATTTTGTTTGTGATTTAACTCCACTAAAAAGTTCCCTGATCGTCCACGTTTCTAGATCGCGTTCACCACGCTTCAATATCTAGGTTACTCCTAAGTCCACTTTTTACAATTCTAGGAACATCTTCCACTTCATGCGAACGCGTCAGGGGATGGTGACGGAATCCCGGGGCGTTGCTGTCGACTTTGTGGCGGGGATTCGAACTTGCGATACTTTGGAGACACTTATGTCTGGGAAGGAGTCGAGGAGCGATACGACCAGCTGTTGTATGACTGCTTTGGAGTTAAGGTTTGTGTTATGGGATCACCATCATCATCATCAGCCCATACTCATCCACTGCTGGAGGTAGGCCTCTCCTAGTGAACGCCACAGAGCCCGATCTTCGGCTTTCCTCATCCAGTCACTGCCAGCTGCCTTCCGCAAGTCGTCAGTCGTCACTCCATCTGGCCAGCGGGCGCCCTACACTACGTTTGCCTAGACGCGGTCTCCACTCGAGAACTCGCTTGCTCCAGCATTTGTCAATTCTCGGACGTGATGGGATGGCAGCAACAAAAATTTTGATACCGAATTTGTTTCTCTCTTTGTCAGATTGACGTGACATGATATGATATGACAGAGTGTCTTGTCACCTGTTCTATGAGTAAGTTCTATTTAGTAGTTATTCATAGGACCTAACATGGGTTTCATAGAAAAAGTTGTTGAGTACGAAGGGTAGAATCACTTCTTTAAACGATGCAGATCACCAAATCGCCAATCTGTATATAACTCAACATCATCATCATCATCTTGCAGCCTGACTTCACCCATTTTTGGGTATAGGCTAAGTTTGTGCTATCCACCACTGTTGCGTGTCACTCTAATCCAAGTAAGCTCAACGACTTGAGTGATGTCGTCAAGCCATCTTGCTACTGGACGCCCGACACTCCTACGGCCATCTCTGGGCCACCATTCAGTCGTTGCCCTACTTCACCTGTCATCACTCCGTCTCGCCAAGTGTCCTGCCCACCTCCATTTTAGTTTGACCTCTTTCTTCCAACGTCTTTAGTTCAACCTTAGTTCGTTTTTGGATCTCGATTTTAGGAACTCGGTCACTTTTTTTATGGGATTGGGGGCAAACGAGCAGACAGATCGCCTGATGGTAAGCAATTACCGCCGCCAATGGAAACCCGCAACACCATAGCAGTCACAAGTGCGTTGCCGGCCTTTTAAAAGTTTGGCCCTCCGATATCCTCACTCATTCGGCGAAACACAACGTAAGCGTTGTTTCACGCCGGTTTTCTGTGAGGCCTCTTCGGTTGTGCCGGTCCATTCGTGCCGAAGCATTGCTCTACCACGGGAGAATACTCAATTATTCACTCATCGAGATTAATCGAGGATAATCACTTAGATTTAGAAAACTCATATATTTTTTTCTTAAATATCTCCACTTTAGGTGACACCTTCGGACTGCATGATTTGCGAGTGGTGCGTTCGCGCATTGAGGAGCACAGAGCGGTTTCGTGCTCTCGTGCATGCGGCTTTTGATCGCCCTATTAGTGACCGTGAGTGTAGTTCTTGCATATACATATAATATCTAAGTCACAATCACACTTTTACTATAGGAGTAGCAGCGTCGTAGAAAAGTAAGAGCGCCTCTGACAAGATTTGAGTGCTTTAGGAGTATTAAACAGCAACATAATATTAGATTAGGTAATTTGCATCTCCTCTTAAAAAAATAGATTTAGGGGGCAGCCCGGTTCGGAGGTATCATGGAAATCGCTTTGATTGAAAAATAATTGGAGTTGGAAGTTAATATTCAGGCGTAAAATATTCATTCTTGATATTCAGCCGCTGGAAGCTGACCCCAACATGGTTGGCCAAAAGAGGAGGAGGATGATGATGGACCGGCCAGTCATCACCCGATCTACCTGTTCCGGGCTTGGTTTTTAGAGGGTAGTAAATTGGTACGCTGCACCGTCCATTTAATAACGTAGATTTAGGGGGCGGTCAATCTCGATATAAAACGTGGATCCAGAAACTGGTATCTCAGTAATATTATCAATTTTCAGTCTCATCAAGCCTTATAACCCTAAAATCGAGTAGCTGTATAAAAAACGGTGTGAAATCTATTACGAAACCGGAAAAGGATATACAGCCCAAAAAACGCTTGGACTCTCCAAAAAGGCGGGAGGCTCGGAAGAGGTTGCTAGTCAGTGAGGCAAAGGCCAAAAGAATTAACATACCATGTGAAGTTTGCAAGCAAAGGTAAGGGTATTAGACTTAAGAAATTTAGTCGGTAGGAGGACTTCCTTTTGAAAAAAAAGTACGCATTATTATAAAAGTCTGTAAGCTAGTACTCTTGGTTATATTTAATCTATGTCATGTAGCCCAATTCACGTCATTAAAACCTGAATGTCGCAGCGACTTAATCGTTGAAACAGTTTTCCAGAGTAATGTGAATACTGTAAAGCCAACGTTTTAGAATGATTCTCGCCCAACGAATTTGTGTGAATACGGTTCAACGATTTTTCAATAGGACGACCTTTAAATCGGTCCGATCGATGGATGTGAATAGGAAAACTATTTCAATCATTAAGTCGCTGCGACATCGCTACGGTTTTAATTACGTGAATCGGGCTACTTAAGTCCGTCACGTGCTCAATGGTGGTGAATCATTCGTCCCGAAATGTTGATGTTCGATGTTTCGAAGTTCCCATGACTCGAAGTATTGAATCTCCGATATTCCTAAGTACTTGGGAATATTTTGGTCATAATCAAACTTCAAAGAGCAGACGCTTCCTGGCTAATCTGCTTGTTTTCTTGATATATATCAAGAAATAATATCTAGTTTCATTTTCATATTCTCCTTTCCATTGACCAACCATTTTCTTTCATTCTTCCATCCAGGTACCCTATGCTAGTTCCAAACGAAGGTTACAAAACGTTCATCTGCTCTCGCTGCAAAAAGAATAGCGAGCTGAAGAGCTCAGTGTGTCGAAAGTGCAACATAGTGATGCCTTCAAATATGGTAAAGGAACACCTTGATTTGCACGTGAAAGCTGACCTTCGGGGGAAGGCCAGGTTAGTGCCGCTCATATATCATATCAGCCAAAACATGTCTACTGCTGAACGAAGGTCTCTCCCATAGACTTCGACAACGACCGGTTATATGCCGTCTGCTTCCAACGACTCCCACCTTTACGGAGATGTCTGCTATCTCGTTGGAGGTAGTACCACACTGTTTTTGGTATGTGGTCTCCTCTCCACTCGAAAACCATTTTGCCCTAGCAGCCATCAGTTCTAAGACCTGTCCACTGCCACTTAAGCTAGCTAATCCTTTGAGCTATGTCGACAACTATGGTTTTTCCACGGATCTCCTCATTTCTGATTTGGTCGCGTAGAGAGATGCCAAGCATAGCTCTCTCCATAAGTGCTGCATACATAAGATATCACCGGGACTTATTTTAAATGTGGGACTGGGGCAAACCTGCAGGCGAGCTACCTGATGGTCAGTAGTCATCGTCGCCCATGGACATCTGCAATATCAAAGGGGTTGTAGATGCGTTACCGAGCCTATTAAGGAAGGGGACGGAGAATAGGAAAATGAAGGGTACGGAGAAAAGGAGAAGGAAGGGGTTGGAGGAAAGGAGGAGGCAGGGGACTGGGGGAGGAATTGGGCCTGAGCGCTCCACACTCATCGTACGAAACGCAAATATATGCATTCTGCCACTTCACGTCGATATTCTGTGGGAGGCTAGTACTTCCCCGTCGCCGACCCATTCGCGATGGGACGTAGACATGCCAGCGAGACACCAATACTACAAAAATTTGAAAAAAAAAACATTGTCTAAAAATTGTCATCTACTATAGTAGAGTTTGAATCATGATCTGTTAAGAATCGTCACTTATCCAAAAACACAGTTTAAACTTAGTCGTCAAGAAGCCCCTATATTATATTGGTTCTATCCAATTTAGAGATCTGGAGGCCTCGGGGCAACAACTAACTGGAGGCCTAGCCCCAAATTATTTTCAGTTTTTTTTTCCGAAGTTTTTATGGAGGGGTCCCGGGGCTGTAGCCCCAGTTGCCCTCCTCTAAATCCGGCCCTGGTTCTATGTATCTATTCCCTGTCACAGGGCCTTTCAACCCAAAAAGACTGAGTTGACCATCGCAAACAGCTTGCCGAAGCAGCGAACTCAAAAGTTCCAGTGCGCAAGATGTCCAAAGAAGTATGCAATTGCAAGGAACCTCGCGATACACGTGAAGAACGCGCACGGAGACAACCTTGATAACTTGTGTTCTGGTAAGAGAGCATACACGTACCTACTACGTGACCCATTTTTTTACAATATAAAGAGGGGGGCTCTGTGACCACGCGTAATATATATCAAGGATCCCTCCATTCCCCTCTAGTTTTCACGAAGTAATTCATAAATTATATAACGCCAATTTCAATGTTATCTTGGTTTTTCGCAAATTGTTTGGCTATAACTGGTCCTAAACGCGACTGCTACGCTAAAGTACCCGGGTTGGATCCCCAGGTCGAGCAGTGTCATTGGATTTTTCTATAAAATTCTCAGTAGCAGCTCGGAGTTTGGATTTGTGCCCGGTTAATGGCAGTCAGTCTCGCCCCCCTATTCATCATCAACCCACTACATTGTCCCACTGCTGGGCACGGGTCTCCTCTCAGTACGAGAGGGATTAGGCTATAGTCCACCACGCTAGTCTACTGCGGGTTGGCAGACTTCACACGCCGTCAAGAAAATCTCTCAGGCATGCAGGTTTCCTCACGATGTTTTCCTTCATCATTGAAGCACGTGATAATTAATTATTAAAACGCGCATGACTTCGAAAAGTCCGAGGTGCGTGTCTTGAATTCGAACTCAATGAGACATTACCTCAGCTTAACGCTTCGGGGCACACCGACGTGATTTTAGATTTTATGTTATAGTTAAGGGGCCGTCCATTAATCATGTACATACATACATACATACATATTGTCACGCCTGTCTCCCATGGGGGTAGGCAGAGACTATAGATTTCCACTTGCTACGATCCTGGCACACTACTTTCGCTTCATCTACATTCATTAATCTCTTCATGCATGACCGTCGGTTTAGGGTGCTCGGAACCTGGCCTTTTTTAAGAACATCCGCAATTTGGTTGCGGTAATCATGTGATATTTTTTTTTGGCATTTTTTAACCCCCCCTCCCCCTTGGTGATACACGGTGAGGTTTAAGGGCCCTTCCCCCCCCCCCTTGAGCCTCACGTGATTAATGTGCCCCTAAATTGTGTGTGAAAATTTGAAAAACTATTAATTTTGCTATTAGTTTGTATGAAATTCAACTTCGCATGACTCTTGACGAATTCTGCCTTGTCCAGTATGTGGCCAGGATATGGAGACGCGGGAGAAGTTAGAGGAGCATCTAGCATCTCACTCTGGGATCTGCCAGTGTGACGAGTGCCTCCTCATCTTCAAGAACAAACGCGCACTCGCTGCCCACAGCCTAACTCACCACAAATCTACTTGCAGCTGATGTGATACTCCAGAAACGATAAATACAATAAAAAAATCTCAATTGAAATTTGTGTTTGATTTGTACTTGCAAAAACGGTTCGTTAATTTTTTCTATGTGATAAATGAATATTTTTAGATCTTTTGCCAGTCGATGTTTTACATTTTTTTAAATTAGTTGCGCCAGCAATTCCTATCTGACGACCTCTGAGAAGAAACGCCGAAACGAAACAAATAGTATTATTAGATACTTAAAAATAATGAAGTACAGTAAGTACCTACAAGTAAAGAAAAAATACGGGCCTTATACTTAGATATTAGAATTGTAAGTTTAAAATATGCTTCATGTTGTATTGAGTGACTTCAGAGGATTTTGGATTTAAATGAGCTTAGGGAGTCATCGATATCTATACTTCTATACTTTATTTTCATTTTATTTTTATTTTTATGTTATAAAGCTGAAGAGTTTGTTTGCTTGAACGCGCTAATCTCAGGTACTACTCGTCCGATTTGGAAAATTCTTTCAGTGTTAGATAGCCCATTTATCGAGGAAGGCTATAGGCTATATATCATCGCTAAGTCCAGTAGGAGCGGAGCATAAATGAAAATGGTGCTAACACGGGACAATGTAAATGCAGAAAAGCCGAGACACCACGCGGGTGAAGTCGGAATGCTAGTGGTATAAATGTCGCCATCAGGTACAGATTTCATTAACAAGTTCATCTGTTATATTAGGGTCGATTTTTAAATCGAAAAAAATTATAGTAGGATGAAATAATTTACGGGCGACCGTGAGTTCGGGAAGTGAAAGGGGGGGGTTGGGTAAAAAACGGTTTATCTCGATTTCCGGCAATACTACAAGTCCTATGGAAAAAAGGTACATTGCAAAGTTATAGGTA
The DNA here is from genome assembly GCA_958496365.1 of Subacronicta megacephala. Lineage (NCBI taxonomy): Eukaryota > Metazoa > Arthropoda > Insecta > Lepidoptera > Noctuidae > Subacronicta > Subacronicta megacephala. The sequence continues at coordinate 1,345,544 of OY292542.1, read as the reverse complement.
ATAAAGAGATCTACAACTTTTGTATTTACACCTTTTTCACATAACTAAGTTTTTTGGTTTTTTATTTATACCTTTTACATTTTTTTTTTCACGAAATTTGGTGAAAACTTACTTTCTTATGTCCCAAACACACAGTAATTTTGAAATGAATGAAATTTGGTATTTAGCCTCTAAATATAAAATAAACAAACACGTTTTTAAAGATTTTTTTAAGTTAAAGTTTGTATGGGAAATTAATTGTTTATTATCAAAATTACACGAAATTTAATATTTATGCTTTTCAATATAATTAAAGAAATACGTATCTTTTGAATTTCATCCCTTAAGGGGTAAAACCGGGTGTTAAAGTTTGTATAGAAAATGATTTGTTTATTGTCAAAATTACTTGAAATTTAATATTAAGCTCTTCAATACAATAAAAGAAGCACTTTTTTAAGGATTTTCTAAATTTCACCCCTTAACGGCCGTAGAAAGAGTAATTATAACGTCGAGTCGAGTCTAAGGTCGATGACCCAAAGTCAAAGGTCCAAGCGGAAGTCGAAGTCGAAGTGGAAGTCGGAAGTCGAAAGTCGAAAGTCCAGGTCGTAGTCGAAAGTTGAAAGTCGAATCGAAAGTCAAGTCGAAAGTCGAATCGAAAGTCGGGTCAAAAGCCGAGTCGAAAGTCGAAGGTCGAAATTCCCTAAGTCCAAAGCCCCAAAGTCCAAGTCCAAGTCGGAAGTCGGGAGTCGATAGTCTAAAATCGAGCCGAAAGTCAAAGGTCGAAGGTCAGAAGTCAGAGTTCGAAGTGGGAAGTCGGAAGTGGAAAGTCGGAAGTCCGAAGTCGAAAGTCGGAGTTCGGAAGTCGGAGGTCAGAAGTCAGAGTTCGAAGTGGGAAGTCGGAAGTCCGAAGTCGAAAGTCGGAGTTCGGAAGTCGGAAGTCAGAGTTCGCATGTCAAAAGTTGGACGGCGGAAGTCGGAGTTCGGAAGTCAAAAGTCGGAAGTCGGGGTTTGGAAGTTGGAAGTCGGAGGTGGGAAGTCGGAAGTCGAAGTTCGGAAGTCGGGAGTGGAAAGTGGGAAGTCGGAAGTGGGAAGTCAGAGTTCGGAAGTCGGAAGTGGGAAGCCAGAGTTCGGAAGTCGGAACTGGGAAGTCAGAGTTCGGAAGTCGGAAGTCAAAAGTCGGAAGTCGGGGTTTGGAAGTTGGAAGTCGGAGGTGGGAAGTCGGAAGTCGAAGTTCGGAAGTTGGGAGTGGAAAGTGGGAAGTCAGAGTTCGGAAGTCGGAAGTGGGAAGCCAGAGTTCGGAAGTCGGAAGTGGGAAGTCAGAGTTCGGAAGTCGGAAGTCAAAACTCGGAAGTCGGGGTTCGGAAGTGGGAAGTTGGAGTAGGGAAGTCGAAAGTGGGAAGTCGGAGTTCGAAATTGAAATTGGGAAGTTGGAAGTGGGAAGTCGGAGTTCGGAAGTTGGAAGTGGGAAGTAGGAAAATGGAAGTCGGAGATGGGAAGTCAGGAGTGGGAAGTGGGAAGTCGGAAGTGGTAAGTAGGGAGTTGGAAGTCGGAAGTCGGAGTTCGGAAGTCGGGAGTGAAAAGTGGGAAGTCGGAAGTAGGAAGTCAAGGTTCGGAAATTGGAAGTCGGGGGTTGGAAGTGGGAAGTCGGACGTCGAAGGTCGGAAGTGGGAAGTTGGAAGTCAGGGTTTGGAAGTAGGAGGTGGGAAGTCGGAAAACAAAAGCCGGAAGTCGGGGTTTGGAAGTTGGAAGTCGAAAGTCGGGAGTGGGAAGTCGGAGGTCGGAAGTGGGAAGTCGGAAGTCAAAAGTTGCAAGTCAGAGTTGGGAAGTCGAAAGTGGGAAGTTGGAGGTCGAAAGTGGGAAGTCAAAAGTCAGAAGTCAAGGTTCGGAAGTTGGAAGTTGGAGTTCGGAAGTCGGAAGTGGGAAGCCAGAGTTCGGAAGTCGGAAGTGGGAAGTCAGAGTTCGGAAGTCGGAAGTCAAAACTCGGAAGTCGGGGTTCGGAAGTGGGAAGTTGGAAGTTGGAGTAGGGAAGTCGAAAGTGGGAAGTCGGAGTTCGAAATTGAAATTGGGAAGTTGGAAGTGGGAAGTCGGAGTTCGGAAGTTGGAAGTGGGAAGTAGGAAAATGGAAGTCGGAGATGGGAAGTCGGAAGTCGGAGTTCGGAAGTCAGGAGTTGGAAGTCGGAAGTCGGAGTTCGGAAGTCGGGAGTGAAAAGTGGGAAGTCGGAAGTAGGAAGTCAAGGTTCGGAAGTTGGAAGTCGGGGGTTGGAAGTGGGAAGTCGGACGTCGAAGTCGAAAGTCGGAAGTGGAAAGTCGGAAGTCCGAAGTCGAAAGTGGGAAGCCAGAGTTCGGAAGTCGGAAGTGGGAAGTCGGAGTTCGGAAGTAGGAAGTCGGAAGTGGGAAGTAGGAAGTCGGAAGTCGGAAGTCAGGGTTCAGAAGTTCACAGTCGGAAGTTGGAAGTCGGAGGTGGGAAGATGGAAGTCAAAAGTTGGAAGTCGGAAGTCGGGGTTCGGAAGTTGGAAGTTGGGGTTCGGAAGTTGGAAGTTGGAAGTGGGAAGTCGAAACTCGGAAGTGGGAAGTCGGAAGTGGGAAGTTGGAAGTAGGAAGTCGGAAGTCAGAAGTCGAAAGTGGCAAGTTGGAGTTCGGAGTTGAAAGTGGGAAGTCAGAGTTCGGAAGTCGGAAATCAAAAGTCGGAAGTCGAGGTTTGGAAGTTGGAAGTTGGAGGTGGGAAGTCGGAGGTGGGCCCAGTCGGAAGTCGGAGTTGGGAAGTTGGAAGTGGGAAGTCGGAAGTTAGAAGTCGGAAGTCGGGGTTCGGAAGTGGGAAGTCGGAAGTAGGAAGTTGGAAGTCGGAAGTGGCAAGTTGGAGTTCGGAGTTGAAAGTGGGAAGTCGGAAGTGGGAAGTCAGAGTTCGGAAGTCGGAAGTGGGAAGTCGAGGTTTGGGAGTCGGAAGTGAGAAGTCGGAAGTGGGAAGTCGGAAGTCAAAAGTCAAAAGTTGGAAGTGGGAACTCTGGGTTTGGAAGTCGGATTTCGGAAGTTGGAAGTGGGAAGTCGAAAGTCGTAAGTTAGAAGTCGGAAGTCGGGGTTCAGAAGTAGGAAGTTGGAAGTGGGAAGTCGGAAGTCGGAAGTAAGAAGTTAGGAGTCGGAAGTTGGGGTTCGGAAGTGGGAAGTCGGACGTCGAAGGTCGGAAGTGGGAAGTCGGAAGTAGGAAGTTGGAAGTTGGAAGTGGGATGACGGAACTGGGGAGTCGGAAGTCGGAGTTCGGAAGTGGGAAGTCGGAAGTAGGAAGTTTGAAGTAGGAAGTGGGAAGTCAAGGTTCGGAAGTTGGAAGTCGGGGGTCGGAAGTGGGAAGTCGGAAGTCAAAGGTCGGAAGTCCGAAGTCGAAAGTCGGAGTTCGGAAGACGGAGGTCAGAAGTCAGAGTTCAAAGTGGGAAGTCGGACGTCGAAGTCGAAAGTCGGAAGTGGAAAGTCGGAAGTCCGAAGTCGAAAGTGGGAAGCCAGAGTTCGGAAGTCGGAAGTGGGAAGTCGGAGTTCGGAAGTAGGAAGTCGGAAGTGGGAAGTAGGAAGTCGGAAGTGGGAAGTCGGAAGTCAGGGTTCAGAAGTTCACAGTCGGAAGTTGGAAGTCGGAGGTGGGAAGATGGAAGTCAAAAGTTGGAAGTCGGAAGTCGGGGTTCGGAAGTTGGAAGTCAAAAGTCGGAAGTTGGGGTTCGGAAGTTGGAAGTTGGAAGTGGGAAGTCGAAACTCGGAAGTGGGAAGTCGGAAGTGGGAAGTTGGAAGTAGGAAGTCGGAAGTCAGAGTTGGGAAGTCGGAAGTGGGAAGTTGGAAGTGGGAAGTCGGAAGTTAGAAGTCGGAAGTCGGGGTTCGGAAGTGGGAAGTTGGAAGTTGGAAGTGGGAAGTCGGAAGTAGGAAGTTGGAAGTCGGAAGAAGCAAGTTGGAGTTCGGAGTTGAAAGTGGCAAGTCGGAAGTGGGAAGTCGAAGTTCGGAGTTGAAAGTGGGAAGTTGGAAGTGGGAAGTCGAAAGTCGAAAGTCGGAAGTCGGAAGTAGGAAGTTGGAAGTCGGAAGTGGCAAGTTGGAGTTCGGAGTTGAAAGTGGAAAGTCGGAAGTTAGAAGTCGGAAGTCGGGGTTCGGAAGTGGGAAGTCGGAAGTAGGAAGTTGGAAGTCGGAAGTGGCAAGTTGGAGTTCGGAGTTGAAAGTGGGAAGTCGGAAGTGGGAAGTCAGAGTTCGGAAGTCGGAAGTGGGAAGTCGAGGTTTGGGAGTCGGAAGTGAGAAGTCGGAAGTGGGAAGTCGGAAGTCAAAAGTCAAAAGTTGGAAGTGGGAACTCTGGGTTTGGAAGTCGGAGTTCGGAAGTTGGAAGTGGGAAGTCGAAAGTCGTAAGTTAGAAGTCGGTAGTCGGGGTTCAGAAGTAGGAAGTTGGAAGTGGGAAGTCGGAAGTCGGAAGTAAGAAGTTAGGAGTCGGAAGTTGGGGTTTGGAAGTGGGAAGTCGGACGTCGAAGGTCGGAAGTGGGAAGTCAGAGTTCGGAAGTCGGAAGTCAAAACTCGGAAGTCGGGGTTCGGAAGTGGGAAGTTGGAAGTTGGAGTAGGGAAGTCGAAAGTGGGAAGTCGGAGTTCGAAATTGAAATTGGGAAGTTGGAAGTGGGAAGTCGGAGTTCGGAAGTTGGAAGTGGGAAGTAGGAAAATGGAAGTCGGAGATGGGAAGTCGGAAGTCGGAGTTCGGAAGTCAGGAGTGGGAAGTGGGAAGTCGGAAGTGGTAAGTAGGGAGTTGGAAGTCGGAAGTCGGAGTTCGGAAGTCGGGAGTGAAAAGTGGGAAGTCGGAAGTAGGAAGTCAAGGTTCGGAAGTTGGAAGTCGGGGGTTGGAAGTGGGAAGTCGGACGTCGAAGTCGAAAGTCGGAAGTGGAAAGTCGGAAGTCCGAAGTCGAAAGTGGGAAGCCAGAGTTCGGAAGTCGGAAGTGGGAAGTCGGAGTTCGGAAGTAGGAAGTCGGAAGTGGGAAGTAGGAAGTCGGAAGTAGGAAGTCGGAAGTCAGGGTTCAGAAGTTCACAGTCGGAAGTTGGAAGTCGGAGGTGGGAAGATGGAAGTTAAAAGTTGGAAGTCGGAAGTCAAAAGTCGGAAGTCGGGGTTCGGAAGTTGGAAGTCAAAAGTCGGAAGTTGGGGTTCGGAAGTTGGAAGTTGGAAGTGGGAAGTCGAAACTCGGAAGTGGGAAGTCGGAAGTGGGAAGTTGGAAGTAGGAAGTCGGAAGTCAGAAGTCGAAAGTGGCAAGTTGGAGTTCGGAGTTGAAAGTGGGAAGTCAGAGTTCGGAAGTCGGAAATCAAAAGTCGGAAGTCGAGGTTTGGAAGTTGGAAGTTGGAGGTGGGAAGTCGGAGGTGGGCCCAGTCGGAAGTCGGAGTTGGGAAGTTGGAAGTGGGAAGTCGGAAGTTAGAAGTCGGAAGTCGGGGTTCGGAAGTGGGAAGTCGGAAGTAGGAAGTTGGAAGTCGGAAGTGGCAAGTTGGAGTTCGGAGTTGAAAGTGGGAAGTCGGAAGTGGGAAGTCAGAGTTCGGAAGTCGGAAGTGGGAAGTTGAGGTTTGGGAGTCGGAAGTGAGAAGTCGGAAGTGGGAAGTCGGAAGTCAAAAGTTGGAAGTGGGAACTCTGGGTTTGGAAGTCGGAGTTCGGAAGTTGGAAGTGGGAAGTCGAAAGTCGTAAGTTAGAAGTCGGAAGTCGGGGTTCAGAAGTAGGAAGTTGGAAGTGGGAAGTCGGAAGTCGGAAGTAAGAAGTTAGGAGTCGGAAGTTGGGGTTCGGAAGTGGGAAGTCGGACGTCGAAGGTCGGAAGTGGGAAGTCGGAAGTAGGAAGTTGGAAGTTGGAAGTGGGATGACGGAACTGGGGAGTCGGAAGTCGGAGTTCGGAAGTGGGAAGTCGGAAGTAGGAAGTTTGAAGTAGGAAGTGGGAAGTCAAGGTTCGGAAGTTGGAAGTCGGGGGTCGGAAGTGGGAAGTCGGAAGTCAAAGGTCGGAAGTCCGAAGTCGAAAGTCGGAGTTCGGAAGTCGGAGGTCAGAAGTCAGAGTTCAAAGTGGGAAGTCGGACGTCGAAGTCGAAAGTCGGAAGTGGAAAGTCGGAAGTCCGAAGTCGAAAGTGGGAAGCCAGAGTTCGGAAGTCGGAAGTGGGAAGTCGGAGTTCGGAAGTAGGAAGTCGGAAGTGGGAAGTAGGAAGTCGGAAGTGGGAAGTCGGAAGTCAGGGTTCAGAAGTTCACAGTCGGAAGTTGGAAGTCGGAGGTCAGAAGTCAGAGTTCAAAGTGGGAAGTCGGACGTCGAAGTCGAAAGTCGGAAGTGGAAAGTCGAAAGTCGGAAGTCGGAAGTAGGAAGTTGGAAGTCGGAAGTGGCAAGTTGGAGTTCGGAGTTGAAAGTGGAAAGTCGGAAGTGGAAAGTCAGAGTTCGGAAGTTGGAAGTGGGAAGTCGGAGTTCAGGAGTCAGAAGTGGGAAGTCGGAGTTCGGAAGTCGGAAGTGGGAAGTCGGAGTTCGGAAGTGGGAAGTCAGAAGTCAAAAGTCGGAATGCTGGGTTCGGGGTTCGGAAGTTGGTAGTCGGAGGTCGGAAGTGGGAAGTCGGAGGTCAGAAGTCAAAAGTCGGAAGTCGAGGTTTGGAAGTTGGAAGTGGGAGGTGGGAAGTCGGAGTTCATCATCAACCCATTATATTGTCCCACTGCTGGGCACGGGTCTCCTCTCAGTACGAGAGGGATTAGGCTATAGTCCGCCACGCTAGCCTACTGCAGGTTGGCAGACTTCACACGCCGTCAAGAAAATCTCTCAGGCTCAGGCAGGTTTCCTCACGATGTTTTCCTTCACCGTTTAAGCGCGCGATAATTAATTATTAATACGCACATGACTTCGAAAAGTCAGAGGTGCGTGCCTTGGATTCGAACTCGAGACCTTTGACTTGGCAGTCCAATGGTCATATCACTAGGCTATCACTACACTTATCTACTCGGTCAACTACTACAGTCGGGGTTCGTAAGTTGGAAGTCGGAAGTGGGAAGTCGGAATTGGGAAGTCAGAGTTCGGAAGTCACTTCGGACTACCGACTTCCAAATTCTGACTTTAGAACTCCGACTTCCCACTTCGATACCCCCAATGAACACTACGCCAACTCAATTTTTACTAATTTTCGGTTGTTTATGTAAAATTGCTCATTAAAGTAAAAAAAGAAACAAAGAACTTTTTGTTTCTTTTTTTTTTTCAAGAAATTTGTTGTGCGTAATATTATTACTTTTAATAATAATATTACGCACAATTTAATAATTTTACATAAACAACCGAAAATTAGTAAAAAATTAGTTGGCGTAGTGTTCATTGTGGGTATCGACTTACGACTTCTGAACTCCCACTTCCGACTTCCGACTTCCAACTTCCGTACTCTGACTTCCTGATATAAAAATGGAAGCTTCTAGCTTGCACTTTCTATTTTTATACCAGGACCTTATTTTGCATGAAAATTGAAGTTTGTTGATATTCACCCAGAATAATCACCCAATTTCAAAACTGCTCGATACTCAAGACTGGAAAATCCAAAATTTTTAGTACATACAGTACGATACAGAAAGTTGAAAAACTAATTAAATTTGTCGAAAGCTGCTAAACCCTCTACCTCTCTCTTATTTTTTCTGTGCCCGACAGGGTCCATGATCAAGATAGGGTAAAGATAACCTAAGAGACCTCTCCCACGATTAGAATGCAACCTATGCAAAAATGTGCAGTATGCAGGTGCATATATGACTACTATTGCCATCCTTTTCGTTTCCCTACAATTTTTGCAAATTAGAGCAGGAAAAATATAGTTTTACGAATTTCCATGATAAAAAAAATCGCAAATTTTTTCGCAAACTACATTTGCCGGGTTAATAAAATATTATGGAACACAATAAAATATTGAGTACCTATTGATTGAGACTACAATACTCGATGTCGTGTGCGTATTAAAGCTTTCTGACGCGTGCAATTTTAATTATCAGGCATGTAGATTTTCACCCGATGTTTTCCTTCACCGTTTAAGCGCGTGATAATTACTCACATGAATTCGAAAAGTCAAGTCAGTTCGACTTGCGTGCCTTGGATTCGGACTCGAGAACTTTGATAGCCGTCGTTAGCAGGGCTTAACGTGAGGTAGGAAAATGAAAGTCGTAAATGGCATCAACATTATATTTGCCTCAAAGGTTTCTTCTACGCGAACTTGGAGCATTGTTTCCTGAGCGGCTGCAGTGGCATCCGGAGTGAAGCCACGTAGCTCTTCGTGCTGGAAAGCTCCTTCCTCAGTCGAATAATGTCGAGCTCAGCCTGCCTTTTACGCTAGAAAGACACTGGTCGCGTTATGGATAGAAACAAGCTTTGTACATTAAGTGAACCACTTTTTGACAGATGCCTTAGAACGTAGCTGTTCCAGACTACGTAAAAGTTAACTTTGAAGTGCGTTACAATATAAAAATATATTAACTAGGTACCTTATGTTATTCAATTATCTTAATTATGACTTCTTGCAGACATTATACTACCACAAATGTAACGGATTTTTCAAAAAATAAGATAATTGTGAAGCGTAACAAATTTTGTTATGTACATTATTTCTTGTCTAGTGATGGAACCGAATGTTTTTGCTGCAATCATTTTATACAATAACAATAAATCAGTATCGGAAAATGGGATCCACTCTAATATCAATAAAATATAAATTAAACAATATTTTTGAAAAGTAATGAATGGAAAATGAATATTATTCAAAAATTAACACAATCAGATGAATATTGTACATATTTATTTTTTGGACGTCATTGCACCATTTTCGATTTGACATCGATAGTCAATACTAGTCAGTAATCAAAGTGTCAATAATCGGATCAATAATCGCATTTTTACGTTCCTGCAATCACTAGTTCTATCTGTCAAAAAGTACTATACCTGGTGGACAAGGTATTGTATAGTCGACAGGCGGCTCGACCGGGTGGTAATCGTTTACCATCAAGCGATTCGTCTGCTCCTTTGGGAGGCAAAGGCCCATAAAAAAAAACCAGACCGAGGAAGTACTACCCTCTCATAGAATATCGACGTCAAGTAGCAGTATGTATACTGTTGCGTTTCGTACGGTGAGTTTGGAGCACCAGAGGCCTAATTCCTCCCTCAGTTCCCTTCCTCTTCCTTCCTCCGTCCCTTCCCTTCTCCTTAAATAGGCTCGGTAAGGCATCTGCAACTCCTGTTCGTATTGCAGATGTCCATGGGCGTCGATGACTACTTACCATCAGGTAGCTCGCCTGCTCGTTTGCCGAGTACTCCCATAAAGAAGATACCAGCTTACAGGGCTTATTTTCTAGTGTGAAAGTCTAGAAATAATTTAGACATACTCTTAGTTCGTGAGCAAGCCTGGCTTCGACTTGGGAGACGCGGTGTCTTAGCTCGGCAATGTCACGCATCAGACGCGCGGCAGCCAGCTTGTTGTCAGCCTGAAAAATAGGTAAATATCTATTTTTTTTTTTTATTTTTTTTTTATTAGAATCACAAAACTGATGTACAATCTCACAAGCCATTAATTAAAGGGTAATACACAGTGCATCTAATTGACATCTACTAGATGTGATTACAGCTAGCTTATTTAAGACACGCCTGCTAAATTAAGTTTAAAATAAACTGAAGTTAAAAATACAGCTTTACTCTAATTTATACATTAAAAAAAGAAAATACTGAACAATGACCTAGAATGAACATTTAGTTTATTAAGTTTCTGAGTTTAGATCTAACTATCTATCTATATCTATCATTACATATTGAGCAGATGGAGACGAGTGTTAGAGTGGAGACCGCGTTTGGACAAGCGTACAGCGCCACGATTCATAAAAATTGTTAGTATGACTTACTCCTATGTTACTAATTACATTTTAATGGTGTGTCACTGTCGTAACATCCCATGGGAGATGGCACTACAGCGACCCATGTACACGCAGTCCAGCCAGCTTGCGATCATGCTTAGGATACTGTTGGAGCTGGCCCGCACTCTGCACACCAGCGATGCACACCTCTTACGCATTGTTGCATAAAAACAATCTATGTGTGCGTCTGCAAACATTCCTGATGCGCTACAGTAGCGGGGCAGCCCCACCAGCACCCTAAACGCATTATTATATTGAACACGGAATGCGTTGTACGATCTTTGAGTATATCCAGCCCATAGGCTGCAAGTATAAAAGTTTGTGCAGTAGGCTCTAAGGAGAGTGACCTTAACCGACGACCTTGTTTTAGAAATAACTAAACCTGTCAGAAGTTGTCATACTATCATCACGCCCGTATCCCCCGAAGTATTAGGCGAGGTGAACAGTTAATATACTCCGGCATTTTGCCGATACGTTCAGGTCCCAAGTAATAGGGGGCGAGCCTATTGCCTTTCACCGGGCACAAATCCCGACTCCGAGCTGTTACTGGGAATTTCATAGAAAAACCGAAAAGCTTCAAACTACAAACCCCTATGTTTAGGTCCAATGTAACAACATGGGACCTTAACATACCGGCAAAGTGTGGGTGTACATTAGTACACCTCAGCTCACCTATAAACTAACCCTATTGTTTTAAACAGCTTACTAGCAATGTGGGTCGCACATTACTAGTATTCCTGTTAACTCCTCGTATTAAGATAAATGTTTGTTGGGAAAAGGCGAGGAGGTCGATAACTTATAAAATATATATATCTTTAAAAATAACTTACCGCTCTAGAAGGTGCGTTCTTAGCAACGCTTCTGCTGACGACGTTGGGTAGGTCGGCGACGGAACACTGGGTGAACAGGGTGTCCGGAACTGGACACTTTGTTACCACTCCTTGAATAGCCTGCAAACATTAAGAGGATAATCTCCGCTCCATACAAAAGTAGTTTGATCCTATCTTGAATTTTAACCACTGAAGTTGTTAAAACTTTGTAGTAACAATCTTAACATTACAGTACGTGTTCCTTGTACGTAAAACTTCATTTCAATATACGGTTAAAAACTTACATGAGCTCAAAGATTGGTAATTTTCGATAAACCAACTTTATGCTAGTATTTCAAGATAATATATCAATACAGAAACATTTTGACTCATGGGAAATCCAGAAAATATAATGAATATAATGAAAACAATCCTACGAAATAGGTAACTATATTCAAAGAGTAATCTCCAAATTTCGGAACAAGCAATACGCGCGGAAATGTTGCAAATTCATTGTTGTTTCACCCATCGGGCACGCATTCACATCGTGAGCGACAGAGACGGCGACAACAAGGCAACATTGTCGCGTACGCGAGGGACACTCCTCTTATGTGACCATGTTGAAGCTTTTATTTCTTTGTGATCTTGCATATACTCGTACACGATATTTAGGTATTCGTACTATGGAGGGTAAGGTAATGTATACACATGTTTGTGCAAATAAATTTATCTTTATCTTATGGCTTAAGCGTCAGGCTTGGGCGCGAAATTCTAATTTTTCTTGGTCTTTCGCAAATTATTCGGCTATAACACATTCTAGGTACACACAGCTACAGGTCAACCTATACAAATCCATTATAAGCGGATCTCGCATTGTTCAGGCTTCCCCTACAATAAGAGGCCAGCGTAAACTGGTTTCGTATAGCTTGATGTGTAGCCGTGCGTACATGGCAGAAGAAATTGCGATTTAGGTGTAAATTGCCATTTTTAGCCGAATCCACAATCTCACACCAAATTCTTCGACGATAATAATAATAAATAAAATAATAAAGTTTATTTCAAAAATTACAGATTATGTTGACACTGTTACAGTCTTAGCATAGGGTATTATTGCACACAAGTAGGTCGGTAGAAAACTTTACATAATTGCATAAATGCTGCAAATCTGTTACAATAGATTGGTAAACCCTGCCTCTTAAACTAGGGTAACCTATATCTTAAGAGACAGTGTTCGGTTAAAATGTTATTACAATTCGTTTTACAACTCTTGGGCTGTGTCGATCTACCATATATTATAACATTATAAAGATACAAGCTTACATTATTGTTTGGAATGTTAACAATATTTTAAACATTTTTATACTTAATCGTGAATAAGTTATTGTTGATGTCGTATTTTCTACTGGCATGTACCTAGAATGTGTAATAGACGATAAATTTGCGAAAAACCCAAAAAAAAAATTGAATTTGGCGCCTCAGGCTGAAAATTCCTTACTTGTGCCACTGCTGTCCTGGCGTGCTGCATATGATGGGCCTCTTCTTTCTCCAGATGGCGCTTCAAGTGTTCTATCTCCGATATTATGTTGAACTTCTCTTTCTCAAGCCTCTGATTCGCTTGTTTTAAAGCCTGGAATATCAGATAGTATTAAGGACAGCCATACCATATCCATTAAGGATAGCCATAGCCATTAAGAAAGCATCACTTATGGCATATTCCCTCTGTAAGGTGCACTTATCGACAAAATTCCGACATAATTAGAGCTTGCAGATCAACAACTCGGTATGTCAGAGTGTGGATATAGATTTATTTTCCACCAGTGTTGCTAAACTTAAAAAGTTATTTTGTAACTAATTCTTTAACGAACACTGAAATATTTGTTTAAATTCCCGTGTGCTTTTGTTTCTTTTGGCCACGGAAGAGATAAATAACGTTGGAATGGCCATGTAGGCGGGGCAGGCGCGCCACAGTAATGATTAAACAATCATAACTCGACCGAATCATACATTCGCCGCGTTTAGTGTGCTTAGGACTACTTCAGAGAACAGAGCTCCGCTTTAAAATGCCGTGTTGTGTTATTCTTACGTGATAGACAAAATGTCAGACCTCCAGTATATAACGAGGAGGTATATCTTTCCATCTGTAAGTCAAAAATAGCATTTATTTACAAAATAATTGGTAAAAACAAAAATATACTGATCACTATGATCTTATTTAGCTCTTCCGTGCTTTTGGCTTACCGGTGATTTACCTGCTGTCTACCTCTTTCTATTGTAAAGCGTGAGTCTAGATTATGTAACAGATTATTATTACACTACTACATCATTACAAAATACATTCATAATTTGATACTATCTTGCATATTCTCGACACACGCCTTGAATCTATCTGTGAAAACTTGTAATTGGCCCTCTGTCACGATTAATAATAATAAGAATAAAATACATTACAAAGATAAGAATTTTCTATTGAAAGAAAATTTCTCAGTTGATATTGTTACGAGCCGGGGTTCAGGATAAATTAATTAAACCAATTTACCAATAAATAAACTAACACTTTAATTAAGTTCGCAAAAACACAATAGAAATTACCGCAACGTCACTATACTTGTACACACAACAACAATATCGCACAATTAATCACTTGTTAACACACTTAGATCTTCACTTGTTCGCTTCCAAAACTAGACTACTCCGCCTGGCCTTGACGACCGATATTTAAATGTGCGACGAAGATTCTAGAAGTTGAACGACCCCGAATAGCCGATAAAATTCCAGTAGGTACCTAATCTTCTATTGTTTCCGGGCGTTGACCTTTGAACTCGGCCTTGAACTCGTGAGTGACGCAATCGCGCGCATTATTTCATGTTTCGACGTGCTTCTATGATGGGTCCAGAATCTTCGTGGCTCATCTACGGACTTCTATTTATTACTCGGCGTAACAATATTGAACTTTAAAATCATTTGGAGATTTCGACAGTTTTGTATAACCTGATGTACTGACGACTGTACTTACTTTCATTTTCTCCTTCTTTTCATAGTGACATTCGTCTATCCGCTTCTTGAGTTTCCTTCTTAGTTCATCTAGAAGACTCGAGAGGGTCACACGGTTCGATTCCAGGTCAGCGCGTTGCTGCACTATCTGGTTGATTGAGGTCAAGAGTTTGATTCCTGAGAAATTTATTTAAAAATATATTTGATAAAGGTATCATGCTATTCTATTATTTCATAATGATAGGCTTGGTTTTTGTGATTGTAATTGATTGGTATTGTTGTGTACTGTCTTTGTATGCAGTAAACGCTGACATATGCAATTGTATTTTATATAAAACTGTTTCCAGAGTTGTGTTAGAGAGAGTCGATTACCAACCGTTGTCCGATCCATACGTTTCTTTTCTGTATTTTGTCATCTTAATTTCTAATCTTAATTTTGGCAATAAACCAAACCTTTCAGCAGTGTAAATTGTGTTTAAAAAGGACCTACAGAGCGCCATCCTTACAAATTTGGTGTCAGAAGTGGGATTGGAACCCACGCCCACATTGCATATGTCAGCGTTTACTGCATTCAAAGACAATACTTAACAGTACGTATTTAATGTCGTTCGACGCCAAAGTCCTATTGACTTGATATATACTTTATTTTTTTGGTTTTTCGCATTGATTTTGATCGTCTATATCACATTCTAGGTACATGGCAGTAGAAATTGCGACACAATAACTTATTCGCGATTCAGTACTAGAACTTTTGCTGAAAAATTGTTACCGTAGAAGATATTGGTGTACTTAAATTATTAATTTTGGCTGAAACAGAAGTTTTAATACTCAATTTTTTTAAGTGTTAACTCGGCAAACGAGCAGGCAAGCTACCTGATGGTAAGAAGTCATCGCCACCCATGGACATCTGCAAAACCAGAGTTGCAGATGCGTTGCCGAGCCTATTTGGGGAAAGGGAGGGGAAGGAGAAAAGGAGAAGGAAGGGGATCGAGGGAGGAATTGGGGCTCCGGCCCTCTCGCTCACCGAACGAAGTTTAGTAGCGAAATGCTACTACTCGGACGTCGGTCTTCTGCGAGAGTGTGGTAGGTACTCCCCCGGTCAAGCCGGCCCGTTCATGCTGCGAACAGGCGTGGGAAAATTATAATTATCTATTGTCACAATTTCGCCTGCCTCGTACCTAGAATGTGTGATTTATAGACAATTGCGCCTTGCCAAAAGCCTTGGGCGCGAAATTCAAAAATTCTTTCCGTATGGAGCGTCAAAAATGTGCTTACGTTGCTCATTGAGTCGGTATCTCTGTGCCGCTGGATGGAAGGAGCAGGCATCAGGACTTGGCGCTCCGGAGTCCTGTCCAGGGTACGACTGCGAGCTGACATAGTTCGGGAGGCTGGAGTCCGTGGAGTCCTGGGAAGGTGACTGTTCAGATTATGTTAGATGAAAATAAACATAATTTTGAGGGGCGAGAAATTTTAAGTACCTACTAGAGTTTGTTTTCTAAATACTCATTTGTCATTTGTACGAGTATCATCATCATCATTATCATCTACAGTCTGACTTTACCCACTACTGGGGTATATGATAATTATGATGATAACAATTTAGTAATTTAAAACAAGAAATAAAAAAAAATATACACAAAAATATAGTCGAATATCAATTTGAATATATTTGAGCAGTTATATTTTTACCGCCTTTATATTGATTTTGGAAACAATTAATTATTTTACAGAATTATTTGTAAGTAAAGTAAAAATCTCAGCACAAATCGTTACAATAAGCTAGCTGAGTTTTATTTTATTTCTCATAAAAAAGTCGATCATAAAAAGAGCCGAACAACAAAAACAAAATTAAATGGTTAACTCATGGGCTTGTGGAGAGCCAACTGGGCCTTTCTAGCTAAGTTCAACTCTGAATGTCTTTACCTCTGAGACACTAACAACACTCAAGGACGTGATATTAAGCGATTATAAATTAAGAAAAAAAACGTTAAAAATAAATCTTAATAGTAAACTTAACCAAAAGTTAAGAAACGGGTTCGAAATTCAAGTTTTTCTTGGTTTTTCGCAATTTTTTCGGCGATAACACATTCTAGTTACATGACAGTAGAAACAGCGACATCAACAATAACTTATAAACAATTGAGTAAACTTCGTTATTGTCGAAGATTTAGGACAATTTACAGCTAAATCTCCTATGATAGCAATTTTTAATCTTTAAGGCACCGTGCACATGCTGCGCTATCAACACAATACATTACTTATTTATATGTAAATTTGTTCAGAAATTAAGTATCAATTTGTATTACATAATTACAACGAAAATCGAATACAAAGAACTCTCCTTAATGTATCGTTAGTGTCTCGCCAGTCACCCTGTATTATCCCACTGTTGGGCACGGGTCTCCTCTCAGAATGACAGGCATAAATGCTATAACCACGTACCTCCATTACAACGTATTCTTTTTTAACTTTAAACTTAGGTTTTAACAAAAATTTCATTTTTAAAACTGGCATGGTAGACGAAGCTTTTCAACTGCATTAAAAAGTTAAGAAATCTACAAAACTAAATACAATAAATCATGAGAAGAAACTGTCATCCTTTAAATTCGCGTGCAGACATGCAATGGTATCATTATATTTCAGTTTGTCATGATATCGCATATCGCCATGATTTTACAAATGTAACGATTTAAATTGGGTCAAGAACTTCCGTAAGATTATAAAGTTATTTTAGTGTAGGGAAAATTCGACTGTGGGCACGATTCGAACCTGCGTCTTCTGGTTAGATACACTAGACGCTATGATCACTAAGCCAACGCGAGTTCCACCCGCCAGGTCGAAATTTGCCTTCACAATCTGATTTTACGTCTTTGAGGTGTCGTCATCGAAGTGAAACTGGTTTTACTTCACCAAATAAAGCTTTACTAGAACAAATGCACGAGTTGCTTCAAAATTTACAAAAAAAATATAGGTTTGTCTATAATATTTGAAAAGTTCCGTCGATTTCTCCGGGATCCCATCGTCGGATTTTAACTTGATGACAATGGGACAACCTCGGGAGTATAGGTACCGTTACAACAAAAAAAATATTTTTTTAAATCGGTTCGCAATTGAAGGAGTTTTCGGTGAAAATACATAGAAAAAAATGCAGATGAACGTATAACCTCCTCCTTCTTGAAGTCGTTTAAAAAAACAAATATAGATACAAACATAAATATAACCTCCTCCTTTTTTTCCAATTCTCAAATTCTTGGTTGTTGACAAAAAAAATACAGACAAACGTACCTACATATAACCGCCTCCTTCTTGAAGTCGTTTAAAAAAATTAAATACAGATATGAACATATTGTAAATATAACCACCTCCATTTTTTTTCATTTCTCAAATTCTTGGTCGTTGACATTTTATTTGTAACTCTTTTGTATTTACTTATTTGTAGGTATATCTACGTACCTAAGTATTTTTTTTTCAATTATTTTCTCTTTATTATAATCAAAATGTACATTATTTACATATTCCACAATCCAAAAGAACAGAAACAAAAATAAAACCCTTTGAAATTTCTAGTCGGTTAAAAATAAATAAGATTACTTACTGTAGCAAGAGGTTTATATTTAGGCATTTCGTCCCCGGTGAACCTGACCGAATGATGGTTTCGCGACTTGTGACGACCAGGGTGCACCATCTTCAAGCACATAGCAACTCACTCCATCTGGAAACTAAATAATGTTGGTGCCCAAGACTGAACATATACTTAGCCTTAATAAATAAAAAAACATTAAAAAAAACCCCGACCATTGCTTTATATCTCGACGGATTTCATCAAACATAGCTAAGAACACTCCCAACTAAGTAATTCACCTTTCAAACAAAAAAAAAACTAAGTCCAAATCGGTCCATCCGTTGAGCTACGATGCCACAGACAGACACACACTCATACACAGATACGTCAAACTTATAACACCACGTCGTTTTGCGTCGGGGGTTAAAAATGGCTACAAAGTTTGCTGTGCCCCGCGATTTCACCCGCGTGGCCCGCTCCTATTGGTCGTAGCGTGATGTTATATAGCCTATATCCTTCCTCGATAAATAGACTATCCAACACAAAATAATTTTTCAATTCCAACCCTTACTTCCTGAGATGAGCACGTTGAAACAAACAAACAAACTCTTCAGCTTTATAATATTAGTATAGATTATTATTCATCAACGAGCCATATATTGTCCCACTGCTGGGCACGGGTCTCCTCTCAGTACGAGAGGGATTAGTCTGTAGTCCACCACGCTAGGCTACTGCGGATTGGCAGACTTTACACTCCATCGAGAAAATCTCTCAAGGAAACCTACATGGTTTCCTCACGATGTTTGCCTTCACCGTTTCAGCGCGTGATAATCAAGTATTAATACGCATATGAATTCTAAGTCAGAGGTGCGTGCCTTGGATTCGAACTTGAGACCTTTGACATGGCAGTCCTATGGTCATATCACACACAAGGTTGTCACTGCACGTAATAATAGAGGCGTCCAGAGCAAAAGCGGCCTAACCCTCCATTTTTCATATCCTGATTTAGCTACTACAAACTACTTAAAATGTTCTAAAATGTAATGCACCATTGCAATTTCACCTACGGTCTATTTTTGCATCGCCAATCTGCTAATTATGCTGATCTGCAATCTGTTGATTATAGGTGAACAAGAGACAGACCAGTCATAATTATATTAAATTTTACCACACTTTAAATAAAACGTAGTAGATAAGTCAGGATATGAAAAATTTAGGGTTAGGCTGCTTTTGCGCTGACGGCCACAAATAATAGATTATTAAGTAGGTACTTATGATTAACCTGTTAACTAGGCATGTTACACATTCATCTCGAATATTTAACTCCGCACTAACACTGGTTCTCACAGACGTTCACACTCCTCTATATTTGTCCTTGTTTTGACTTCGTTCCGCGGAATTATTCGCCATGATAAAGCGACAGACGTACAGTCGTCAAATATGAATATAGAGGGTGTTTCTGTGATTTATCGAATTTATAAAATATTAGAGCTGTTTTGTTTTATTAAAAAAGCTTACAAGCAATGTGGGTCGCACATTACTAGTATTGTTGTTAACCACTCGTACTAAGCTAAATGCTTGTATTACGAGTGGGTACACGTCGGTAGTGCAATGGATGAATGTCGAACCGAACCACGTGATCGCAAGTCCGACGCCCTAGCCATTAGGCTACCGCCGCTTCTATTAAGTTAAGTGCAGTGTAGAAGAGTAGGAAGAGCGCTGCTTTCTACCCCTGTGTTTTCACTAACGACAAAACATGTTGCAAACATCTAACGCTCAAAGTGTGAGTGTGATATGTAACTGCAGCCGCAGGATTTAGCGGTGAACTTTATATCATTAATTGGAGATCACAATAGACCGACTGCGGTCGTAATGACACTAGCCACAACATATCAATAAAAAAAAAGGCAGTTGACACTTGACTTGCAGTGAACAACAAATTATTCTCGTCTTCATCCTGTAGTTGCTAACAAGTCGTACTTGGTACGAAGGAGCGTGTATCATAAAAATACTATCACAACCCGAGCTTTGCCAATGATCTGCCATTATGGACGGCGTTATGCCATATAAAGTAACGCAATTTAATATGAGGTTTTTCGCAAAATTTTCGGCTATAACATATTCTAGGTACATCGCAGTAGAAATCGTGACATTAACGATACCTTTTTCACAATTGAGTATTAAAACGTTTGCTTAAAAATCGTTATCGTCGAAGATTTTGATGTAAAATAGTGGATTCTTAAAAAAATACAATTTAGGTACACCTAAATCTCCTATGATCGCAAATTTTTAAGCCAACGTTTTATTACTTAATTTTTAATAGGTACGATAGATGATGATGTCGCAAATGAAAAATAAATATCGTTGAAGGGGTCAACGAAAACCTTTTTATTGACACACAAACCAGTATAAAAAGTAAACTAACAGTACATGTCGCGTCGCCGACATTAACTTCGCAGTGTTTCCTGGCTCGCTGACGCATATCGCCGTCCCTTCAGTAACAGGCTCGAACTACAAAATATTAGCACAAAGCACGCGACACTGAAACACGCACACGCTGCCATTTCCATATTTTCAGCCATTACGTAATTTTCAAAATAATATTGTTTATCCAATTCTTAATAGAGTGCCGGAGACCCAATTCCTCCCTCAGTCCAATTCCCCTCCCTTTTTCTTAAATAGGCTCGGCAACGTATCTGCATCTCCTTTGGTTTTGCAGATGTCCATGGGCGGCGATGACTACTTACCAAAAGGTAGCTCGCCTGCTCTCGTTTGCATAGTAATCCCATAAAAAATAGTCCGCCACTTCCATATATTTCTTTCGCTTCTTCCACATTCATGCGTCATAATAAATTTTGGTGTAAAATAAAGGATTCGGCCAAAATCGCATAGATCTACAATAACTATTTTTAAGCACAAGTTTCAATACTCAATTTATTGTTAATAAAGATAACATACATAACATACCATCACGCCTGTGTTCCCCGAAGGGTTAGGCAGAGGTGTAATTAATGTACACCCACAGTTCGCCGGTATGTTTGGGTCCCATGTAATAGGGGGCGAGCCTATTGCCATTCACCGGGCACAAATCCAGACTCCGAGCTGCTACTGAGAATTTGATAGAAAAACTTAATAACACTTTGCTCGACGTGGAGATGGAACCAAAGACCGCGAGCGTAGCCGTCGCGATTGGGACCACTAGACCAACGAGGTAGTCCCAGTGCGACATTAACAATAACTTATTGTTAATAAGTTATTGTTGGTGTCGCAATTTCTATTGCCATGTACCTAGAATGTGTTGTAAATGATCAAAATACGATTGTTTAGCCTCAATTCAAATGTAAGGTAATTTCATAAATAAAACGACCAATATCTTTAATATATAATAACTATTTATGTATGTATATAAACATGACATCAATATGATAAGAAAAAAATATTCATTTATCTAACTCACAATGAAAGGAAATAATTATAATTATACCTTAGTGTAAACGAGTTACAACCTCACGCTACATTTATATTATTAAACAGAAAAATAATAATTAATAATAATAATTAATATTTAAAAAAACTTTTTTTTTGCATTGTTGAAATCTATTTTGTGTTAACACTAAATTCTTATATTCTATTTAATTCAACGCTGCATATAATACAATGTTTGGGTCCGTTTAGTGAATTAAAAAAAAACATTAAAAAAAATATTAAGTAATAAAAAATTTAAAAAACAATCGAAATTTAAAAATTTGATTTTATTTACAAATTTCTTTATGTAACAAAATTTTTTTTTTTGAATCCTCACTTCTGAGATTCTTAATTGGTACCGATATTGGTGTCACTTTTTGTATACACTAAATGAACCCAAATTTGCGCAGAACTATGGACAGGGCGATGCCCCATTTAACTTAAGAACTACCTCTCCGAAAAATCTCTAGTAAAATCTAATTTATACAGATTTCCACACACCCCAAAAGAAAAATAAAATCCTATGCTACGTGAAAAATACCAGAATGAAAAAAAAAAACTACAACACATCACTATCTCACGGTATAAAATTTTTCTGCATAAAAATCTCCACCTTGGTTAGGGACGCGCAAAGTTATCGATAATACCGAAAACTAAAAAACTTGGTATCGTTTCTGGGATTCATCGGTATCGATAATTTTGGGCGGCACTAGCCCGCTATTACTAAACACAGTGGTTACCGCGCGATATCTGTAAATCGATATAATTTAATAAACATGAATAAATGCTTGTTCCGACGCACGAGGAATTTATCGATACCACTTTTGCTTTAACAAAAATTCGGTCGCGCTTCGAAACATAAAAAAGATAACTGACGCAATGCCGGGTTTGGGAAAACTGCCGATATATCAGTAATGTAATAGTGTTCATATTTCAACCTAGTTTGAACACGTAAATTTAAGAATTGTTTTTTATTTAACAAATGCTTAATGCATACTTCTTGCACATGATGTGCATTCATTACGAAGCTAACTTTGAGAGTGAAATATACTCCCGTCTAGCTAATTTTCTAAAAACCATTACTGCGGCAAGCTGCTTCAAACACTAACCTAGAACAACTAGGTAAATTAAAAGGGATTCCAATAAAAAATCTGACTACAACAGACTGAACGAATAAAAAAAAAAACAAATAATTCACTTTCTGACGGGTTCGCGAAATATGTACGGGATAAACGCTAAACAATAAAATATACACCGTACGGAATTATTTGATTAATAAATATTTTTTTAACTTGTCACCCTAGAGATACTTTTACAAGTCACCATTGTTACTGTGTCCTTGTGTCCATTACTGCCAGCTTTCTCCACGCTGCTACCTATATAGATAGACCGATTTAAAAGAACAACTGAGACATAAAATAAATATATCCTTGGCTCCTGTAAAACGAGTGTTGTATAAAACTTTTTATGCCAATATTTATTTTTTGGTGAATATATCACCGTACACAAAGACACTACTTAAAAAATGACATTATTATCGCAGTCTCCCAAACGCGACACCACCCGACGCACCGAATGTCCTGATAAAACTTTTTTAATAAACGCGTTCTTATAAATAAAAAAAATACAAATCTAGGAACATTAAGAGCTTAAAACAAAATAATGCTAAATCATTTATATACCGCTTCTTTAAAGATGTGAAATGGAAGGTGGTTGATGTTTTCAGTACAGTAGTGGCCTAAATCTAAACTTTTTATCGACTTGTGTTGTTCTAAAATGTCATTCACGCACAGATGAATTGGTTACTCATGATTTTCTTCGTTTTCCTTGTAGTTTTTATTTCCAGTGACATTTAAACAAATGTGTATTCATGTATTCAATTAATATTTCTTTCATCATCATCATCATCAACCCATTCAATTGTCTCACTGCTGGCCACGGGTCTCCTCTCAGAACGAGAGGGATTAGGCTATAGTCCACCACGCTAGCCTACTGAGGGTTGACAGACTTCACACGCCTTCAAGAAAATCTGTCAGGCATGCAGGTTTCCTTACGATGTTTTCCTTCACCGTTTAAACGCGTGATCATTAATTTAATATTCAAACATTCATAACTTCGAAGTCAGAGGTGCGTGATTTGGATTTGAACTGGAGACCTTTGAATTGGCAGTCCAATGGTCATATCGCTAGGCTCTCACTGCACAGTGTTAGCTTATGCAAAATATGCGATACAGCTATTCCTTGATATTTTTATATATCAAAATTTACTTTAAATATTAGCGTTAGGCCAGTATTGCACTGAAGTACTCAACTTTTATACATATCAACGCACTTATACAGATATAAACGGTTGCGTTTTGTCGTTTACTTAAATTATTTAAAAAAATGGCTTCGGCTGAAGCGTTTTTCGAACTCTTACTTTATTTTTGTAATTTCAAAAAGGCATATCTCAAAATAAGACTTCACACAAAAGATTTGTTCTATTTTTTTAAGCACAAATCTTACATGCACAAAAACCTGACCCGGTACAACTGTAAGTTGTAGACACGGCTACACACCAAAGGCTAGTATACAGTACAATGCGAGGTTAGTACACAGGGTGATCATTTAGTCACCCGTTAAAAGGGTGATTCTGCCCTTCGTCCTTAACCTTTTGAACGCCAGAGTATAAACGTATCGCCGTACCCCTGACGCCAGGCCACTTTTTCTGTCAAATTACACAAGGTAGTGAAAACACACTAAAGTAATGATTAAATTTTTTATTTCATAATATGGTGGTCATATATTTGTGACGTTGGCGTTCAGGGTAAGATTTCGTTTGTCACATATATGTGACAATGGCGTTCAGAAGGTTAACAACTTTTCTTATGAAACCCAGACCCTGTTTGTGAAAAATAAATACATCTTCCTATACAAAAGTAAACAGACCATATTAAAAGTCAGTTTGTTTTGACGTATCTGTGATGGGTTTAATAGGGAAAGTTGGTCAGTATGACGAGTAGAATCACCCGTTTAAAGGCTAAATCGGCATCCTGTTTACTGGTATTTTTATAGTTTGATATGTAACCGTACGTACAAATATTTGTATTTAGCAGGAATCAAACCGCGACCACTATCAACCCGCAAATAAAAGCGACAACCGAAGCCAACTTTGTATAATCTATAGTCAAAAAAATGATTTAAAAATAAAGACATTTTTATGTTACTAATACATACATAATTTTATTCGAAATAAAGAATCTATATATAACTTAATAAATTTTAATACATAATACATCACTAGTAACTGACGGTATGGGGAGGGGGGCAACAATGTATACAAGGATATTTTTATAGGATGTTCGCAAGCACATGAGGTTATACAAAACTGTCAAATTTCTCCGAATTACTTGAACCTTAAAATGATGATAATAAAGTTCAAAGTCGACAGAGAAAATTTGACATTTTGTTGTAACCTGATGGGTTGACGACCGCACTAATTGAAACATACCCATGATAGTGAATAACTTTTGGAAACATACGCACACCGAAACCAGTGTCGTAAAATTCAACAAAACCCAATCCCTCCTGATGCAAAAATGTAGTTATCTGGTTATCAAGTTAATGGTAAAACATTAACTACCTTGCGGAACAATTTATCTAAAATCACAAACAACGTTTCATTAATTTAAATTGCAATGTATGGTAGGTTCAGGTCAAATCTTACAACTGAATTTTAAAGCAGTTATCTTCAATTTATTGAGCTGAAACTTTGCATACACATTAAGTTTGGATGGCAATGCATGGTGAGCTAATTGACATCATTCTAAATCCACTATTGCAGAACAAAAGTTATTCGCTATTATGAGAACTTACCTTTTCAATTTATAGTGTGACGAGCTTATCTGACCCGATTACTGTATTTGAAACAGACGTTGCTGTGATTGTTTTGATAAATGTCAGTTTTGCTGTTTTTCTATTTTGTGTTATAATGTTTGAATGAATTACAAAATCTGACAGCGTCCGAACTGAAAAAGATCTATACTTACGTTATAATGTCAGAAGGAGAAAATATTTGTTTGTTTGAAATCGATAAACTGGAAATACTGAACAATTTTTTTATAATTCTTGCACTTACTTTTCACAATTACAAAGCTACGTTATTTCAGGTTAAAATAGGCTATTTATTTACCCACACGATAACGGAATTCCATGCGGACGAGCCGCGAGAAACTCTCTAGTATTCAATAAACTAATCGTGTCTTTGGAAAAGTTGATACTTATAATTATTACCATCACGGGTGTCAATATTTTATACTACTTACCAGTCACCCTATGTACCTTGCAGCATAATTTTAAGCTTGATATTCTTGTAGTTTGTAGTTAGATTATTTATTAAAATATCAGAATAAAATAATGTTTGATTAAACACAAAATTATTCCGCGAGTTAGTCCCTGCCAGATAAGCTTGTTGCACTACCCAAATATCCTTGCTGAAAACTGATAATTGACAGATTTGACATTCTGAGTTGACAGCCCCCTATGATATATTTTGACATTTTTGTCAAATACCGAGTGCATTTGGGTGTCTTTTGACAGTTGCATTTCGTATTTATGGTAAAATACTTAGTAAAGATGATTTTTGAATAGATCAATGAAAAATAACACATGTGTAATTATCAATTATTGACAAAATATGTTTAGATGTATGAAGGTGTATTTTAATGTATGTTTGCGCGAAAATATATGTATTGATAAACCTATTCTTACAACTTGTTGTTGTATCATTGAGCAAGCTCCTTCATCAATTTTGCTTGAACCTCGAACTCAATTTCGAAGGTACACTTGCAAAGATAAGCAAATAAACCTCATTTAGTAAAAAGCCAGACTATTAACTGGGTATCTATTCAAATTCCATGTCTATGCCTGTAAATTTTAGTCTGAAACTTTAGGTAAACCTTAGTTACCCAATGGCATTTCAGACCTGGTACCGATACTAATATTCGTTGATTTTAATGTCAATAGAGGTAGACAGTTTTAATTTCAGCTGGTTCTTTGAAAAGATTGACAAGATGAAAAGATATATAAACGTAGACGACGCAAAACTAATATGCAAGGATATTATCATTATTTCTTATGGGAAAATGGCGTGTATATTATATATGTATAAAAAAAGTACTTAAACTTTTTATTCTATGTATGTAATAACCTAAATACGAAATATAACCGTTAAAAAGTGGAAAATAATATACTAAACCAGGCTAGATTAATAATTAATAAATAATTGTGCAAAAAAACGCTGAAGGAAATAAAAAAAACATCAATTTTACCATCAGATCGTTGGAACGTAAAACAGCAACGAAACGCCAACTTGCCAAAAATACTAAATTTAGAGATCATAAATACTTTTTTTATTGGTTTTAATTAGCTAAAATACCGATTTTCAAAAAAATTTGACTAACCCTAAAACATTATTGGCTGCATTAAATGTTTGTATAAAAATTGCCCGCGTATTTTTTATTGGTATCGGTAATCTTAAAAAGTTGGTATCGATAAATACCGATACCCAAAAAACTTGTTATCTAAAATTCTGATACCAATAGAAAAATGATATCGAAGTATCGATACCAAAATTGATGTAATTCCGATACCAATAAAAATCACTATACCAGTAATTCAGAATCAGTAAAAATTCAATACCAAAAATTTGGTTCTAGAAAATCCCGGTGCCGAAAATCTGGTATCGAAAAGTACCGATACCGAAAATCTGGTATCGAATAGTACCGATACCAAAATATCGGTTTTGCAAAAAAATATTTTCGGAAAGTCGGCGCCGCGTCAGTATTTTTATTTAATAAAAACCGTTCACTGCATGAAATAATCTGGATGTTCGGGGTCCTTTTCGAATCTCTTGGCTTCTTCCTGCATGCTTTCCTTTATTTTCAATATCGCTGCCGATTCCGTTTGGTCGTTTTGGTCGCCGCCGGGGCCCCCGAAACCTGGTTTTAAAAATAAACTATTTATGATTGTCGATGGTTATAACTGTACAAGTTTGGTAGATGGTATAGAATATTGAGAGATAAATACATTTTTAAGTGCGTGAGCAAAGATTACATGTGTTTAAAACATTTTTAAACTTTTTTACAGGCATGAATTTAAATTTTAATAATTTTAACTTAGCCACATTTCACTCAGTCAGAATAGCCGTTACTCCCCCGATAAATTTAAAAATGGAACAGATTTGTACGAAAAAGGCTAAATTACTTATTTAAGCGGAATTTATTCGGACTTGACGAAATGCGGCATTACCTAATCGCAAATTTGTTGCAGGTTTTTTATACATATTATATTCTCAAACACTGAACTAGAAATAGTTTTTTCAGAATTATGTGCATTGTAAGTCATATACCAGGCCTCGAACCCAGAATCTAGTTCCATATTAAACAGCATGAGAGGTACATATTATTTTTCAATTGTGAGTTTGTGCTGTGTTAAATTTAATTGGGGAAAACTAACATTGGTATAATTGCGCAAATAATATAATAGATTTATGAACATATGCCGATCTTATGTCATTTGTGTCATAGAGCAGTGCAAGTGCCTCGAGTCTATTTTGTTAAATTCTTTTTGTACTGTTTTTTTAATTCGACTAACGAGCAGCGAGCTACCTAGATGGTAATTAGTCGTCGCTGCTCATGAACATCTGCAATACCAAAGGAGCTGTAGATGCGTTGCCGAGCCTATCAAGGAAGATGTAGTAAAGGGAAAATGGAGAAGGAAGGGGGACTGAGGAAGAAATTGGGCCTAAACTCACCAAACGAAGACACTCATACTTAACCCTTGGAGAGATCACAGTACTGTGTGACAAATAGCAAAAAATCGGCAGTTATCTATAAATCTATCAATTACTAGCACGGGCTTCAACATGCATTTAATACTTACTTAAATTGTAGTCTCCCATGCCTGATCCCGAGTCTTCCCTGGGCGTACCAGGCCCGCCGCCGCCCACACCCCCGGGCGAAGACTTCATGCCGTCGACTCCGCCCAGCCCTGAGACAATAGACCTGGAGGTTACCTTTATCATCACATCAGGAATACATGATGTACATAGGCGCTACATATATACCTAGGGACTTATCGACTGCGCAAAATATAGATAGGGTTTTTGACGGTGATTTTTTTTTTTTTTTTTTTTATAAAAAAGCTTACTAGCAATGTGGGTCGCACATTACTAGTAATCTTGTTAACCCCTCGTACTAAGCTAAATGCTTGTATTACGAGTGGGTCCACGTCGGTAGTGCAATGGGTGGGTTTCGAACCGGCAACCACATGATCGCAAGTCCGACGCCTTAGCCATTAGGCTACCGCCGCTTCAAAGTGATAAGTGAAAGTTAACATTTTGAACACTTGAAAAGCATGTTGGCGGTTGCAACTTTCGTACATATCTACAGGTCAAGCTATACCAGTCCAGTTTAAGCTGATCTCGTATTCTATAGGCTTTACAATAAGAGGCCAGCGTAAACTGGATTTGTATAGCTCGACTTTTAGCCGTGCGTAAATAAAGTGCTATAAAAATTACATCCGCCACCTGTCACTTTTATTGTACGCAGTCGGGTCTTTTGATTTTTCAACAATGATATTTAATAAGTACAGATACGTTATACCCTAACAAAACAAAAGAAATATTTTGTCGTAGGCAGCGGCATTACATAACCATATTTTTTACATTTCCCGTTTTGTTTGTAAACTTTTACGTCATAATTTATACACTTTTTAAACACACAACTTTTTGTCTTTTCTTTTGTGACCGGTCACGCTCGGCGCTTTGCTTGACGAGGGCTATTAGCTAGGTATCACAATTAGGTTGCTTACAAGCCTTTAGATTGCGCCCCTTAGTACCATACCTGTACTTATTAAATATCATTGTTGTATAAAAACTTATTACTAAATGATTCTATGATTATGTATAAATATTCTAGATTTTCAAGGAGGCTGGAAAGAGATATTATATCTAAATCTATAATCTAGATTGTGTAAACTTTTAATTTTGATCTAAATATAATTTGGTACCTAAAACTTTTTCACTATACGAATAAACTCTCTCACTTAACAAAAGACTAATTGATTATTTATTTTAATCACGTCATGAAATGTTTATTATAAATAGAGCCGATCGACAAAAACAAATTTAAATCGGTTCAAAAGTAAGGAAGTTATAAACATTTTAATTTATTCAGAGCGTATGTTGAATTAATTCCAATTTCACTGCGCGATACTAATTGTATACTATCGTTGTATTCGTTTTGCTGGAAAGGGACAAAGCATCCCCTCTCATCCCCACCAAAAACTTTTAACGCTTTTTTTTTTTCAATTACGAATTATACAGGATGTCCATGGAAGCGGAACACCTTCTTTATCATAGTAAAACGTGAATATAATTAAATGCATGCATGAAGGTTTTTTTTTAATAACCACTGAATAAATAACAATTCAAACAAAAATCTTTTAATTCAAGCTAATTTATGTGAAATTTTGGTGACAATACCCACAACTTTAAACGGTTACAACTCGAAAACAGATAGGATATTTCCAAAAAAAACATTTTGTAATATAATATTAGTATTATTTAGTTTCATCCATTTAAGCAGGTGTTCCATTTTCACGGTCACTCCGTATTGATTTTTTTTTCAGTAAGCCTTATATTTTTTTAAAATCAAACACCAGTCAACTAATGCTTGCACTCAGGCTATGACTATGATTATGATTATGAACATGCAAAGTAAAAGCTTTCTAATGTCAATTTGCATAACGAAACTCCTCGGGAATGTTCAAGGGTTTTTAAATTATTTTGGGGAATTATACCACGTCGTTCAACTGTGTAAGAAGATTGGGGTGTTTAACAATATGAGGTATATTTGTGGCTTATAAAAATAAAGAACCAGTTATATGAAAAAAGAAAAACTTTGAAAGTTGTTATTATAGCTATATGAAAAAAAAAAACTCAAAATGACCATCTCTTTTTTTTGAATATTAATTAGGTACTTAATATTTGTCAAACACCCTTCTTTTGAAGACTGTAATATTACTAATTCTATCCTATCTTGCTTCATTCTTATAACAAATTATTGCGTTATTAATAAAATCAAGTATAAAATAAAAAATACTGTCGGTATTACATGTTTTAAATATCAGTACGAGACTTATAATTTTTCAGCTACTTAATCACTATCACTACATAGTATAAAACAAAGTCGCTTTCTCTGTCCCTATGTCCCTTTGTATGCTTAAATCTTTGAAAATACGCAACGGATTTTGATGCGGTTTTTTTTAATAGATAGAGTGATTCAAGAGGAAGGTTTATATGTATAATACATACATATTTTAGTATAGAAAAGCCAATAAACCACGCGGGCGAAGCCGTGGGCGGAATAACTTATATTTTATTCTTAATAGGGCTACGCTTGAACGCCAGGTCGAAATGATCTACGATTGAGTGCGCTTGCCTTCTCTTATGGCTCGAAAGTACAGCAGCTCTTCTCTGTAAGGTATATTTTTATGTAAAGCCTAACTTTGGTGTTGTCAGATGGAAGAAAGCTATTTACTCGTGATTTAAAGGCGCCCAGATTATATCTATTGGGGAAGATCTACTCGGGAAGTTTATTCCACATTTCAGCGGTACGAATAAAAGTGAACTTAAAGCGTGGCACTGCTATTTAATCTGAAATTCTTAGTTTTCTCTAGAGAGAGAGAGGACTTGGAACAAAAGCTTACCCTTAGAAAGAAACAGCCAACCTGCACCAAGCAAGTCGACTTTAAAGATTTCAACATTAGAGCGTGATAACCTATTACAAGCCAGCATCAAAGTGTGTGTAGAGAGATGTAAAATCTTAAATTTCGATAGGCCTTTCCAGTGCTTTTACAAAAACTGCTTTTTCATACAAAAGTGCAATACCTACACGGTCAAAATGTATGGAGCAGCAAATTTTTTAATTAACCTACGAAAAATTTCAGGTCCAGAATCATGTACTGATTCATAGTAAGCGTAGCCCTCCTGTACATAGTACCTACGACTCGAAAGTCATTCATTTATCCCTATCATATGTTGCTATCATAGGATCCCGACTACTAATAAAATAATGTTTTTTTTTTGCTGTCAAAATCATATTAATTTTACCCGCACTGACATTATGAGCACAATACTGACAGTAGTGTTGGGACACGCAAAGAAAACTGGTTTTGCAAGTATTGATCGATACCAATAAAAGTGATACCAGTTTTTTTTGCCGAAAGTAAAAACAGGGCTCTGACACGCCGTTTTTAAGCGCGTATTAAAATATAATAAAAGCAGAATGTTTTTTTTTATATAATCTACACGGAACGGCGCCGCACACCCACCGCAACCAAACTCATTTTGGAATACTTTTTGTTACACTGTATTTTTTTACGCAAGTGTCAGAGCCCTTATGGCTTCTGCACACATTGGGAAATGTTGGTGCATTTTTAAGCACATTTTAATGTTTATATTTACTTTACATTACCCAGATAAATAAAAGATAAACAAACTACTTACCTACTTTATAAATAAATCTCATTTTTTTACAGCGTACATCATTTAAGTTTTATGTTCGAGCATATGTTGTATAAGAACCTTAATATGATTTTTTTAAATAGAATATGTTTCCAACATGGTCTCAAGTATATTTTGATTTCTGACCATTGATTCCGAAGATACATGACAAATGCTTAAAGTCAGATTATATCTTCTGTAAAGTTAATCTAAACACCAGTTGTGTAAAATATTTTTAAGAGGGTGGTAAACTGTTGACATTTATCCTTTTTTTTTTCAGAATAAATTGTGTAATTTTCATATTCGCTTTTGAATAGACAAGTAGTGAGTCCAATACGGGCCAGCGTGTACAGAAGCCATTAAAATCGACACAGGCCATTAAGGATCTGTTTTATTTAATATAAAACAGTCCGATTGAGTCCAGAGGGCCCACCTTCTGCGGCGGGCGGCTGAGAGAGGTGCTGCGGCGCCGGCCCGTGCTCGCCAGCGAGAGGGAACTCCGCCCCCAGAGCGCCGGCGCCGACCGGCTTCATCAGTGTGTACATGTTGTCTCCCCCTGCCGCGCATAATGCGTGACTTTTATCGATACCCAATTTTTCTGGTATCGGTATTTTTTGGTATCCGGTATTTTTTCGTGTCATAGACAAAATTATTTTTTATTGTAACGGGTTCGTGTGAATTGTTTTTTTAAAATAACGATGGCAAGCGTAAAATAATAAAAAATGCGCATGTAAATTTATTTACATTTTTATTGTGAGAAAAATAAAAATAATTGTCTAAGTAAACGATTTTGTCTATGAAAAGGTAACTAATACTACACATCTTAATACTAAATTTAAATCGGGTACTAGAAGTCACAGAATATTTTATAAATAATTAATTAATTGAGCAATTTTAATAGCAATATTTTATGACTTCTAATAATTAGTTTTCTCAAATAGACAAAAATGTATCATATTTTTTTTCTATTTAAGAATCTTAAACTAAGAAAGAATCTATACAGACACAAGACGTAAAAGAAAAAAAATGGTTGTATACAAAAAAAAACATTAAAAGCATTACATAGAAGTGAACCAAAGCGTGTACCAAGGTTATGCAAGAATGAAGCAAGCGGAACAGAAAAAAAGAAATAATACAGTGTTTTTTTAAAGAAAAATGGTTTGGTGAGCTGTGAATTGCGTCCTCCCATCAGTTAATTAAGACAGCATTAGTTAATGAAGATGAGTTTACATTAACTAGTTAATGATGCACTAACAATGCTAATTTTACCTTCATGTGGAGAGCTCGAAGCGGAAAATGCTAGAACTTCATGAATAAACTACCCTAAAAACATGTCTGAATAATATTGTAGTAACTATCTATTTCTTCGACAGTTTTTTTTTCTTGAAAACTCATTCAATTACATTATAATCGCATAAAATATGAAAAAAATCTTTATTTTGATACACTGTTGGGACGAAAGTATTTTTTTAAATTAACGAGGCACAAAAAGAACTAAGAACTATAAATATGTTTTCAAAGTTGTAAGTTGTACCTTATAAATCAATAGGATTTGTTTAAAAAATATGGAATTTTGTATGTCGAAAAGTTTTAAGTAACGTTTCTTAAGATAATCTAAATATTTTTTCGGCAAAAAAATTTTAGCTCTAAAAACCTTAATTTATTTATTTTTTGAATGTAGGCTCATCTTCTAACATTTATACATAAGACAGTTAAATACCTGGTTTAAATTGACGTTAAAATATAAACTTGAAAAAGTTTTGTCAAAAATAATCTAAGCTTTGTAACAATAATTTAATAGGATGTGCATGAATTCCCTTGGACATTTACTGAAAAAAATAATGTTATAGGCAGCTGGGATATATGGGCGAAAATTATTTGTATTTTTTTTTTCAGTAACGACATCATTTTACAACCATCAGGCCGCCATCTAGTGTACAACTATAGAAACATTTTGAAAATTTCGAAAAAGGACAAACAATTTTTGCTTGTGACGGTCACCTTGAAGCTCATTGCGTGTATCAAGTTTTTTATGGATAGGATTAAAGAATACATACAAAAAAAAAGTATTTAAAAAAAAAAGTCTAGAATTTGTTGCTGATATATAAAACGTGTAACATAATAAGAGCAAGACCTGAAATTAATATGTTCAGAATCGACTAATGAATCGATTTTTTGAGATTGTTTTTTACGCTTTTACGCCTAAATGGCTGAACCGATTTTGATGATTTTGCGATAGATTGGACCCTGGAGACGGTAATATAATTACGCGAGCAAAGTCGCGGGCACAAGCTAGTGTTTTATATAAAAAAAAGTTACAAATTACAAGAACCTACTTATCCAAAAATAAAAATAAAAACTGGATACCGCCCCAAACTCTACCCTGCCACCTTAGCCCAGTCGTTGAACTCACCAGAATTGGACGAATCTTGCGGGCTGGGCATAATCGGTGTTGGCGGGCCCGGGGGCCCATTGCTTCCGGGCGGGGCCCCGTACGCGCCGGGCGAGCCCCCACTGTAGTTGAGCGGGGCGGCGCCCCCGCCCCCGCCGCCGCCACTGCCGCCTGCCCAGGCCCCCCGCGGTCCCATACCCATTGGTGGCATACCTATATTAGAAATATGTTTAAGTCCATGTGTAACACTCTTTGTTTTATAAAATTGTTCTTGGCATTGTTTTTTTTGGTGTGCAATGGAGAATATTCTATTCTATTACATTCCTTGCCCATTTGTTGTAACAAATTTCTATTTTTTTTTTTTTTTATTGATGACGTTGTATAAAGGCTGCAGTGGTAGCTTCAAGCTATACAAACATCAAAATATTGGAAATATTTTTCTGTGTTATTATTTATTTAAAGGTATGGAGAAAATTAAAATCGGTTCAGAAAATTAAAATTGCTTATTTGTCTTAACAAAGCTATAGCACGTTGTGACGTCATACCATAAGTTTAACATACAAATTCTATACTGCCACTCGTTTTGTGGAAAGAGACAAAGCATCCCCTCCAAAACTTTGAGAGCTTGGGAAGTTGATTTCAATATAATTATTTCTGCAGGACCGTATTTTTTATAAATAAAAAACCAGTTAACAACCCTATTGAAATAGCAGTATTGGGCCCTGCGGTGGCTTGTCTGCTCATTGCAAACTTCTTTTATACCACTAAGGTGGTAAATAAGCATACAGCCTGTCCGATGGTAAGCTGTTACCGAACCCTATGGACGCTTGCAACACCAGGGGTACTCGCGTGTTGCCAACCTTGTAAAGGAACAAGGATGGAAGAAGAAAAGGAGAAGGAAGGGGGACTGAGGTAGGAATTGGGCCTCCGGCGCTCCACACTCACCGTACGAAACGCAACAGTATGCAAACTGCTGCTTGACGTCGATATTCTGTGGGAGGGTAGTACTTCCCCGGTCATGTCAACTCATTCATGCTGGCACGTAGACATGCCAGCGAGACACTACTAAATACATACACTCACGCCTTTTTCCCACATACTCTTGCATATCTCTTTCGCGTCTTCCACATTCATACATCTTTTCATACACACGCGCCGGTTGCGAGTACTACGCACGTGACCTCTTTGGAGAACCTCGCCTATAAGATCGGTGTACGTCCTTGGGCGACCTCTCCCGACGCTGCCACTAACATTCGCCTTATAAATTCCATTCGTTAATCGTCTTTCATTCATTCTCTCCCATGCCCAAACCATCTTAGCATGTTCCTTTCAATTCGTGTCAATATTACTAGTTAGGCCCGGCGCTCATTATCGGCATCGGCAAGAAAAGGGATCCTTCGGCATTCCTACATGCAAGCGCACACTGTCGGAAACTATGTCTTGGCATGTTGCAACGTTCTTAGGGATGACGAGGCGTCCTTAAGCATGCCTATTATGTATACCGAATACATACCGAAGGATCCCGAAGCAGCCGATGCAGTAGCCTGATCATATATCATGGAAATTTCTACTTTATTGCCATGAAGTTAATAATGCTTTTTATCACCTAAAATCCTCGGCCTTGCCGATGCCGATGCCTGTGGCGGGGGGCCGCGCATCCCGGCGGCGTAGGCCCCCGGGCTCATGGGCCCCATGCCGGTCGACTTAACTTGTACAATAAAGGACCATCCATAAAGGCAAATACGTCACACGTTAAGGGGGGGAGGGGGTCGGCGAAGTGTGACATTGTGTGACTAGGGGTGGGAGGGGTCCTAAGTTTGTGACGTCACACAAAATCTAATAGGTAAAATATAAAATAGGTAAATTTCAAATGTTCGATTGATGTAGATTATATTAAAAAATAGTTTAAATGGAAATAAAACTAATTTCGGAACTGCTGTTTTAATTTACTAGAAGTAAAAGTGCAAAATATGTTACGCCACTAGGGAGGGGGGAGGGGGGAGGGGGGTCTCACAAATGTGACCATCTGTGACAAGGAGGGGGGGAGGGGTCAAAAATTCATGGCCCCTAATGTGGTAGGCTACAAGTTACCTGGTCCCTGTGGCGGGGGGCCGCGCATCCCGGCGGCGTAGGCCCCGGGGCTCATGGGCCCCATGCCGGGCCGGGGCGGGGTCATGCGCGGCCCGCCCAGCACCCCGCCGCCGCCGCGCTCCAGAGAGTTGCCCATCATCCCCTGACCTGTACAAATAGACAGGTTATTTTGCATCATCATCCCATCCTATCCCACTGGGTATGGGTGTTCTCTGAGAATTGGAGGGGTTAAGCTATAGCCCACAACGCTAGCCTACTGCCAGTTGGCATACTTCAAATGTCATCGAGAAAATCTCTCAGGTATGCAGTTTTCTTTGACCGTTATAACTACACTTGTTTTTAAACCTTCATGGAGTCTTGCACTTGCAACAACTTCAGAAGCGCGCAGTTATTTCGTACAAACTGTATAATAGAAAATATATTCATTTCTATTAATATAATTGGTTATAATTAACCATTTTGATTAACAATAAATGTTTTAAACACATCTAAATACTACAAACCTGGTGGCCCGTTAAAATCATTGCCCATTCCCATCCTGACGGCCCCACGCGGTCCACCTCCGGAGTACCAAGGTCCTATAAACGGTTGTCCAGTTCCCATTAGCTGTGGTTGAGGTCCATGAGGCGATGGCTGCGATCCGGGATGAGGAGCAGGCGGTGAGGGTCGTAATGGAGAGTTGGGGAAGAATCCTGGTGGCATACCACCGCCGCCCATGCCTGGAAACAACAGGAGAAGATTAAGAAGACAGTGCAATGATGGACTGACTGCCTCATTAGTCTAGTGGTCCTAGCGCGACTGCTACGCTCTAGGTCCTGCGTTCGATCCCCAGGTCAAGCAAAGTGTTATTGGGTTTTTCTATGAAATTTTCAGTAGCAGCTCGGAGTCTGGATTTGTTGCTGGTTAATGGTAATAGGCTCGCCATCTATTACATGGGACCTAGACATACCGGCGAAGTGTGGATCTACATTAGTACACCGCTGCCTAACACTTCAGGGAATACAGGCGTGATTGTATGTTATGCAATGATGGATTTTTTGAACGCATGAAAAAGCTGACTCTATTCTCTGTCTTCTGCCTATGACTCTAGTCCCACTTTTTCCTTCACTTGTTGAATAAAACTTCTTCTAGATCTTCCCTTAGACTAGATGACTGTATTTTTTTTACAGTCTCAAACAGAGTTGATTTAAAAAAAATTACTTGGTTCAAAAATAAGGAACTTATAAGCATTTTCATTTTATTCTATACAGAGAGTGCACTATATCGACTTGTTACTACGTCACAGTACGTTATACAATGTCTATATCAACATTCTTTTGAGTGAAAGGGACAGAGCATCCCCTCTCAATCCCCACCAAAAACTTAAAACTCTTATATTTTAGAACTTTATTAGTTGATTTAAATATTTTTATTCAGTGTATCGTCGCTGGTACTCCAATACCGCAAAGCTAACACATACATATATGTGACAATGGCGTTCAAAAGGTTAAATCAAAGTTAAGACCTTATAACCAAGTGTCAGTTAGGCAGTATTGGAGTACCAGCAATGATATATCTTATGTATAATTTTATTTTACAATACGCCTGTTATTTTCAATATACATATACAACATCAGTCAATTACCCTACAGATAATAATCTTAAAATTGGTTAAAAAATAAGATGGTAAGAATTATAACTATGATATGAACTATTGAAGCGGACAATGAGTTGATGTTTTAAAATAGTATTGTTACAGGTTTACAAGAAGCACAACTTGTACCTCTCAATGAGACTACACAAGAAAGGCCATTTCGTTAATGGACAGTGTTCCTTCCGGAGGCACTGCCAAAAGATAAAGGGAAGCAAGAAGGGACCCTGTAGACCTGAACCAGCGGAGAAGACTTGAAGCTGAAGAATGTTACGGAATGATTTGCTAGTGAACATGTCAATAAATACGGCAAGTGCCTTGCAACGTTTGTGTGGTTTCAATTTGTCACCACTGTAGAGATCCCCTTCACTTATGATAGACAGAGAAGTTAGTATACTTGAAGATTCTGAGCCTTGAAAATACTTTCTTCTATCTTTCAAACACCCTATTTTTTTTATTTCCAATAAACTAAAGACACTTTCTTTGCAGATTTTTGGTTGAACTTTTTTTTTTTTTTTTTAATGGTATAACTCGGCAAACGAGCAGGCGAGCTACCTGATGGTAAGTAGTCATCGCCGCCCATGGACATCTGCAAAACCAAAGGAGTTGCAGATGCGTTGCCGAGCCTATTTAGGGAAAGGGAGGGGAAGGAAAAAAGGAGAAGGAAGGGGATTGGGGGAGGAATTGGGCCTCCGGCCCTCTCGCTCACCGAACGAAGCGCAGTAACTAAACGCTACTACTCGGACGTCGGTCTTCTGCGAGAGTGTGGTACTTCCCCGGTCAAGCCGGCCCATTCATGCTGCGAACAGCGTGGCCTTACCACGACAAAACTTCTTGCAAGTTTACGTTTTTTACAGTGATGCAGGCTCCATGCTTTGGAGAGTTACTAAAACTTTTTTATTACGATCAATTTAAAGATATCTTTTAGTACAAACAAGCTATACAAAACCAGTATAGGCTGGCCTTGCATAGTGCGGAAAGTGTTTACAATGCGAGGTCAGTTGATACAGGATTTTTATAGCTTGATGTGTAGCCATGTGTACCTTATATATTTTAAAACTATGCTAGTACTGATACTAATAAGAAAAGAGACAAGAAGCTAATTTTTTCGTCTTTATCTGTAATTTAGAATTCTCGTGTATTGTATTATATCCAGGTTAGTAGGTTAAACGGAGATAGTTATCTTTTTTTAGTGTTATAATCAAAATTATTACAATATACATTATTGAGTTATAGATTTTAATATTACATCTAGTAGCTAGGACATTTCTTCTAATGTATATTTTACAAATACTGTGGTATCTGTTATAAGTTACTTCTTTTTTGGTTTTTATTGCACCTAAATCAGAAAAAGACAGATTATACTCTCTCCAGCATGTTCAATTTGGATTAGATAAAAAAAGCTATAAAAATGCACAAAATCCACATCAAAACATGATTCATACACAAGAAATCATGATAAACATGCTAAATCTAACTAAGTGTAGACTTTCTAACCCGGAAATATGTGATCTATTTGCTTAAAAGATAAGAAAAAATGTTGGTCTA
Source organism: Subacronicta megacephala (assembly GCA_958496365.1). NCBI lineage: Eukaryota > Metazoa > Arthropoda > Insecta > Lepidoptera > Noctuidae > Subacronicta > Subacronicta megacephala. The sequence goes on along the minus strand of OY292542.1, from coordinate 1,306,670 downwards.
AAAATGCGTATTGAAATATAAATTTTTACAGTTATCCGTGACAATATTCACATATTTAGCACACGTACCGTCGTTAGGCGGCGCCGGGCCAGCGTTGTGACCAATACCGTTGACTCCGTACCCAGAATTGACGAAACCATAGTCGTGGAAAGCCTTGGCTTCCGACGAGTGCTCACAGGTGTCCCGTCGCTCCGGCGCCGCACAGTACAGGTCCCAGAACACGCACCACCACGAGTGCAGGAACCCGGGCGGCTCGCCAAGTGTTATATTCTTCTCCCATCGTATTTCAGACAAAAATGTTTGGGCCGCTTTGGTCGCACCGACATGAAGCAGGTATTCGTACACATAGAGCGCCAATTTCTCGCGAGCCTGAGCGTCCGAAGGCACCGTAGAGCCCTTGCCCTTGGCATACATATCGACTGGAAGCCGACTTTTATGATGATATTGTTTATTATTTACATTAACGCTTTATATCAATAAATTCAACTACACAAAATGTCATTGATCGATGGCGACATTTGGCGTCTGTGGCATAGAGAAATTGGTTTGTTCTCGGCGTGCAGGTAGCTGTCATAAAATTATTAATACAGATAAAAAATCCTAGACTGTTTTGAGAATGGGATACAAAAAAATACTCTATTGATCTCAGACTAATAATCCTATAGACGGAGCCTTTATGAAAGCTGCGTACCCATTTTTTGTTAGTGTGCGATTCTAAAGTAGTGTTAGTGTGCGTGACTAGGGAAGGGTCGACGCTTTAAAGCATATCGATAGAATCTGTAGTACATCGACTTTTTGTGCAATATGTGCGCTTGTTATATAAAAAATTGCACACATAAATAATAATTAAAAAATATAATTATTATGGTATGAGGTTAAATTAGAGAGCAGCACGTAGTACCGAGTAGACCGTGATGGATGGCACAAACTTTGTGAGGCCTATTATACCCAGCAGTGGTTAAAGTCAGGCTGTGGATGATAATAATGATGATAAGGTTAAATTAAAGTAACAATTTATTACCAATGAAGAGTAAAACTTTAATAAATACAAATACACATATTTTTACGAATTTATTTAATGTAGGAAAATTTACACACACAAGATAAACTTAACGCAAACTCATTAAACTCATAATTATGAAAAACTTTTACAAAAATATCTGCTGCAACCTCCGGCCACCAGCCGAGATTTTGACAAAGATGTCATAATTTTCACTGCTCGCCTGGGTGTTGTAGGAATGTCGTCTGGTACGACACCAGTCTCGTTCATTCTCCTCCGACTTCTAGGTGTAATTTGCGTTTCATTAATTGTCCCTGCTTTTCTCTTCTTTGCTACCTAAGAAAAGATACATAATGTATGAATATTAGTTTATTTAACTATAACTACTAAATAAAAATAAAAAAAAACCTTCGCAAATTATATCTCGAACGATTTTCATCAAACATAGCTAAGAACACTCCGAACTAAATAAAATAAAATCCTTCTTAATAAAAAAAATCTGTTCGGGAGCTACGATGCGACAGCCAGACACACACACACACGTCAAACTAACACACCGTCGTTTTTGCGTCGGGTGTTAAAAACAAAGTACGTTGAAAATATATTTTTTACTAGCTTTCCGCTCGCGGCTTTATTCATCGTACTGAGACTTGAAAGTTAAACGAAAACGAGGTAGTATTTTATAACACTACCCGTACCTCGACCATGAGTTTTATCACGTAAAAACGCTAGCGCCGCCGTAAAATATTTGCATGGAAAACCCTCCAACGCCTCTAGCGGTTACGTAAGGAACTAAAATCGGTAGTATGAGATTACAACGTTTTGATGCGTAATTCACCTAGCGAAAGCAATCCGATAGCGACTCGGATTTGTATGGCAGATAAACAAATTTGGCACCATGAGTCATTATTTTGACTAACGTAATCGAACAAAACCATTTCCATAAAAGTAACGTAACTCACTGTCAAATTTTGCCGTGAATGACTTATTTCATAGGTAGTATAAAGTTTTGTTCATAAAAAATTCTGGGAGAGCATATTTAGCGTGGGATATGTTAGCCGTGGCTGAATATGAAGACAATCGCCGCGAACATTAGAAGGAATAACATAGGCAGATATGAGAGTTCTAGCTGGATATCCACTAGAAAATATTAGTGAACAGAAGTTCGTGAAACTTTACGAACTTCTACGTCTAGCCCACTTTGGGTTTTCTATGAAATTCTCGGTAGCAGCTCGGAGTCTGTATTTATGCCCAGTTAACGGCAATAGGCTCGCCCCCTATTACATGGGACCTAAAGATACCGATGATTTGTGGGTGTTATAAGTACACCTCTGCCTAACCCTTCGGGGAATACAGGCGTGATGTTATGTTATGCTATCAAGTACTTGCCGTACTTAGAACGTATTTCGGTTGCAGCTTTTATGTGTGTTACTATTTCATACTCATGAGGATTACCAAAGCATTGTTGGCGAAGCGAATTAATTCTCACAAGAAACCATAGGCATATTTATTAAAGAGGTGACAGATGCATTAAATCAACCTCATATAGTTAAAAGATTCATCAAATTTCCAAGTTCAGGACAGGCAAGAAATTCTATTAAACAAAGGTAATAAATAAGTAAATGAATTATGAGTAATTAATAACCAACATTATACAACGATCGCATGAACAAATAGATATTTGTTTACAATTTGACTAGTAATACAATCCATGACAACGACATTTTTGTTTATGATAAAGAAGAAAAAAACGAAATCACACCATTACGAATATATCCTTACACACGCATGACATTTTCTATTCAGTCGGGTTACACGGTAAAAGTAGCATTATTTTATTTCTCTTTTGTTCACACCTTGATAGAAAAGGATGACTATATTAAGCGTGAAGTTAACTATAAACATACTAATGCCAACCGAACGACTTGCTACGGAAATCTACGATCGAGCTTACCACAGCGTGTGACGTAATCAACAATTTAACTCATGGTACAAGTGCCATCGAAATCTATCCGATGCACGTTATAACGCTAGCGATTTTGTTTACCTATCGTCATTTTATAACATAAACTCATGGTCGAGGTACTGGTAATATTCCGGATATCCTTCGAATATAGTTGGAATTGTATCAGACTTTAGTTTTTTTACAGATAAACCCGGTATAAAACAGGAACTTTCAAAGTGTTTGGAGCAAAGCCTTGAATATTTCGTTGGCTCCCAGTTCTGACGTCTTACAGCTTTAATCCACTCACTTCTTATTTCAGGACATTTTGGAAATCTACAAACGTAAGCAAAAAATAATATACTGTATCAACAACAAACGTCGATACTGTCGATAGATTGTATCGATATATGTAGTCGATAATGTTGTACACGTCACTGCAGTTCACGTCTAAAACAACGCCTAATGTTATACATTAATTTAGACTATGAGACTTGGCTTTCATCAATATGTTAAAGACAATCTTAGTCATAATATGTAAATCTTTTATATTCATCGATTTTCTAACCATAAACCTCTGTAATTAACGATAAAATTGTTGTCAAAGACTTACGTGTGAAATGATAATTCTGGGTCTTTTACGCCTCCTTTCGTGGTTCTTGATGAACAATATACAGCCACACACGACATACTTCCGTTTTATCAACTTAGTCCTTTCTAAACCACTGTTATTATTTAATATTTCGCATTTAAGCTGCACCGAGCCGCAATGTTTTGACCGACATGTCGGTCATATGTTGACACGAATTACACAGACAGTGCGACGTTGCCAGACTTACGTGTGCTGTACCTTTTACTCGTCCCTAAACTCCGTGAAATAGACAGAGAAAAGAATAATTCATTTGACACACCGATACAAGAGCGGCAACAAGTTATTACTCCGTCTATAGGATTATTAGTCTGAGCTATTGATGATCTATCCCAAAGAGTTTATTAATATAGTGTAGAATCTATCATATAATTATTCATAAAATAAAAATGACCTTTATTTTTGTAAATACAGAATGAATACAATCAAATACGAATCAACACAAATCAACTAAGTTCTTACACAATAAAAATCATTTATTTTTATTTATTTATTTCAACACAATTAAGAATATTTGTTACACAAAACGGTAATTATTATTACAAACTACCAAGTAAGTTAGCAAGGCCTTTTGGCTCAGTTTCTTTAAAATAATTAAATTTCAAACTAAAGACATGGTCCACTGGAATATGCCGATAAACAAGGTCTGAACTATAAAGTTCTGATCAATTGATCTGCGAGGTAAAGCAACGTTTGTTGCGTTCAGTCTATGGAAGGGACCTCCAGACCGCTCCGTAGGTTAGAAACCTGGCGGCACAATACTTAATACATTTATGTATTTGGCATAGAATAATCCACTTTGACAACTTTTTAGTGTCTTCAGAATCTTTTAGTATCTTAATAAGTTTAATTCAAATAATAATTTTAAACTCGGGTGGCAGTTACCAGATTTGGATACACGGGGCCCCCTTTAGTGCGGGGCCCGTAGCATTCGCGACTCCTGCTACCTATATGGTTAGTCCGTCTTTGGCGGAAGTCTAATATTAGCGATGCTTTGTATTTGAAAATGTGATATTCAGATCTGGATTAATTGAGTTGGTCTAGTTATCCTCAACATGATTGGGAAAAAGGCTGATGACGATGCAACGTTTGAGAAATCGGTTAAAATGGCCCAGTACACTAACAACGTTTTAAATCAGACTTTTTCTGGGTCCTTGACTATTAAACTGCATACAACCATAAACACATTTTTTTTTACCACAATGCTACATATTGCCAGTTTGCAATGAAAACATACGTCAACTCTAGTAATGTCTCCGCTTGTCTATTCCTTCTTCCTTTTCGTGTGGCCGTGTCACCGCGTGGTCCACAGCCGCGTTTCAACAAGAAACATACAAAATGGCAATCCGCCCTGTATACAGGCCGACAATCGTCAAAAAGAGGACGAAAAGATTTATCCGCCATCAATCGGATCGCTATGACAAACTCAAGCGAAACTGGCGTAAACCCAGAGGTAAGTGCGCGTGCTCTGTCAATCGGCATTGTCGTTCGATAACCCTATTTGACTTCTATTTTGATGATAACTTGGAATTTGTAGTAGAAATAAGTAAGATTTTAGTCTAATTCTGTGTTTAAAATATGCTTCAATAGAAATACTACTCATAAGTTTACTTCTGTGAGGTTATGATGTACCATAGTGTGGGTTTACATTGTAATAAGATCTTTTGCCTGCTAGTCCTTGGTAGAAGAAATCAACAAGGAGTATGTATTCGTTATAAAGTTACCTCAAGTTTATGAAAGCTATTCCAAAAAGGTTAATTATTGACTTGAAACTTTTTCTGTCAACACTGTATTTTACACACCTTGGCCCTAGTTTCATCCACTATTGTTAGTGTCACTGGAAATTATGTGAAATGGAATAAAGACAACACTGTTCTCGTTTTGTACACAAATAATATTTCCCTCCTAAATTCCATCTTGATTCTTGGTATGTGAGCAATAAAAAGAAAAAAAAACAATTTGTAGTAACATTGTTGATTTTTGGATTTTCTAAAGGAGTCATAAATTATTCCCATATTTTTTTTATTTATGCAAGGGCACTCTGTGTTATACATTCTATATGATAATTACAATTTGTTACCTTGCTATATTAAACAGGTATACCAAAACCTATTCCAAGCAGCTTGCATGTGGTTTCTTGGTCATAGTGGTAGATACATTATCATTATTATCTTAATTTGCACGATTGTTTTATTATGCTGTACTTTTAAAACTATACACAACAAAATAATCTTACAGGTATTGACAACAGGGTGCGTAGGCGTTTCAAGGGACAGTATTTGATGCCCAACATTGGTTACGGCTCAAACAAGAAGACCCGTCACATGCTACCCAATGGTTTCCGCAAGGTGAGTGCTAAAAGAACTTTGTTATCTTGTACTGGGTCATTTAGAAAACAAACAGAAAACTTTTAAATTAATATTTTAATGAATAAACCATTTCAAACAAGTGGGGAGTTTACTAAAATTACATAATATTACAGTAAATAGTTTGTTAAAATTACAACATAACACAGTAGTGTAAGTTAGGCTTTCTGAACAACCACACATACACAGTCACACAGGGCTCAATTCAACTATTTTGTTGTTCAAAAATAGTCTGATGAATCACTTCAGAATTATTGATTTTTGACAGTTTTTCTTAAATAAGTCAGTTCTTATGTTATTTAATCCAATTGGTAGACTTTTCTGAAATAATTGAAATAGCTTGGGCCCCAGCTTAATATGAACTAATGAAAACAATTGACACCATTATTGCCCAAATGTCAAAGAGTTTATACCATTGAATACTGCAGTCACTTCCAGGTGCTTACAAGAAGATTTAAAAGGCTTATAGATCAGACATTGGGAACATATTCAAAAATATTGATCCCAATCTAATTATTTGTCTGTTAGGCTCACACACATCCAATTGTAAATGGGTAGTCAGTTGTTTTAACCTATGATGTCCTGCCATGCAACTAATATTTAAATGACTCTCATCCTCATCATAAACCCATTACAGTCTCCTACTGTTGGCACATTAAGCTTAAGTCCACCTTGTAGCCTATTGCAAGTTGGCAGACTTCACACACCATCAAGATAATCCGTTACACACCATCAAGATAATCCATTGAATTATCCTGCCTTGGATTTCAACTCAAGTTCAAATCTACATCCATCATCCACCATTCCCTTCTAACTTTTCAAAGTCATGTGGATATTAATAATGAAATATGGCCCACTTGAGCAGTGAAGGAAAACCTGCATGTCTTAGAGATTTTCTTGGTGGTGTGTAAAGTGACTAGCGTATAGCCCTAATCCCTCTCATTCTGGGACGTGACTCACGCCCAGCAGTGAGATGATGTAATGGTTTGATGATGATGATGGTGATAAAAACATATGCAAGGGCACTCTGTGTTATTCATTCTATATGATAATTACAATTTGTTACCTTGCTATAGTAAATATACCAAAACCTATTCCAAGCAGCTTGCATGTGGCTGCTTGGTCATAGTGGTAGAAACATTACAACATATTACTCATGTATATACTATATGATAATTTTGAAAAATTGAAAAAATCTTCAAAAATAACTTAATTTTTGTTAATTTGTTAATAACAATATGTTATGCCATGAGGTTCAGAGGGGATTTTGTAACCAAGTTAAGCAAGTTTTTTTATTTAGACCCAGTTAGTAAACAAAAACCAAAATTATTTTCTTCTTTTTCTTTCAATCTTCTTTACTGGCAATAGACAAATGACAACAGTTGTAGCAAACAACTTCTTGAGTGAAGCCGGGATCTAGGCAAACATAGTGTAGGACAAATGGTCACTCCACCTAACCGCCCGCTGGCCAGTGACCATTTGCGGAAGACGGCTGGCAGCAACTGGATGAAAAGAGCTGAAGATCTGGCTTTGTGGTATTCACTTACAAGAGCCCACGTCCAGTAGTGGACTAATATAGGATAATGATTATAATTAACATACCATCACGCCTGTGTTCCCCGAAGGGTTAGGCAGAGGTGTACTTATGTAAATACACCCACATTTCGCCGGTATGTTTAGGTCCCATGTAATAGGGGGCGAGCCTATTGCCATTAACCGGGCACAAATCCAGACTCCGAGCTGCTACTGGGAATTTCATAGAAAAACCCAATAACACTGCTCGACCTAGGGATCGAACCCAGGACCTCTAGCGTAGCAGTCGCGATTGGGACCACTAGACCAACGAGGCAGTCATGATTATAATCAATGATTATAATTCATAAATAAATACATGATAAGTGGCAATAGGCTCGCCTCTCATTACATGGGACATAAATATACCGACAAACTTAGCGGCGACACTTTTAAGCGGCTGTATCCTAGGACGTCGGACTTGCGATCATGTGGTTGCCGGTTTGTAACCAACCCATTGCAGTACTGACGTGAACCCACTCATAATACAAGCATTTAACTTTGTATGAGGGGTTACTGTGACTGCCTCGTTAGTCTAGTGGTCGGTCCCCAGGTCGAGTAGTGTTATTTGGGTTTTTCTATGAAATTCTCAGTAGCAGCTCGGAGTCTGGATTTGTGTCCGATGAATGGCAATAGGCTCGCCCCTATTACATGGGACCCAAACACCTCTGCCTAACCCGTCGGGAAATAGAAGGCGTGGATGGTATGGTATGTATGAGGGGTAAATAAAAATACTAGTAATGTGCGACCCACATTGCTAGGAAGGTTAAAAAAAAAAATATTTCTTTATTGATTTATCTTTCTTTCACAGGTACTGGTACACAATGTCCGTGAACTCGAGATCCTGATGATGCAAAACAGGAAGTACTGCGCAGAGATCGCTCACGGCGTCTCCTCCAAGAAACGCAAGAGCATTGTAGAGCGTGCGCAACAACTCAGCATCCGGGTGACGAACTCCGCCGCGCGCCTACGCAGCCAGGAGAACGAATAAATTAAGGATAATTATTAAAAAAAGTTTAAAATACAATTTGGAGTTTTTCTTTTATAGCTTTCCGCCCGCAGTTTCGCCCGCGTGGACAACGCGATTTTGACTGTTTAGTTTTTTCCAATTCTGGTGGGAAATTGCAAATTATCCGTTGGTACATATCTTTCCATCCGCTTCTTTGCTCGGGTAGACCACAAAATTTGCCCAACTTTATCAATTTACCGAAATATAAACGCAGCTTATATCCTTTACCAAGGTCTAGTCTATATCCTACAACTTGTCTGGAGTTAAAAAATAACTTTGGAACTGGCCCAATCTAGCGGTGTCCGCGTGTCTGCATTGTAGTAGTGTGAGTTATAGGAATTAACATATTATTTGCGCACAATAAACCAAATTTCTAGGACGGAATTAGCATCTAAAAGTTGTCGCAGCTTAGACATTTCGTTCGCGAACAAAGATACGATAGGTACTTATTTCTTAACGCAATACGCCGCTCTAGTTCGGTGCAGTTTGCCCGCTGGCTTTTCAATACTAGGTACACACGGCTATATACCTAATCAGTTTACGCTGGCTTTTAATTGTATGGGACGCCTATATAATGCGAGATCAGCTTAAACTGGATTTGTATAGGTTGACCTGTAGCCGTGTGTACAGTGTTCCGAATCGAGAAGACTGACTGTATAGGCTGCCAGTCGCATTTTCATGGAGCAACAGATTAAGCATTATCTATAAATCCATTAATTCTGTGCATGTGTATACACTGATCTAAACGGCTGGAGAGACTGGAGTTTATTCGATTCGTTTTTTGGTTTGGCAAATTGTGAGTTTCTAACATTTCAGGGTTATGGCAACGTCAGATGACATAAACATTATAGACGACGGCGACGTAGCGACATCAAAGATAGTACTTACAATACATATCATTATCTATTATTCACGCTTGACTACTAAAACTTTGCTGTAATTTTTTTAATGGAATAACTTGGCAAACGAGTTGGCGAGATACCTTTTTTTTATTTTTTTTTTTATGGGATAACTCGGCAAACGAGCAGGCGAGCTACCTTATGGTAAGTTGTCATCGCCGCGCATGGACATCTGCAAAACCAAAGGAGTTGCAGATGCGTTGTCGAGCCTTTTCAAGGAAAAGGGAAGGGAAGAAGAAAAGGAGAAGAAAGGGGTTAAGGGTGAAATTGGGCCTCCGGTGCTCCACACTCACCGTACGAAACGCAACAGTATACATACTGCTACTTGACGTCGATATTCTATGGGAGGGTAGTACTTCCCCGGTCGTGCGGACCCATTTATGCTGATACGTGGACATGCCAGCAGGCACTACTACTACAAAGTAATAAATAGTAATCGTAGCATAAAATAAAGTGTAGGTGCAGGATTGTCTTGATGAAAAGAATCGAACCTCAACATTTACGGAGCTTTATCAAAATCGGCACCATAGACACCATTGAATTATTGTAAAGGGTTGCGTGTTTAAGGCACCGCGTGTCATGGTTCCCGCCCTTGTTAAATCACAGATGCTTACGTGAAGGGGTAGCGAGTAAATAATAAATTGTGTGTACACTCGCGCACACAAGTGTTGAGAATTGACTAAACAGATATTTAAATAACAGCGAAGTGGGGCCGACTTAAAACTAAAGGGTTTTCCAATAAGGACGGGTAGATGTTGTAATAAAATAAAACAAGCTGTGTGCAAGTTATTAACAAAATTCTTTTTTTATTTGAAAGGCCCATATCTGCCATTAAATGTGGAATATGACGTCGTTCAAATGTCCGCCTCGGCTTCTTATTGTGGCACGTATCTGAGATGTCCAATTTATTTTAAATGACTCTTCCTCATAGATCCGGCTGAATTTGAGCAATGGCCTGTGCTATGTTCACTTTTAGGGCATCGGTCGATTGTGGTTTATTCACATAGACCTGCGACTTCAAGAAACCCCACGAGAAAACGTGTTGCGGTGTCAAATCGCATGACCTTGGTGGTCAATTCACAGCGCCTCTGCCATAGAGAGATAAACTTACCCTCAAATCGTTTATGCAGAATGTCAATTGGCGTCCACTATGTGACACTTAGCGCCGCCACCGTCCTGTTGGAACCTCATGTCGTCTAGAACCATATGGTGCAATTTGGGCCTTAAAAAATGGTTTTCATCATTCGTCAGCCCTCGCCGTTAATTAAAATATGTTTTTCCACTGAAATATGGCTAATGTGCGCGATTGTACCGAAGACCTAAATAACATAAAACAACGTATTATCCATTGTTTGACCATATTTTGTATTCATAACTAGATTACATAGCAATCATTTTGCATTATAGACCCCTTGACATAGAACGTAACCATTTATAACTAAACAGTGTCATAGGCAGGTCAAATAAGATAGCAAAAGTATAAAAAAGGGCAAAACAAAAATTATTAAAAAAAGGTAAAAAGATGGCGTAGGTATTTCCAGTAATGTACGAAAAATTAAGAATAATATTTTACGTTTTATTAACATTGTTCATACCATATTTGCTGCAAGAATACATTTCAGCTATTTTGGTTACTAAAATCAGAAATTGCAACTGTAAATCTTGTGGTTATTAAAATCTATAACTAAATTCAATAGAATTAAAAATAAAACTATGATGTCATATTATTTGTTTTTATTAATTCTGCTCATTAATTTGGGCTGCGTCATTTCCGAGTTGAGTCTGCGGTTCGGTAAGTATTTTTACTAATACCTAACCTATTACCTAATATTTATATAGTCACGACTGTTATTAATTTTATGACTAGTGGTGTAAATAAGTCATACAAATCCAGGTATATAATAGCTAGAATGTACTTTTTTTTGCGTGTGGCAATCCTCATGCAGTGCACCTCTGACTTTTCGAAATCATGTGCGTATTAATAATTAATTATCACGTGCTTAAAAGTAAAAAAATAATATTGTTTAATTTTATTTTCTAGTCTTCATAATAGAAATCCAAGAACAGGATTTGTCTCAGAACATTGGTACAGCTCTGAAATTGTCTGAAACTGTGAGACCGGAAGTTCGAGTGGATGACGTCATCGTTCCATTGGACAGAGAAAGAGAGGAAGACAGTTATAGAATATGTAAGTACCTTTTTTTAAATAAAAACAAAATTTCGAAAATAAAATAGATGGCGTCGTAAAAATGTTGTAACTAAATAAAGCCGGCTAAAGCGCCGAAAATCAAATTTTTCTTGGTTTTTCCCATTTTTCGGTTACGACACATTCTAGGTACATTGCAGTAGAAATTGCCACATCAACAAAAACCTGATCACAATTGATTGAACATTTGCTTAAAAATCATTATCGTCGAAGATTTTTGTGTAAAATAGTTGATTCGGAGAAAAAATGTCAATTTACACCTAAATCTCCTACGATAGCAATTTTCAAGCAAAAGTTTTATAACTCAATTGTGAATAAGTCATTGTTGATGTCGCAATTTCTACTGCCATGTACATAGAATGTGTTATAGGCGAAATATTTAAATTTTGCGCCCAACCCTGACGCTGTAGCCTAAACAAAACCAAAATCAGATAAATAATTATGTTAGTTATGATAATACAAATTTGAGCGTGAGCGTGAATCTCGTCAAAAACCAATGTGCAATTCAAACTATACAACTAACACTCTTAACATCACGCCTGCACTCCCCGAAGGGTTAGGCAGAGGTGTACTAATGTACACCCACACTTCGTCGGTATGTTTAGGTCCCATGTAATAGGGGGCGAGCCTATTGCCATTAAACGGGCACAAATCCAGACTCCGAGCTCCTACTGAGGACCTGAGGATCGAACCCAGGACCTCTAGCGTAGCAGTCGCGCTCGGGACCACTAGACTAATGAGGAATTGTCTGATAATTTCATAGAAAAACTTAATAACAGTTTACTCGACGCGACATGGGTTACGAACCTACGATATCTAGCATAGCTGTCGCTGTTGGAATGACTAGACTAATGAGTCAGTCAGTATAGTAACACTTGTTTTGCGGAAAAGGGATAGAGCATTCCTTCCTAATCCCCACCAAAAGTCCATCCAAGTGCCCATATATTTAACCTACCGCTTCGAATGATGACACGAAGATACAATTTGTCTGGGTAGAGAGAAAAATCAAAACTAATCTCACACGGCATTTGTTTCGGGAAAATGAAACGACGCACGGTGGGCTGAAAATCGGCTTTCATAGACATAGCGATTTCAATTTGCAAGTGCCGGATTTTTTGCCGGATATCGCTTCTATTAGTTATTACTATATTCAAAAATGACACCAGAGTTAATTCTGCACAAAAACGAAGGAATTATATATTTTTTAAGAAAAAATTGTATGGAGCTGGTATTAAAAAGTTAATTATCTCGTAAACAGCAAGGAAAACCGTAATATCCTTACAGGTGGTTATAGTACTAATTATTTATGATTTTTTGACATATGTCATATAACGGTTATCGCTGCTAATTTTTTTTTAAAAATCGTCAAAATATTTTTATTTATTTTTACATATGAAACGGTTCCTTTTATTGTTTAAGTTGAGGAACACAGACTTTTAATAACACGTAACATAAAATAGCATCATCCTTATATTCCCGAAGGATTAGTCAGAGGTTTAGCGTACATCCACACTTACACAACTATGTTTGAGCTAGATACTTATGTATCAATACAAAATGAGTTTTAAAATTTGTAAAAACATATTTTTATTTGGTATTTTGGTACCAAGTAAGTGGTATTGTTTGTAACTGTCTGAAGTCTGAAAAGGTGATTAAATGATTGTTAATGATTTCTGATAAGTAAGCTAATTTGTTGATTAGTTGTGTTAAGAGTTCTAAGTTTTTTTTTGACGATTATAATTTTTTATTAGCTCATCTTTCAAAACTCTAATGAGGGTAGTTAACTAATTATCGACGTTTTGCAATAAAAGGGCTAAAATTTTAATTAATAATTTAGATTGATCACATCTGTGCAACTGCTAACACAATTTTTTTGCTCTCGAAAACCATTCGAAGATTTGGGAAGTAAACAGAAAAAGAGAAGATCTGATGATCATACAGGCGAAGACTCCAGTGAATTGGCATATGCAGCTACAGCGCGTTTAAAAGAAGGGCATGAGGATATGGCATCTGTGATCGAATACATGTTGAAAAAGCCTGAAGCAGTTATTAAAATTAAAGAAACGCTTAAGACATCAGTAAAAACAGTCATATTTACAGCAGAGAAAGCGCTGGATTGCTCCTTTCACTAAAACTGTCAAAGTGGCAATATATTACTTTGCGAGAGGCTGCCATTCGGGAAGGTGCTATGGATATTTATCCATCCTACTATAAAGTGCAACAAACTAAGCTTGATTGCTACCCCCCAAAGCATTCAGTGTCAGTTACGGATTCCTCGGCTAGGATTACACTTCAAGCTTTACTTGACATCACGGTGACGAGGATCCTTCAAAGTCTTTCTGACAATGCCGATGTGCAAAATAAGCAGCTAAAGCGTATATCGAAGTGGGGATTTGATGGTGCTTCCAACCAAAGCCGATACAAGCAGAAAATGGAGGGTGAGCAAGATGATGCAAGCATTTTCATGACCTCATTGGTGCCACCAAAACTGACAGATGGAGATAATACTGTATGAACCGAAAACCATGCTCAACTTTGTATTGACGCCCAGTTCAGTTAACTTTTGTAAAGGAGAGCGAAGTAGTTGTCATCGGTCTCAAAAAACAAATGGATGATGAAATTCGGGCCTTTATCCCCACAGAGTGCAGTACATAATAATAACATGGTGACTCATCAACTAATTATGACAGTGATCGACCTTTCTGAGGCCAGATCAAATCCATCGTGCTACCTGTGTTTAGCAAAACCTACGGAAATGAACCGCTTAGATGTTGTAACATCAAAGACTGTGTGTGCTGACATACAAATTTGGCTTATCATCCCTACACGCACGTATAAATTGTAAGGAATGTCTGTTACATATTGCGTATAGGCTCGACTTCAAACGGTGAGCTGCGAGAAGTAATGAAATAAAAAATGTATTCAAAATAAATTCAAGTTCAGCTCAATCTGTTGATTGATGTTGTGAAACAAGGCTCGGGAACTACCAATGGCGTGAATACCGCTAGAAAGTTTTTCGAGTATCCCAATAAAACTGCAGCTATTACCGGGTTGGACGAAGATCTTACTAAAATATTTGCAAGCGATAACATTTGGCGAGAAGATCGAGATTGATAGGCGAGAATAAAATTTAAAGATTTTGCCCGTAAAACAGCAGAAAAGTATGTGGAATTGTATGACTGGTACTACATAAATTATTAATACACGAGGCTGATATAATCGAGAAAACTTATATTGTGCAATTTCGGACTCTCTTGGAAGAAGCCTCAGAGTCTCGAAACAGAGATTTTAGGAGGTTCCGGGAATATCATTCGCGGAAAAGAAGCAGGCAAGATTCTAATCAAGATATCTTAAATATGCTTGTTGTTTCTTCGGATCCTTTCCTAAGTGCACAAAGGCCTAAGTGAGATGCCAACAGAAAGCAGAGCTTTTTTGCTGAAACTCTCGCAAAAATTCAGTTTCAGGAAAGTGAGTTCGAGTTTTTAGATATATCCAATCTAGATTCTGACTCAGAATTGGAGTCCGAGAACGACAGTGATAAGGAAAATGTATAATATTTGTTTTTTTTTTCTATTTTTGCTATTTTTTAAAATATTTTTCTTGTTTTATATATTTTTAATATTTGGGTCAATAACATTCTTCATAATTAACAATGTTCTTAATTAAGTCACTAAAAGGAACCGTTTCATATGTAAAAATAAATAAAAAATTTTTGACGATTTTTAAAAAAAAATTAGCAGCGATAACCGTTATATGACATATGTCAAAAAATCATAAATAATTAGTACTATAACCACCTGTAAGGATATTACGGTTTTCCTTGCTGTTTACGAGATAATTAACTTTTTAATACCAGCTCCATACAATTTTTTCTTAAAAAAATTATAATTCCTTCGTTTTTGTACAGAATTAACTCTAGTGTCATTTTTGAATATAGTAATAACTAATAGAAGCGATATCCGGCAAAAAATCCGGCACTTGCAAATTGAAATCGCTATGTCTATGAAAGCCGATTTTCAGCCCACCGTGCGACGTGGTGGATGATGCTTCACAAAGTGTAATAATTAAAAAGAATAGCCATCTTGCGTCACTGTTTTATCTACTATTAACGACAAGATCTACATTCTACAATACAATATAATGACATCTAGTGGGTTGTGGTTGTACTAAGAACTATATTTACTTTGTTTAGTGAAGACGCCTATAGATGGCGTTATGGTTATTAATCGTTTGTTTTCAAAAATCTTTATTTAAATGAGGTATTTCAAAATTGTATAAAAAGTATTTAACATTTAATTTATAGGTAAAAATACTAAACATTAAAATAAATTACACTGAAATTATTTAATTTTAAATAGGTATTTAATAAGGTGGTTGCCTGTTCGAAACCCACCCATTGAACTACCGACGTGAATCCACTCGTAACACAAGCATTAGCTTTGTACGAGGGGTTAACAAGAATACTAGTAATGTGCGACTCACATTGCTAGTAACCTTTTTTTTGTATTCATTTTGTAAAAATACAAACAACTGTCCACTTAAAACTATCATAACATATAACTTAAGTATAATAAATTATACAATTTAACAATGACAATTTGTTTTCATATATTGTGTATAGTTTAAGTAAATACTCTTTCAATTATTTTGTTAATAAATTTATTCAAATAAATTATCAAATATATAAGTATCGTACTTTCGACATAATATTATTGTACACACCGATACACATCAATGTATAAAAACTAGTATGGGTTGAACTCTCATTGTATAAGCGTTTTGTAGAATAACAGATCTGCTTATACTGGTTTGATATAGCTTGGTATGTAATATTGTACAGTCGTCAGCAGATCAAGGCATACAAAACTGTCAAATTTCACCAAATGATTTTAAACCTTAAATTAACATAACATAACATACCATCACGCCTGTATTCCCCGAAGGGTTAGGCAGAGGTGTAGGTACTTAATGTACACCCACAGTTCGCTTGTTGTTTGGGTCCCATGTAACAGGGGGCGAGCCTATTGCCATTCACCGGGCACAAATCCAGACTCCGAGCTGCTACTGAGAATTTCATAGAAAAACTCAATAACACTTCTCGACCTGGGGATCGAACCCAAGACCTCGAGCGTAGCGGTCGCGATTGGGACCACTAGACCAACGAGGCAGTCACCTTAGTCAGCATAAACCTTAAATTGTTGAAGATAAAGTTCAAAATCAACGAAAACTTGATGTGCTGGCCACCGAACATAAGAATAGTTATTTTAGGGGTAAACTCCATCTCCTAATAAATTATTCCACTAACAATAAGATAAAAATATAAATACATACATACATACACTCACGCCTTTTTCCCACAGGGGTAGGCAGAAACTATGGACTGCCACTTGCTACGACTCTTGCATATCTCTTTCGCTTCTTCCACATTCATACATCTTTTCATACACACGCGCCGGTTGCGAGTACTACGCACCTGACCTTTTTGGAGAACCTCGCCGATAAGATCGGTGTACGTCCTTCTAGGGCGACCTCTCCCGACGCCGGATATAAAAATATAAATTTCACATTTTATTCAGGACGCCGATTTACTCACCCTTTAAAGAGAAAGGATGCCTTCTTTAAAGGGGTGATTCTACCCTTCGTACCCTATTCATGAAAAATGAATACATAACATGTACATGACTGCCTCGTTAGTCTAGTGGTTCCAAGCGCGACTGCTACGCTAGAGATTCTAGGTTCGATTCCCAGGTCGAGCAAAGTGTTATTGGGTTTTTCTATGAAATTCCCAGTAGCAGCTCAAAGTCTGAATTTGTGCCCAGTTAATGGCTATATGTTATGTATTTAAACATACCATCACGCCTGTATTCTGCGTAGGGTTAGGCAGAGGTGTACACCCACATTTCGCAGATATGTTTAGGTCCCATGTAATTGGGGGCGAGCCTATTGCCATTAACCGGGCACAAATTCAGACTCCGAGCTGCTGCTGAAAATTTTATAAAAAAACC
Organism: Subacronicta megacephala; assembly: GCA_958496365.1. Taxonomy (NCBI): domain Eukaryota; kingdom Metazoa; phylum Arthropoda; class Insecta; order Lepidoptera; family Noctuidae; genus Subacronicta; species Subacronicta megacephala. The sequence continues at coordinate 1,289,022 of OY292542.1, read as the reverse complement.
CAATAATACTTTGCTCGACCTGGGGATCGAACCCAGGACCTCTAGGCTCTAGCATAGCAGTTAGCAGTCGCGCTTAGTACCACTAGACTAATGAGGCAGTCAAAGTAATACAATAAAGTCTTTACAATATTATTTTACATAGCTGATCTACAGTCATAAACATTAAGTTATTTTAGTGAAGGAAAAATACGACCGCGGGCATGATTCGAACCTGCGTCTTCTGGTTAAGTACACCAGACGCTATGACCGCTAAGCCACCGCGACTCCCACCCGTCAAGTCGAAATTTGCCTTCACATTTTTCTATTTACGTCTTTGACATGATAAATATTGTTACAGAGACAATCAAACTCGTCTTAGATTATTTATATTTGGATCTCATTTCTTGCATTTTATGACGGATACCATGTAAAATTAAACCTGGATCCATCTTGGGCCATTTCTTTTTTTCTGCATACTGTTTAACATATGTCAACAAGACAGTTCTTGCATGAACGTCTAGTGCAGGTCTTATCGTCTGATATCACCTGCGTCTCTTTCAGTGTCTTCTTTTTGCTACTTCTCGTTTCTTTTCAATTTCTTTTCCGCAATCTGTTTCTTCTTCTACTGGAGCTACAGTGCCCTTTGAAATAGTATCAATAGAGCCATTAGCTCCACTAAAATCGTATCTATTAATTAAAGCTCTCATTTTGTCGAATATCCTAGCCCTTGCCTTGTATGCATTGCTGATATCTTTAAATAATAAATCTTTTTCTGCGTTTGTGATAAGTATGGCTTTGCGGTAAGCGTAACCAGGATCTGAAATAGGTATGCTCATTATTTCAGGATGTAATGATTCATTGACTGATCTGGAAGTATCATTCAGAAATGGCTTATCTCTTGTTGCTTCTTCCGGTTTATTCGAAGCGATATTGTTTAGTTTTTTATTATATTTGTTTTGTTTAACTGTACTTTCAGCTAAATGATTTTTATAAGTTGATGGTTGTACTTGTTTAGATGAGGTATATACCTGTTCTGTTATCCCATTCGGGTGAACAGTCTCAACATTATTTGTTTGTATTTTAAGAGTAACTGTTTCAGGGTTGGTCACTGGTGGTTTTTCTGATACAGATACTAAACTATAATTTGATGGAGTCACAGTTGCTTGAGGTTTATTTACATTTAAACTTGATGAATTATACTTAGATTTTCTCAATAATGTCTTTGATTTCTTTGACAATTCGTCACCTGGAATAAGCATTACGATTAACTACATAAAAAGGACCTAAAGGGCTAAGTTGTAACTGCGCCAATAAACAGATCAAAGTCACAATCATTTTATTCAAGATAGGATTACTAGGTAGTACTTTTTGAAAGTCATTTGTACATTATAAGACAGCCCCCAAAATACCCGCCCTTCACCGCCTCCTAGTGTTTTAGCTGGGAAGAAGAAACAGCGCAATAAATCTCCCACAACACATTTCTGTCTGTTCATTTAGTTCTTTTTTAATTTTTGCTTGGAGTAGTTAGGTACTTATATTAATTTTATTTTCTTGACGGCGTGTGAAGTTTGCCAACCCGCAGTGGGCTAGCGTAGTGGACTATAGCCTCATCGCTCTCGTTCTGTGAGGAGACATGTGCCCAGCAGTGGTATGATGTAATAGCATAGTGTAATGAAATCTAATTTGATTACTCTATGGTTGATGGTGAAGATATACAGGGTGGAAGGGACATCGACGCGCAACGGCTTACCATGAATTCAGTACATGACCCTTGCGTAGATATTTTCCGTCGAAAATTAAAAAAAAAACAGCTGTTCCATACATTTTGACCGTGTAGGTATTGCACTTTTGTATTATTATTTTATTCTTCCATTTATTTTCCAACATATTTGTTTAAATTTTTAAATATTTTTACAAATTATATAAAAATATAAAAACATTTAAAAATATAAAAAATAGGAATTATTATTTTTATTATTAATCTTTATTTTTCAGACCATAGATCCATAATTTAATAAATAGGTATCACATAAATATCTACTAACTTAATATCACTTAAATATGAAAAAGCGGTTTTCTTTAATAACCGACGAAAAAAAATCTAGGAGGTTTCAAAATCATGTACTGAATACATGGTAAGCGGTTGTGCGTCGATGTCACTTCCACCCTGTATGTATACCTAATTAAATAAATAACTTTAAGACTGCCTCGTTAGTCTAGTGGTCCCAAGCGCGACTGCTACGCAAGAGGTCCTGGGTTCGATTCCCAGGTCGAGCAAAGTGTTATTGGGTTTTTCTATGAAATTCCCAGTAGCAGCTCGGAGTCTGGATTTGTGCCGGGTTAATGGCAATAGGCTCGCCCCCTATTACATGGGACCTAAACATACCGGCGAAATATGGGTGTACATTAGTACACCTCTGCCTAATCCTTCGGGGAATACAGGCGTGATCGTATGTATGTATGTAAATAACTTTATTGCCCGAAAAAAATATAGTAAGTATGTAGGTAGTATGTCTCCTGAGCTGTTCAATAAATCAATATTTCTTTTTTCTTTCTTTTTGTGGTTGACAGATAGATTTTACCTTTCGCACATCCTGAATGACTCGATTCCGAAGTAACTCTTTTTTGTAGTGTTTTTATATGTTTATTTGCCTTTTCGTAATAATCTGTAAAAAAAACAATAAATGAGTACCTTCATTCATAACATAAAAACTGAGAGATTGAATTGATGAGATCTTTCTTGGCAGACTCCTCTATTTTACACTACTATCTAAGATAGAATAGAATAGAATAATCTTTATTGTACACCATTAATCGGAAGCAACATTAATAAGGAAATGCATAAGCTAAGTGCGATCTTATCGCTAAAAGCGATATTTTCCAGATAACCTTTGGATGGACAGAAACAAAAAACAAAAAAGATAACAATTTTTAAGCAAAATTTTTAGTACTCAGTTGTCAATAAGTTAAAGTTGATGTCGCTATTCTTACTGCTATGATCCTAGAAAGTGTTAAAGATGGACAATTTGCAAAAAAAAAACAAAAAGCAAATTAATCTGGCGCCCCGGAAGGGACGATTCGCTCTTAGTATCCTCCCACAAAATATCGACCTAAAGTATGCATACTGTTGCGTTTCGTACGGTGAGTGTGGAGCGCCGGAGGCCAGATTCCTCCCTCAGTCCCCTTCCTTCTCCTTTTCTTCTTCCCCTTAAATAGGCTCGGCAACGCATCGGCAACTCCTTTGGTATTGCAGATGTCCATGGGCGGCGATGACTACTTACCATCAGGTAGCTCGCCTGGTCGTTTGCCGAGTTATTCCATAAAAAAAAATTTACTCACCAGTGCCATATATAATTTTAGCCGCATAAAGTGACCATTTATCCGAGCAAAACTCATTATTTTTAACACGACGTTTTGTTTTTGAATATTTTTCAATAGGATATTTTGCAACTATTATTTGATTTGGAACGCGTAACTGAATCCAAGATGCTGGAATACAAACGTATTGATCGATTGCGCTACTTGGCAAATTCAAAAACTCAACTATGTAATATCGGTAATTTTTCGTGGAATCCATCTGAAAAATGGAGAAGAAAATGAGTGACAAATTAATATACCTACTTCTATCTCTACACTGTAAAACTCGCATATTGATAGAAAGAAAGAAAAATGTTTATTGAACCCATTATGGAGGCATGGACATTTCAAATAAAAGGTGTTACATTATTCACTGGTACATTATTGCGAAAACACGATGTGAGAACGATTATGTTCCTTCATAAATAATACTATCAATCCAATAGGTACCTACTTATAAATACGATCGTTATATTTAATTTATATAATCTAAACTAATATTTTAAAAACGAAAGATTTGATTGTTTGTTTGCATTGAATTCGCTCTGAAATTACTGCACCGATTTGAAAAATTCTTTCACCAATAGAAAGCTACATTATTCCTGAGTGACATTGGCTATATAATATTATCCCATAAAATGACAAGAAACGTATAATCCACGCGGGAAAAGCCGCGGGCGGAAATAATAAATAAGTAGGTCTGATATGAAAACCAATGTAATATAATATTGAGAAATAAAGTTAAACTATTCTTTTCTAATTTTATTTGCGCCGCAGTTTGGATATCCACAAATAATTCTAATGACCTGTAGGTAAAAACAAGTGCAAAAGATTGATAAACTTACCTTTATTATGCAGGTAGAAGAAACATAAATACGTAATAGAAACAGCTAGAACTAAAGTATTTAATACACTTTTCACAATAAAATTATCAGAACACAGAATCCAAATGAGACCGATTTATTAGGCATAAATTATTGTACGAAACAACACAGTAATGGAACGAAGATGCCCATACATAAATTGCGTCGTTACGAAATAGCGAATTGCTCTATACTGACTGACACAGTCGAAATAATAACAAAAAGTGCTGGATGTTAGTGAGTCACTGGATAACACGACATAGACCGAGAGTCGAATCGGCGCAGGGTCGGATTTAGACGCGGCGAAAACGATATCACATAATTATGAAAATTTACTGCCTCTTTTTGTATTTCTTATGAATTTTCCATGCTAAGATAAAAAGGAAAAGGAAAAATTCGACTGGGCAGGATTTGAATCCTGCGTCTTCTGGTAACATACACCAGACGTTATGACCGCTAAAACACCGCGAGTCCCACCCGCCAGGTCAAAATTTGCCTTCACATTTTTGGAACATCACCTCAAAAACGTGAGCTTAGTGGTCATAGTGTCTGGTAGATCTACCCAGAAGACGCAGGTTCGAATCCTGCTCACAGTCGAATTTTTCCTTCAGTAAATTAATTTTATTGACTGCCTCATTAGTCTAGTGGTCCTAAGCGCGAAGATTCCGAATCCCGATCGAGCAAAGTGTTATTGAGTTTTTCTTTGAAATTCTCAGTAGAAGCTCGGAGTCAGGATTTGTGCCAGCCCTATTACATAGGACTTACCGACGAACTGTGGGTGTACACGGATATTTTACCCTTCGGGGAATACAGGCGTGATGTAATGTATAAAAATGAAAAACAAAATACATATTTTATCCGCCGTAAAGACTTTATTTATAGTTCAAAATACAACCCTGTCCTAGGCGGGGAAAAAGAAAAGTATACATGACGCTTATGTGTTCCTATAATGGGACAGAGCGAGATAAAAATATAAAGATTGTTTTCGTTGAAGTGATGTATGATTATTAGATATACCTCTTTAGGGTATATGTGTTCTGTGATATACCTACTGGAAATGCATAGCTTGATCGACGTAAACAGTTTGTTTGAAAAAACTGTGTTTATCTTAAGATGTCTGCAAGTGGTTTAAATTAGCAGTGGTAAATTTTAATAATTTTTTTTTATATATGTATAAAGGCTTAGTCATTTCGAACAAACTGTATACAATGTACTATTTAAAGTAGCGTCAATCATTTCTCCCTTTACCAAACTAGAGGAAGGTATAAATGAAACAAACGTTTATTTGGTACGATAAATTGTATACAATATTACATTTCAAACGTTGATTACCCCAAAAGTTTAAAACTAGCTTATCAACGCATCATTCTATTTTAGGTACTTATCTTATTATTCAAATGTTTTAGACAGACTTTTACATAACATATAAAATCTTGTTTTTTATCAGTATTTTATCCTCGTTCGTTGGTTGCGCGTGATATGCTTTTGAAAGCATTTTTGGTGGAATTATATGATACTAGCTTTCCGCCCACGGCTTCGCCTGCGTGGAATATACGTTTCTTTTCATTTTAAGGGATAATAAATAGCCTAATTGTTGAAATAAAACGGACTAATATAATTAATTGAACTTTTATTTAACACAAGGTACGGCCGGCTACACACCAAGCTATACAAAACCAGTTTACCTTGGTCTTTTATATTATGAGGACGCCTATACAATGCGAGATCAGCTTAAATTTGTTTTGTATAGGTTGACCTGTAGCCGTGTGTACGAGTGCGAACAGAGCGTAAGTAAGAGAGAGAGCCTCAAGAAGAGCGAGATGCCATGATTGGCATTGACATTCTATTGAGAAGGCGCGAAATTTAAATGACATTTTACACATACACTTAGACATAAATGGCTACTCACATTTACAGTTTCTGTTTATATATGGATTCATAGTTTCATAGTTAAGTAGTAGTAAGGTCGCGCGACTGGGGAAGTACTACCCTCCCACAGAATAACGACGTCCAGTTTCAGTATGCATACTGTTACGTTTCGTACGGTGAGTGTGGAGCGCTGGCGGCCCAATTCCTCCCTTATTCCCTTCCTTCTCCTTTTCATATTCCCCTCCCTTTTTCTTAAATAGGCTCGGCAACGCATCTGCAACTCCTTTGGCATTGCAGATGGTTTATGGGCGGCGATGACTAATTACCATCAGGTTGCTCGCCTACTCGTTGGCCGAGTTATCCCATAAAAAAATACACATCATTAAAATATATAAAACTATACGATATAGATAATAAATATCTACTTAGAAAACAAACTTACATGCACGAATGTAATCTATTTGCGTGTTAAAAGAGTGTATTGACCAGACGCGATCAAGGCCGAACTAAATTAAAACGTTAGGTATAGCCGTCGTGGCAAGCGAGTCGTTTTTTTCGCTAGTTGATTTGCATAGTAAAGTAAATATTTTTGTAGGTTTAGTTTTTCATTACATATATTTTGTTGAGGTAGGGCCACGCTGTTCGCAGCATGAATGTGCCGGTTTGACCGGGGAAGTAGCACACTCTCGCAGAAGACCGACGTCCGAGTAGTATCGTTTCGCTACTGCGCTTCGTTCGGGGAGCGAGAGGGCCGGAGGCCCAATTCCTCCCTCAATCCCCTTCTTTCTCCTTTTCTCCTTCCCCCCCTTTCCCTAAATAGGCTCGGTAACGCATCTGCAACTCCTTTGGTATTACAGATGTCCATGGGCGGCGATGACTACTTACCATCAGGTGCTTAGCTCGCCTGCTCGTTTGCCGAGTTATCCCTTAAAAAAACCTATCATTTGGACTGCCTCGTTAGTCTAGTCGTCCTAAGCGCGACTGCTACGCTAGAGGTCTTGGGTTCGATCCCCAGGTCGAGCAAAATGTTATTGTCATTTTTCTATGAAATTCTCAGTGGCAGCTCGGAGTCTGGATTTGTGCCCGGTTAATGGCAAAAGGGTCGCCCCCTATTACAAGGGACCCAAATATACCTAGTGGCGAAATTTCGGTGTACATTGGTACACCTCTGCCTTGGGCGAATACAGGCGTGATGGTCTGTTATGTTAAGTTATTAAAACAAAGTCGTTTCCCGCCGTCTGTCAACGGATTTTGATGCGTTTATTTTAATAGATTGAATGATTCAAGAGGAAGCTTTATAAGTACAATATCTAATATATTATAGCACTGAAAACTCGAGTAAAATAAGTGGGCGAAGCCTCGGGCGGAAAGCTAGTGTTTATTTATTATTATATTTTAGCATTAAATAATGTCAAATGTTCACAGGTTCCCAAAGATATGAATTTTCTAATCATACGTCGCTCGCCTGAAGACGTAAAATGTCGAAAAGAAATTCGACATCACAGGCAGTGGTCTCGGTAGCTTAGTTGGTAAAGCGTCTGTTGTACTTAACCAGAGGGACGCAGGTTCAAACCCTGCCTGAGATCTAATTTTTCTTTCACTAGAAATATTTTTTTCATTAGAAAATTCATATCTTTGTGAAGCTAGTGTTATGTAATTATATCTGTTTTAGTATGCTCCGCTGTCTCCAAAGGTGTGTCTATGATTATAGACCTTTCTTGGTCTCCTTGGGAGATGGCTGAGGAACTGGCTCTGGAGTCAGGTCTACCTCTCGTCAGGACCTTGCTAGGGTCCCAGCAGCTTGTCAAAGCATTGGATGATTATTTGGAATCCAGAAACGCCACGGATGCTGCAATTATTTTAGAAAGTGAAATTGGTAAGGAAAATTACACAACTGGTAACATTCATCATCATCATCGTCATCATATCAGCCAAATGAAGTCCACTGCTGAACAAAGGCCTCCCCCATAGACTTCCACAACGACCGGTTATATGCCGCCCGCATCCAACGACCCCCAGCCGACCTTTACCAGATCGTCTGTCCATCTTGTTGGAGGTCGTCCCACACTGCGTTTTCCGGTTCGTGGTCTCCATTCGAGAACCTTACTGCCCCAACGGCCATCAGTTCTACGAGCTATGTGCCCCGCCCACTGCCACTTAAGCTTGCTAATCCTTTCAGCTATGTCGACAACTTTAGTTCTTCTACAGATCTCCTCATTTCTGACTTGGTCGCGTACAGAAATGCCGAGAATAGCTCTGTCCATAGCTCGCTGAGTGACCTTGAGCTTTCTTATGAGGCCACTGGTAACATTACAAAACTATTAAGTCACTAACACTGATATACAGTTTCCATGGTTACAATACTATGCAGAAGCATGGATGCAGCGTGATGCGAGAACAAACATACAGACAGACAAAAATTAAAAAAATATTGTTTTGGATTTTGTTGCTCTAATAGAGACCTCCATACTAGTTTTTATGAAATATCTACATACTTAATGTCACGCCTGTCTCCCATGGGGGTAGGCAGAGACTATGGATTTCCACTTGTCACGATACTGGCACACTACTTTCGCTTCATCTACATTCATTAATATCTTCATGCATGACCGTGGGTTTAGGATGCTCGGAACCTGGCCTTTTTTAAGAACATCCGCAATTTGGTTGCGGAACGTTCGCCGAGGTCGTCCCCTTCCAACTCGTCCATCCGCACTTGCCATATATACTTGTTTCGTCAATCTCCGTTCATCCATTCTCTCTACATGACCAAACCATCTTAACATACCTTTCTCAATCCTTGTTACTACATCCTCTTTCACTCCACAACGCTCCGTTATCACACTGTTTCTCACTCTGTCTTTCAGCGTAACACCACACATACTTCTCAAAGCGCTCATCTCTACAGCATTTATTCTGCTTTCATGTTTCTTCTGCCATACCCAACTTTCACTACCATACATTAGTGACGGCGCCAACACTCCCCAAATCACAGCCAGCCGTGCCTTTTCGGACACTTTCCGGCTATTCATGAAGGTGTATTGAATATCTACTAACTTATAATGTACCTACCTGACAGACATTGACCTCTTTCAATTTTATTATACCTAGTGTGGCATTCCATCATCCATAGTCATCATCTACTAATACATATATATTCGTAGGCCTCCCCCAAAGAGCGACAACCATCCCGGCGCTCTTTAGGGGTGGCCTACGTTCAGCAATGGATACTTGGGAACTACTGGGAACACTGCTTGGAACGGGTCTCCTCTCAGAATGAGAGGGATTAGGCTATAGTATACCACGCTAGCCTACTGCGGGTTGGCAGACTTCACACGCCATCGAGAAAATCTCTCAAACATCCAAGTTTCCTCTCGATGTTTTCTTTCACCGCTTAAGCGCGTGATAATTAATTATTATTACGCACACGACTCCGAAAGGTGCGTGCTCTGGATACGAATTCGAGTCTTTTGACTTGGCAGTCCAATGGTCATATCACTAGGCTATCACTGCACTTTTGATGTTCCATACTTCTACATAATTTTACTTTTTCTCACAGATGTGGACAGAACCCTGTATGAGCTTCTAGGAAATTCTAATATAAGGATATGGGTCCATGCTGGTTTGACCCTGGACTCTGCCAAATCCTTGAAGACCATGAGACCTGAACCCAGCTTCTACATCATCGTTGGCGAGAATGGGTTTATCACGGATACTTATGCCAGGGTATGTAATAGGATTGCGCCGCTCTCCCTGCCTTCCGCGGCCTCGGCGGGGCCGCAGCCGCAGGACTGCGGGCACGGTGAGGCCGCAGGGGGAGAGGAGTGTCGGTATTACGATGCACCGCTCTCCCTACCCTCTGCTCGTTTGCCGAGTAATCCCATAGAAAAATACGGAGGAATAACAACTGGTTGCCAGAAAAAAGTGGTAAAGCGAAATACCAGTGTGGTTTTAGCCGGTAGGTCACTCACTCTGGGTGGAGTCCGACACGCCCCGTCGCCTTCCCCTGGGCGGCGGAAGTCCATGAAGATTTCCACCAAGAAAAAGATAGTAGGTTAATAGGGTAGTTGAACGGTGTTGAATTTGTAGCGACATCTAGCGCGCTACATGGAACTACGTCGTGCAAATCCTGAATCGCGCAAGTGGAGTTTACTGCGCGATTCGCATAATATACAACCGCCTGACATCAACACCTGCGTGGTTTGCGGATCCTCCCTTTGGTTGGAGGGGCAAAACATCTCACCTCTCTACAAATTTATTGAAAACTAGCTGTCCCGTGCGCACTTCGTAGGGCTTTAAAGAATGACCCTCACAAATAACGTGTTTTTCTATTGGTATAAGAATGTTCAAAATCGGTTCAGTAGATCCTGAGGTTACCCTCTACAACCTCACAAGCTTTACCTCTTTATAATATTAGAATAGATGCAAATCAACTATATGCGAAGTTGATAGGTATAATTCGCTGGTTTGCGAAAATAGCGACGCAACTAAAAATTACTGATTTTTACTGACTGGCATTTTTTTTATATATATTATATTATATTAGTACCTACGCTACGAGTGTTTTGTCTCAAATGAATAATGTCGCTGTCTCTTTCTAACGAACGGTGCGCCTCTGTTCACGATAAAATGTTAAAGATTTATGATCGTTTGCCATACAATATACAATTTGACAGAATTTTGAGTTTCGTCGATGTTCTCGCAAACCAATGTGAAGCAGCGGTAGCCTAATGGCTAGGGCATCGGACTTGCGATCACATGGTTGCCGGTTCGAACCCCACCCATTGCACTACCGACGTGAACCCACTCGTAACACAAGCATTTAGCTTAGTACGGGGGGTTAACAAGAATACTAGTAATGTGCGACCTATATTACTAGCTCAGATCAAATAAAAAGTTAAAATGGAACTTTGCGAACAAAGAAGTGAGGCCGGCTAAAACTACGCCTAACGGTGTATAACACACAATTACACGCACACACGTATATCGAAACTACGCCTTATCTTGTCAGTCGAGCTATCGAAAGCTCGACTGACAAGATAAGGCATAGTTAACTAATACATACGTAGTTTTAGCCGGCCTCACTTCTTTGTTCTCAAAGTTCCATCTTAACTTTTTATTTGATCTGAGACTACTAGTAAGATTAAAAAAAAAAACACTAGTGAGAAAACGACTCTCTTGCCACGACGGCTATACCTAATGTTTTAATTTAATTCGGCCTTGATCTTATTTGGTCAATCAACTCTATAACACGCAAATAGGTTACATTCGTGCATGTAAGTTTGTTTTGTAAGTAGATATTTATCATCTATATCGTATAGTTTTATATATTTTGATTATTTGTATTTTTATGTGATAACACTGATATACAGTTGCCACTTACTTAGCTACTTAGCATCAGGTGGCCTGCCTGCACGTTGGCCGAGTTATCCCATAAAAATAAGTAGTCATCGCCGTCCATGGAGATGTCCATGGACGGCGATGACTACTACCAATACCGCAGGAGTTGCTGATGCGTTGCCAAGCCTATTTACGAAATAGGGAGGGAAATGAGAAGAGTAGAAGGAAGGGAATGAGGGAGGAATTGGGTCTCCAGCGCTCCACAATCACCGTACGAAACGCAACAGCATGCACGTATATTAATAGATAATTATTAAGTAGATAACAGGCGTAAATAAAAAATATGTTATTTAAATCGACTAAAAAAAGATCTAAGTTTTTGGTGGGGATTGAGATTGATGCTTTTTCCCTTTTCCCACTATAGATATCGGTATGAAATAAAAAAAAAACTCTGAGTGATTTCTTTTTTGAAAAACTTGATAACTTACTTGTTATAACATAACATACCATCACGCCTGTAATCCCCGAAGGGTTAGGCAGAGGTGTAATAATGTACACCCACATTTCGCCGGTATGTTTAGGTCCCATGTAATATGGGGCGAGCCTATTGCCATTAACCGGGTACAAATCCAGACTCCGAGCTGCTACTGAGAATTTCATAGCAAAACCAAATAACATTTTTGCTCTACCTGGGGATCGAACCGAGGACCTCTAGCGTAGCAGTCGCGCTTAAAACCACTAGACTAATGAGAGTCTTTTTTGAAAACTTTGTTAACTTTATTGTTATCTATGAATGATAATAACTCTGTTATCTACCTACTTATATCTATTTTTAAAATATATAAAAGTTGAATGCCTCGTTGGTCTAGTGGTCCCAATCGCGACTGCTATGCTAGAGATGTTGGGTTCGATCCCCAGGTCGAGCAAAGTGTTATTGAGTTATTCTATGAAATTCTCAGTAGCAGCTCGGCGTCTGGATTTGTGCCCGGTGAATGGCAATAGGCTCGCCCCCAATTACATGGGACGCAAACATACCGGTGAACTGTGGGTGTACATTAAGTACACCTCTGCCTAACCCTTCGGGGAATACAGGCGTGATGGTATGTATGTATGTTATGTTATAAAAGTTTCCATAAAATCTAAATAATATTATTCTCTCCTCCGTGAATATTATAAAGAGGAAAGATTTGATTGTTTGTTAGTTTGTTTGCATTGAATAGGCTCTGAAAGTACTGAACCGATTTGAACAATTCTTTCACCAATAGAAAGCTACATTATTCCTGAGTAACAAAGGCTATATATTATACCGTAAAATTACAAGAAACGTATACTCCTAAAGGAACGGAAAGCTATTCACTATCATCATAACAGCAACACTGTCTAGCTTTATGAGTCTATACTTGTATTAACTTTATAAAATGAATTTCTTAGAGAACATCACGTTTAGACGCAAACGTTCCAAGTCTGAAACAAATGCTATCGATGGAAATGAAGATACGTTATTATCGGACTCTCCGATAGATGGCACCACCACCAGCTTACCAGATATTTCGGATGATGAAGATGACCAAATTAACAAATTAAAACTTCAATTGGAGCGTATAACATTGGAACTCAATAGTGCCCACAGCGAAATTGAATCCTTAACTCTAGAAAATTCGAAGCTAAACCACCTTAACCACGAGTTACAGAAGCAAAATGCACTTTATAAACAAGTGGCATGCTCTCCTGTTAAATTAAAGCCACAATCACCAAAAATTAAGGAAAAATCTGCAAAAGTCAACCAGCCTGTGAAAACAAACATAGAAAAGTTTAGAGAATGTGAAGGAACTACCACGAGTACTAAAAAATCTACATCACCAACCAGTACTCAAAACCATCAACAGTTAGATTTAACAATGACAGATGGCGTTATTCACAGTACCGGCAATAGACAAAGAAAAACCGAAATACCACATATAGAACTAAATTATAACAGAAAAAAGAATAAGACTGGAAAGAATAAATTATGTATTATAAGTAGCAATAAAAATAATAAAATCCTGGAAATCGCTGAAGATATATTCCCTAATTATGGAATCTGCCATTACCTGACTCCTAACTGTGGCATAATGAATCTTATCTCTAACGTGGACCACAAATTAAAGGACTACACTATGAATGACTACTGCCTGATATTCATCGGAGAAGAAGACTTTCGTCGAACCAAGAATTATGTAGAACTGACTATCAGCATTCGTGAAACGTTGTCAAAATTACAGCACACAAATATTATATTATGTGCACCCACATTTAAACTAAATGAGTACTCTACAATGTTTAATTCTAGAATAGAAACCTTTAACAGCTTAATCTATTTAGATGCGTCCACATATGATTATCCCTACTTGTTTGATTCTAATTATTACCTTGATTATGATTTTACTATGTTTTCGAAGAGAAATGGTTCTGTAAATAATTGCGGTATGGCCAAAATATTCCTTAATTTAAGTTTAATGATAAATGAATTTACACTATACGGTGGCTTGGATTCATGTATTTCTCCGGATAAAATACATGCATCTAAGTCAGATTTGCCTCACCCTGATCCAAGCACTGATAATGACAAAAATGAACTGTTTTTTCTCTAATAGATATATCAACATATTGCATCAAAATATAGCAGGTTTAGTAAATAAAGCCGATGATCTGTTGATATGTCTAGATGAGCTATCTAGAAACAAGGCGAATGTTGATATCTTGTGTATTACTGAGCATTTCATCATGGAAGGGTATCAAAATGTATTGTATATACCTAACTATAATTTGGCTGCATATTATTGTAGAAAAGAACAAAAAAGGGGCGGTGCATGTCGCTGGCCCCGGGCAATAAAGCAGTAAGCGCCGGTTACGCCCTTTTTATTATTATTTAATTTTTGGCGTCTCCTAGTATTAATTTATCACTCCTATTTTTTTTAGATTTTTTTCATTTCATTTCTTTAAAATAAATGACAACAACAGCTTTATTGCATGGAAAATTCTCTTACGACTAAGTTCTGTATCACTGCATTGCTCTAAGAAACATAACACATAAAACTGGTGGACATCTTTACACTAAATTTCTTAACAACAAAGATCAGTAATACATTTAACCGCGTTTTTAAAAATACACATATCAAATAAACAAACTGTAAACATTTAATACGAAATAATCACAAGAGATTTTATTCCATACGAGCTAATTACGCCTTTCTTCCCGTAAATTTATTGTAGCCCCGGCGACGTACTATCATGTTACTACATAGGACCTAAACATAACGGCGAAATGTGGGTGTACTTTAGTACACCTCTGCCTAACCCTTCGGGGAATACTGGCGTGATGGTATGCTATTATGTATTTACTAGATAAATAGCCATTAAAGGAAATAACAATCTCACAGAAATACATGTATAAGTAGGTGCTTATATATGTATTTGTATGAGATTTCTTTTTCTTTTAATCAACATACCTAATAATAGGTATTATTTTTTTATGGAAAAACGCACTTTATAAGTCGCGCATAGGTAAGTACAGATTTAGGCTTATAAAATGAATATTAGGATTTCCTTCACTTTCTTATTTAGTTTTACAACAGATTCGATATTTTAATAGGTTAGTACAGTACCCTTTTGTCTTGTTTTAGTTGATATATGTAACGCTGATTATGAAAAAAACAGAGAAATCACCATTTCCTCCAAGACCTCACTGGAACTTTGAGCCCAACTTTACAATGTATTTCTCCGAATCGATTTATAATCACAAATATTGCAGTCCCCTTCTACTATTTCGTACGAGTCTGCTTTATTTAATAATGTTGATTTTGTAGCTTCTCCAACTTTAGTATTTAGCTCACCTCGTCACCTCAAGAAAAATTCGATCTCAAGCATGGTTTGAACCTGCGTCTCTCTGGTTAAGTACACCAGACTAGAAATTTTCTTTAATTAGAAAATTCATTTCTTTGTGAACATTTCGCGACTTTTAATGCTAAAAAATAATAAAAAGTAAGAATAATACGGTAAGGCAATATCGTTCGACATTGAACTACCTGTAAAGGCAGTCGTGTTGGTTGAAAGACATAGTAATGTCTTCAATAGATGATGCTGACGACGCCTGAAGACGTAAAATGTGGAAGAGAAATTCGACATCACAGGCAGTTGTTTCAGTAGCTTTGTTGGCAAAGCGTCTGGTGTACTTAAAGAGAGACGCAGGTTCACACCCTGCCTGGGATCGAATTTTTCTTTCACTATAAATTTTCTTTAATTAGAAAATTCATTTCTTTGTGATGAGTATATTTCTTGAAATACTGAACCAGATCTTCAAGAGGAAGACCCAAAAAGACGCCAGTGACTGATGTTTCAGGAGATGAATTTAGAAATCTGTACACAGAGCCAATCGCCTTACCAAAACCACTTTACGATGATTTGATGAGTCTCTGCAGAACAGAAGCAATCCCGATACATTATCATACATTTTATAATAATTTACATTTTGTTAGGAACTGTGAAGAAGAAATCGATATTGAAAGCGAAGATTCAAATTAAAGTAGCATATTATTTTTTATCTTTTTTAAGAGAAAAATGTTATCAATAAAAATTATGTGATTTTGTTCAATTTAAGGTACCATGGTTTTCTTTTTTAAGGCTTTGTCCACTTTATATTTGTTTTCAAAGTTTAATGTTATAGCTCTTATTTTAAAAGAGTGTCCATGGAGTTTCTTGCCGGATTCTTCTCCATAGGATCAACTTTTTGGAACCGTGCAACTAGAGTCATAACGTTTCATAAATGCTTGTAAAGGCTTATTTGAAATAAAAACATTTGAACTTGAACTAATATGTAGGTACCTTATTAATAAAAAATATGTGATTTTCAATGTTTTGTGTTTTACAAAATAATAATAATTTTCAAATTAAATAAAACATAAATATTTCAATAAATACAGTCTGAAATTGTAACGACAAAATAAATTACAATAAAAGGTTAGTGTGTTACAATGGTAACATAAATATATGTTTCATTGATAGGATTATATATTAGCGATAAGTGAATGATACAGCTAAGCTTTGGCTATAGAATTTCCCTGAAGAAGGTGGTAATCGGCTAGTACGCTCAAAATCTTAAGTGGAAATAACGTCGTATTATACACTTACATTACTGAATCTCTGTGGTCAGTGTGTTTATAAAGTCGTTAGGGGTGTTGCAATTAAAACGGCAGTGTCTATAATTTGTATTATACATTTTTTCTATTATTTCATAAAATATTTATATCATTCCAATTATTTTCAGTAGGTAAAATTGGCGAAAAAATAACTTTAATTTGACATATTGAACACTTGTTTTGGACCACTGTACGCTGAACTATAAACAAATTAGCTTCTTTTATTTCTCCTGTAAAATTTGATTTTTGATATTACCGCTTTATTGCCCGGGGCCAACGATGTATCCTAGTTAAGAATGGGTTACAATGGAAAGAAATGCCAAAACTCAAGAAGTTATCAACCCCAGGCATATTCAAATATGCCTGGGGTTGATAACTTCTTGAGTTTGCTGTGCTGCGGCGTAGAACTGACTAGTTTTAAGATAATAATCGCATGTATATATAGAACTCCGAACACTAGTAATTTAAATTATTGCCTTGATAAACTTGAAATGGTCTTGCAAGAGGTTGTACGTACACGCTGTAAAAAAATTGTTATCTGCGGAGATTTTAACATTGATGTACTAAAGCTAAATAGTGCAACTAATTCCTTTGAATGTCTTTTAATGAGTTACAATCTGAAACTTGCTTTGAAACAACCCACTCGTATGGCCAGTCTGTCATGCATTGACAACTTTGCTCATAATGTTAACGGATGTAAGACTAAGGTATTAGAGTTTGCATTGTCGGACCACACAGCACAACTACTTCAGTGTCCAGTACAAAAAATATGCCGTATTAAGTATTGGTACGCAACTAGAAGGGATTATAGTACGCAGAATATAGTAAAATTTAAAAATCATTTAATGAGTCTTACCTTTACAGAAATATATGACACGGATGATCCTAATGTAGCTTATAATAATTTCATGGAGATATTCAAACTATTATATGATTTATGTTTTCCATTGAAAGTGACTAAAATTTATACACAAAGAAAAACTAAATGGTTGTCAAAAGGAATCAAACTATGCAGTAAAAAGAAAAGGAAACTTCTATGGCAGTTTAGATTTAACCGTAGCAAAAGTAATAAAAATATGTTCTCTAATTATACTAAAATTTACAAAAGAATTATCCACTTAACACAAAAGGCACAAAACAACTATAGTATAAAAACATCAAAAAACAAATCAAAAACCGCGTGGCAAATTATCAATCGTGCAAAGTACAATGTACCTAAATCTAGCATAAACAAAGTTAAAATAGGTAACCGCGTCATATCCAATCCCAAGACTATTGCAGAAGCATTTAATAATTTTTTTATTGATAAAATTCAGCCAAATCTGGAGGTCAACTCCAAACCTAGGATGTGTACATTAGATCTCAATAACAAATCAATGTTTATGGCGCCGAGTATACCGGACGATATTAAAAAAATCATAATGTCCTTAAATAATACAAGTAGTGTGGGATATGACGGTATTGCTACCAAAATACTGAAAGATGTTTCGGATGAAATCTGTGACCACTTAAGTCATATAATTAATCTCAGCATTAGCGCAGGCGTGTACCCTGATGCTCTAAAAGTATCTATCGTCAAGCCTCTGTTCAAGAAAGAAGATAGGGAGCTAATGGAGTTCTATCGGCCTATATCACTCATCCCTATAATTTCAAAAATATTTGAGAAATACATTTACAAGGAATTAAACTCATTTCTTGTAAAAAATAATATTATATGCAAAGAACAGAAAGGCTTTAGAATAGGTAAAACAATTAATATGGCTATTTATGATTTTTTATATAATGTTACAAATAGCGTGGATAAGAGGCAACCGGTCTGTGGCGTGTTTTGTGACATGACTCAAGCCTTTGACTATGTGCATTATGGTACGCTCTTAAATAAACTGGAAGCGTATGGCATTAGAGGGAATGTCAACAGTCTCATTAAATCTTACTTGCATAATAGAACTCAAATAACTGAAATAAACCAAATTAATATGAAGAGTAAACATGAAATTGTTTATCAATCTAAAGAACGTAACGTTTTATTTGGGGTGCCACAGGGGAGCGTTCTAGGTCCTCCTCTATTCATATTATATATTAATGACCTACCAAAATGTATCCCTCAACCTTTGACACTATTTGCTGACGATAGCACACTAACAGTACCTTGCAAAAATATTGATACCTATGAAAATGACATAAATGATTCCATAAAACTAATAGTAAAATGGCTTGATGACAATAACTTAAAAATTAACCTGAATAAAACTAAATTAATACACTTCAATCAACGGATTAATGCTAAGAGCAATCTAAATATACAATATGAGAACCTAGTTATAGAAGAGGTCGAAATAACAAAATTTTTAGGGCTCCATATAGACAAAAAACTAAATTGGAAACCTCATCTCGAAATGTTGTGTAAGAAATTAAGTACATCCGCCTACGCCCTGCACACATTGTCACATATAATAGGTGTGGAGGCATTACTTACGGCCTACTATGGGTTAGCAGAATCCCATCTACGCTATGGGATCATCTTTTGGGGCAACTCAACGGAAAAAGATACGGTCTTCAAGGCTCAAAAGCGATGCATACGCTCAATTTTCAAAATTAAACCTACGGATAGTTGCGTGCCCTACTTTAAAAAATATAAAATACTCACTTTGCCGTGTCTATACATTTTGGAAATAGCTGTTTTCGTCAAAACAAATCCGGATCGCTTCAAACGGTTAGATGAAGTAGTCCCGCGCAATAGGCGCGATAACAGTAGGATATGTCTTCATTCCGCGGGCACATCCCTTATGCGCAAAAGTGTATTCTGTATGGCTCCTATTATATTTAATAAATTACCTAAAGGTTGGAGAGAACTGCCTTTGTCACTTTTTAAAAGTAAGCTGCGGATTTTTTTAGTTAGTAGAGTTTATTACAGTATTTTAGATTTCATAAATGAAAAAGACTTTTCTCTTCCGACTCGAATACCTATTAAGTAATAATAGTATATACCTAGTGCAAGTTTTTAATTACATATTTAATTAAATATACATTTATTAATTGTTATAGAATATTATAGATTTAAGATATTTTAAAAAACTATATTATGTTAGATTATTAATGAGCATTAAACGCTCATTAATATTTTATTTTTGCATGCCGATCGGTAAAATATGGCTGAACATTATTCATTTGTAACTTCATATTGTACCCATATTTGCAAAATAAATTTTTCTTTCTTTCTTTCTTTCTTTCTTTCAAATAGTATAAAACAAAGTCGCTTCCCGCTGTCTGTCTGTCCCTATGTATGCTTAGATCTTTAAAACTACGCAACGGATTTTGATGCGGTTTTTTGTAATAGATAAAGTGATTCAAGAGGAAGGTTTATATGTTTAATACATAGATATTATAGTACATAAAAATCGAGGAAACACGCGGGCAAAGCCGTGAGCGGAAAGCTAGTTTAAAATAAAAATAACATTTTTATAAATTCTTTTCTAGGCGGTAAAAGAGAATCTAGTTCGTCGCAACTACCGTTGGAACCTGATTCTGACTGATTACTCCAGCGTGGACGTCAGCCAGCTGGTACTACCTACTGTGATCCTGCAGGCAGACCATATCGAGTGCTGTAGGCTCATGAAGAGGGAAGATTGCACATGTCCTCGCGACTTTCAGGTATAACATTGTACATAAGTCAACGCCTCATTAGTCTAGTGGTCCCAAGCGCCTTTACTTTTAAATCACATTTAATTGTGTTGTAAACACCACATTTAATGTCTCGCTTTGAAATAAATTCTTCATTTGTTTTCTTGTACATGTAAATATTCTTCAACCAGCTTGAAAAAGCTTTTCATTTGGTTGAAGATTATTTATAAGCATGTAGATACACACTGAACTGACTGCCTCATTAATAGTCTAGTGGCCCTAAGCGCGACTGCTACGCTAGAGGTCCTGGGTTCGATATCCAGGTCGAGCAGTGTTATTGGGTTTTTCTATGAAATTCTCAGTAGCAGCTCAGAGTCTAGATTTGTGACAGGTTAATGGCAATAGGCTCGCCCCCTATTACATGGGACCTAAACATACCGGCGAAGTGTGGGTGTACATTAGTCATCAAAATTGGTCCCCTTGCATCTGCCTGCAAAGTCGAAACACTTCTGTATTTCCAGAAAAAACAGCATGTACTCAACGCCCTGATCCAGTACGTCACCGAGACTTACTCGAAGCTGGACAAGGACCTCACTCCTACCACTACCACGGTAGACTGTGATGACCCTCAGGCTACCATGAATAGCACAAGAGATAGACTCTACCGGCATTTCGCTGAAGACTCAGAGCTTAGCAATGAGACCTTGTTCTTTTGGGATATGGCTAGGTAAGATGGCTTTTCAATCTTTAATGTTCAGAAGGTCTAAAGAGAAGGGAGGGGTGAGGAGAGTTTATGAATCCCATGGCTATGAGGCGTGATAATAGGGCAAGGGAAATTAAGTTATTTTTTTATTGGGAGTGGTCATCGCCGGTCCAGGACTTTTGCAAAACAAAAGGAGTTGGTGATGCGTTGCCGAGCCTATTTAAGTTAAAGGGACGGGAAGGAGAGAAGGAGAAGGAAGGGGACTGGGGGAGGAATTGGGCCTCGAGCGCTCAACACTCACCGTACGAAACGCAACAGTATGCATACTGCTACTTGACGTCGGTATCCTGTGGGAGGTTGTAAGTGTGGTTTTTAGTTGGTATGAGTTCGACATACCATGCCGCCTCCCCATACTCCAACACAGGTACTGATCCACAAACGAACACTCACACCGACTTCCTACAGGTGTATGCAAGAAACTATAGCCCACAAATTGCTACGACTTTTTCTTTTTTCTGCTTCGTCCACATTCATTCATCGCCGGTTGCGACTACTAACACCAGACCTTTTTGAAGGACCTCACCAATAAGATCCGTGCATGTGCTTCTTGGTAGATACTGAAGGTTCAATGTACTGCTTTATTACAATCCTTAATCGTGATCTCAGAAGGAAAGGGAACAGTTACATTCGTGCATTCGTGACCAGTTTGCATCAGGGATAACCAATTTTGCAAACTGGTCAAACGCGAGTTACTTCACCAAAGCTTTAACAAACTCAATAACTCTTTTCAACCTAGTTATTGAATCTAGTGCCTCATATTTAGCAGTAGGGTCCGCAATTATTAGACCTCTGACACGAATGAAATGTAACCGAAATTAAATAAGATTTAATCCGAAAATTGAGTTCTATAACTAGTCTATTCTTCAGGTCTGGTCTCTTTCTTCGCTCTCGGTTCCTCCTCTCCACCTATAAGCCGGAAGCTGGACAGCAGACAATAGCGGCGTGGTCTGCAGATGATCAGTACAAGCTATTACCAGGAGTTGAACTAGAACCGCTCAAGATGTTCTTCAGGATCGGAACCGCACCGGTAAAAGAAGTCTATTTTTTTTTGGTAATGATGTCCCCACTGCTGGGAAACAGACCACGCGGACCCAGTGCGGGTTGGTAGATGTTACTGGCATCAGGCATGTCTTAGAACTACATGTGATGTCTTCGAATTTTCTAAAAGCCTTATTCCTTAGCGTATTATAACTAAACAAAAGTGGCAATTTCGGCCCCCCTGGGATCTCTCAATGTGGGAAAAGGGTCCATAGCTTTTCAGTCAAATAATGCTCTCCATTTCGCAGGCTGTACCATGGACTCTTCTGAAGGTGGACCCTCAAACCGGGGAACAGATGTATGGTGAAGATGGACAGATTCTATATGAAGGGTATTGCATTGATCTGATCGCCAGATTATCGGAGGTAAGAACGTAGAATGTCTCCCAAATGTAATAGGAATTATTATAGTACTACCTTCATTGATCTATTGGTTTGTTCAGCTGCTGCAATGGGAGGGGGGGCTTGGGTGTCATTCCCAGGTCAAGCAAAGTGTTATTGGATTTTTTAATGAAATTCTCAGTAGCAGCTCGGAGTTTGGGTATACAGGGTGGAAGGGACATTGACGCAAAACCGCTTACCATGAATGCAGTAGGTACATGATTCTGGACCCCTTGCGTTAATATTTTGCGTCGGTTATAAAAAGAAACGCCTTTTCCTACAAAAGTGCAATACCTACGGGTCAAATTATATGGAACAGCTGTTTTTTTTTTATTATCGGCGAAAAATGACGACTAAAAACAGGTGTTAATACATTTTGATTTTGAATTCATGGTAAGCGTACCTGTATACCTGCTTATTTATTTTCTACCTGAGTATAGAAGTAGTATTAAGTAGTAAGTTAATCCGATATGTTATTTTCACCAGACCATGTCATTTGATTACGAGATTGTGTCTCCAAAGAGCGGAGGATTTGGCAGGAGACTGCCAAATGGCACATGGGATGGAGTTGTTGGAGATCTCATGAGAGGAGTAAGTGAAGACTTCAGTAGATCTACCTGCTTATAAATATTCTTCAACCAAATGAAAAGCTGTTTCAACAAGAAAACAAATTTTAATGAAGAAGTTATTTTAAACTGAGAAATTAAATGTAGACTGCCTCGTTTGTCTAGTGGTCCCAAGCGCGACTGCTACGCAAGAGGTCCTGGGTTCGATTCCCAGGTCAAGCAAAAGTGTTATTGGGTTTTTCTATTAAGCAGCTCGGAGTCTGGATTAGTGCCCGGTTAATGGTAATAGGCTCGCCCCATATTACATGGGACCTAAACATACCGGCGAAATTTAACACACCCACATTTCGCCATCACCCTCGATACTATCACGCCTGTATTCCCCGAAGAGTAAGGCAGACCTAACCCTTCGGGAAATACAGGTGTGATGGTATGTGTAGATCTATCTGCTCATAAATATTCTTCAACCAAATGAAAAGCTTTTTCAGCAAGAAAACAAATGAAAAAGTTATTTCAAAGCGAGAAATTAAATGTAGTACAACACAAAAACACAATTTAATGTCATTCAAAACTATAGGAAAAATTCTGAAATTTTAAATCGTTGTTTTGACCTAACCCCGGTTCCCACTAACAACAAAACATTTATTTATTTATTTAATTCATTACAACGGTCTTTTAACAAATTATAGTAATTATAGTAACTAATATATATAAACTGTAGGAAATTAACAAAAAAGGCTAACAATACTTTCATAAATTCCTCTCACAGTACTTCTGACATACTAATAAAATCTTCGACCATCCATCCGCAAACAAATCATCTGTTGGATTAGAATCCAAGAGATCATTAAGCGCGGCCATAGTGCGAGGAATTGGCGACTTAGCACGTGCAACAGTACGACATGGAGGCACGGCAAACAGCTTGTGCTTTCTGCCCCGACAATTATTGTTTGGGACAAAAAAGCGCGACAGTACATTAAGCAAATCAGGAGTGTCAATAGCACCACGGAGCGTTTTACAGGCTATTGTGAGCTGATCTCGAGCTCATGTTGTAAATATTTATCTTTCTCTATCTAACTCTCAAAGAGTGAGAGGAATAGGTAGCTGTTTGCAACTATTCCTCTCTATCTTTGTTGTACGTGGCAACGACCCCCATAGATATCAGTTTTTCTTCTATAATTATAATTTAGAGAAATCGGTCTGTTATAATTTTATTAGAATATAATTTTATTCTCACAGGAAACTGATATTGCTATCTCAGCGTTAACCATGACGGCAGAAAGAGAAGAAGTAATAGACTTCGTGGCACCTTATTTCGAACAGACAGGCATTCTTATTGGTAAGTTAGCTAGCCACATTTTTCTGTGATTCTAGCATTAGGCAAATTTGGGCGCCAAATTCGATTTTTGTTTTTGTTTTTTGTAAAGTGTATTGTCCATAACAAAATCGAGGTTCATGGCGATTGGAATATTAAAGGATTCGGCAAAAAATTCGCAACTGGCGCGTGTGTATGAATGTGGAAGAAGAAAAAGAGATATGCAAGAGTCGTAGCAAGTGGCAGTCCATAGTTTCTGCCTACCTCTGAGGGAAAAACGCGTGAGTGCATGATTGTATGTATGATTCGGCTAAAATTGACAATTTACAACAAAATTTTCTACGATAACGATTTTTAAGTTAAAGTATTAGTAAGTACTTAGTTGTTAATTTATTAATAAATTATCGTTGATATCGCAACTTCAACTGCTATGAACCTAGAAAGTGTTATAGACGATCAATTTTGGAAAAACCAATAATACGTGATTTGATTTCGGCACCCATACGATCCACCTTAAAAGGATCTATTTACAGAAATAAATACACTCACGCCTTTTTAGTAGGCAGAAACTATAAGTAGGCTACGACTCTTGCATATATGCTTTCGTTTCTCCCACATTCATAAATCTTGTCTAGTCAAGCTACTGACATTCGCCTTATAAATTCCATTTACAGAAATAAATATCATCTGTCATTTACAGTGATTCGCAAGCCGATCAGAAAGACATCTCTTTTCAAATTCATGACGGTACTCCGCACCGAAGTGTGGTTGAGCATTGTCGCAGCTCTAGTCTTAACTGGTTTTATGATCTGGTTGCTGGACAAGTACTCTCCGTATTCAGCTCGGAACAACCCTGACGCATATCCGTACCCATGCAGGTAAGTACATTTTTTATGGGATTACTCGGCAAACGAACAGGAGAGCCACATACACACACACACACACACACACATGCACACACACACACACACACACACACACATGCACACACACACGCACTTTTAGAAGGTACTTTTAAGTTTTTCTTTTTGTTTTTTTGAATTTTATAATTCTTTAAATTCTTTAATTTCTTATTTTTATATAATATTTTCGTAAGTACACCACTTTGTACCACTTTGTTTTGTTATTGAAGAGCGGGGCCTCCTAGCACAGGTATATATTTTATTTAAAAGGAGGTCTCTATGTAACATTCACTGTAAAAGTTGTACAAGTTTCTGCAATAAACCTTTTTACTTTTTACTTTACCTGTTCAGCTGATGGTAAGTAGTCATCGCCGCCCATGGACATCTGCAATACCAAAGGAGTTGCAAATACGTTGCTGAGCCAAGGAAATGGGAGTGGAAGGAGAAAGGAGACTGAGGGAGGAATTGGGCCTACTTCGACTTTTGTGATTGTTATCTTGACACCTCAGTTGTTAAGTCAAGTTCCTTAGCTGTGATTATGGTTCCTGAGTCTCAGCCTTCAAAAATGCCTAAAATATACAAAAAGATAGTTTAAAGGTAAGGTTGCATCGTACGACATCGTACTTGCTGTAAAGCATGTCATGTCGATGTCGGTTGGAAAGCATATTTTCAACAGATGTCACTAACGTCACCTCAAAGACGTAAATTAAAAATGTGAAGGCCAATTTCGACCAGGCGGGTGGGACTCGCGGTGGCTTAGCGGTCATAGCATCTGGTGTACCAGAACCAGAAGACGCAGGTTGGAATCCTGCCCGCGGTTGTATTTTCCTTCACTAAAATAACTTAATAATGTTTGCATGGAAAATGCCTAAAAATACAAAAAGATACGAAGTATTTTTACATAACATAACATACCATTACGCCTGTATTCCCCGAAGGGTTCGGTAGAGGTGTACCTACTATTGTACTGTACATACCAGCGAAGCGTGGGTCTTCGCTGGTATGTTTATGTCCCATGTAATCGGGGGCGAGCCTATTGCCATTAACCGGGCACAAAACCCAGTAAAACTTTGCTCGACCTGGGACCTGCGCCGTATTTTGACTGTAATTAATACCATTTTGCAGGGAATTTACGCTGAAAGAAAGTTTTTGGTTCGCGTTAACGTCGTTCACTCCTCAAGGAGGAGGTGAGGCACCAAAGGCTTTGTCGGGGAGGACGCTGGTGGCAGCTTATTGGCTGTTCGTTGTGCTGATGCTGGCGACCTTCACTGCCAATCTGGCTGCGTTTCTTACTGTTGAGAGGATGCAGGTAAAATTTCCAAATGACTTCGTCAAAGTTTCTTAAGTAAACCTGACAGAGAAGCGGCGGTAACCTAATGGCAAGGGTGTCGGACGGTTCGAAACCCACCCATGGCACTACCGACGTGAACCCACTCGTAATACAAGCATTTAGCTTAGTACGAGGGGTTAACAAGATTACTAGTAATGTGCGACCCACATTCCACATTCCAACATTTTTTTATGTAAAAAAAAGATAAATTAAATTTATTCGGGATGAATATTTTTGCACATCAGTCATCGTGTAACTCAACATTTATCAGGGAGCTCAAAGGATTTGATTGAATTTTAAAACAAACATTACCTCTTTTTTACTCTTTAGACGCCAGTGTCGTCATTGGAACAGCTCGCCCGTCAATCCAGGATCAACTATACGGTGGTGGAAGGTTCCTCAGTGCACCAATACTTCATAAACATGAAGTTTGCTGAAGATACACTTTACAGGTATACATTATGTATGCATGTAAAAAGACGTGAGTGTATGGGTAGGCAGAAACTACAGAATGCCATCTGCTACGATTCTTGCATACTTATTTTGCTTCGTCCACATTCATACATCTTGTCATACACATGCGCCGGTTGCGGGTACTACGCACCTGACCTTTCTGAAGGATCTCGCCAATGAGGTCGTGGTACGTCTCTCTAGAACGTCTCCTCCCGGCGGCTCCACTGATATTCACTTTATCGACTTCAATCGCCTTCCATTCTCTCGACATGTCCAAACCATCTCATCATACTCCTTTCAATTCGTGTCACTATGTCATCTTTTGTCATCACACAGGTATATTATAGCAATATTATAGCCTGGTTCTTTCTTTTCTAATTGAGAACAAAGGAAGGATCCTTGAAAAGGCTGCCGGTCTTTTGGGGAGTAGAACAAGGTGTATAGTATATTTACTTCACTGAAACCCCCCGGCAGTTCTTTAGCACAATGTCGGGAGGATCTGGGAGCTAATTAATTCCTCCAGAACCATTTCTGCGCTTTTACAAGCCCGTTTCAGAGTCCCCCATCTCTGCGCAATGCCCACGGCGGAATGGGAGCACTACGTAGCTCCGTCGCGACCCTGGGTCGCTTGAAGCGCCCAGTCCCTCACTCCATTCCATGGGACAAAGGACCTAGGGCACCCGGCGCGTACGGCCAGGTCCTTCACGGGGAATGGCTACCCCAATAAAACCCCCCTGGTCATCTTTAGCACAATGTTGGAAGTATCAGTAGTATGGAAGTAATATTTCTCTTTCTTCCTTTACAAGCCCGTCATAGGGACTCCTTACCCCATTTCTGGGCAGTGCGCGCGGCAGCACGAGAACACTTCGAGCCTCCGTCATCCCTAATGTCGCGTGATGGACAACCAGAACCCTCACGCCACTCCTCCGGATGTGGACGTGTTTTGGACCAATAAATTCAAAACTTTTCTGCAAAGCTATTGAAGCAGCGGTAGCCTAATGGCTAGGGCGTCTAACTTGCGATCAAGTGGTTGCCGGTTCGAAACCCACCTATTGCAGTACCGACGTGGACCCACTCGTAATACAAGCATTTTAGCTTAGAACGAGAGGTTAACAAGAATACTTGTGATGTGCGACCCATATTGCTAGTAGGCTTTTTAAGAATAATAAAAATAAATTAAAATATTAAGTATTTCCAGACTATGTGTTTTCAGGGTGTGGAAAGAGATAACGTTGAACGCGACGTCAGATCAAGCGCAATATCGGGTTTGGGACTATCCAATCAGAGAACAGTACGGACATATCCTATTGGCTATCAATGCTTCAGGTAAGTTCACTGTTTATGGGTCTATGTCTATGTGTATGTGACAGTTCCAACTGTCAGGTGTCAATCCCTTTTCCCGCGGATTCGGACAACGAACAACCATGGCCATGGAAAAGCATTGTGCTAATGATAAATAAATTAGTAATTGATTGTCAAGCCAACTTGTTTAATTCACTACATTATGTCCGGAGACGAAGGACAACGAAACATTCACCTTCTTATGTAGGTATCAAGCTTAATATTTCCACGATAAGACAGGATAATAAAATGTGCAACATAGCATAAGCAGGGCCTGAAAGTAGTTTGTTACTTTTCACAACGTCACCCCAAAGACGTAAATTAAAAAATGTGAAGGCAAATTTCGAGCTGGCGGTTGGGACTCGCGGTGGCTTAGCGGTCATTGCGTCTGGTGTACCTAACCAGAAGACGCAGGTTCTAATCCTGCCTGCAGTCGTATTTTCCTTCACTAAAATACCGACACTAATACTCTTAGTACTCGTAGATGTCGCAATTTGTACTTCCTAGAATGTGTTATAGACTTACATACAATTTGCGAAAAAAAAAATTTTTTTCTAAAACAGTTTGGGAAGTCGGTGACTTCTATTTGAGTGGGTCTTTTATTTTCGCCACCGACTTCCCAAACTGTTTTAGACAAAATTATTTTATAATTTTTTGAAGGCGGTTTAACTTTTTTGTTAAAAGTAATTTTATTTTGTAATTTTTAGTGGAAAGTTTTGTTTAGAAATACTTGTTAGCCAACTAAACGCACTGCTCCAATAAGACAGCGATGTTTCGGAGTAAACGATAATATCATCGATGTAAACAATTTTTAGATTTTTGTTGATATTTTCAAAACTGCTCAACCGATTTCGATAAAATTTAAACGGGACCACCTCTGAAGTATAACCTACCAAACAAAAAAACAATCATTAAAATCGGTCCACAACTGGCGGAGATATAGCGTAACAAACATACAAAAAAAAAACATACAGACGAATTGAGAACCTCCTCCTTTTTGAAGTCGGTTGAAAATAGAATTTGTCTTCCTAGAGGATACGATCCGCCTTTCTAAACTGCTTTTTTTTACCAGGACCGGTAGCGGATGCGAAGACAGGGTTCCAACAAGTTAATGAGCACACCGACGCCGATTTTGCATTCATACACGACTCTGCCGAAATAAAGTAAGTATAGAAATCTACTACTTCAGTCGGTATAGCATAATTGGCCTATAATGTTCCCACTTCTGAGAGACTAGCCTCCTCTCGGTGAGAGGGATTGGGCCGTAATCCACCACGCGGGCCCAGTGCGGGTTGGTAGATGTCACATGTCTTCGAATTTTTGGTTCTAGGACTGCCTCATTTGTCCTAAGCGCGACTGCTACGCTAGAGGTCCTGGGTTCGATCCCCAGGTCGAGCAAAGTGTTATTGGGTTTTTCTATGAAATTCTCAGTAGCAGCTCGGAGTCTGGATTTGTGCCCGGTTAATGGCAAAAGGCTCGCCCCCTATTGGACCTAAACATACCGGCGAAGCGTGGGTGTACATTACTACACCTCTGCCTAACCCTTCGGGGAATACAGGCGTGATGGTATGGTTCTAGGACATACTGGTTTCCTCACGATGTTTTTCTTCACCGTTTGGGAGAAGTATTGATGTAAAAATTGACACAAAGTAAAGCGCCTGTCTGGGTTCAAACCTACGAGTTACAACTCGTAAGTAGTTAACAAAATCACATGAAAACTTGCATTTAACGTTTAATAATGCTCTTAGAAGCAGTGATAGCCTAGTAATATGACCACTGGACTGCCAAGTCAAAGGTCTCGAGTAAGAATCCAAGGCACGCTCGAACTTTTCGAAGTCATGTGCGTATTAATACCTACCTACTTAATAAATTAACAAGCTTAAACGGTGAAGGAAAACATCGTGAGGAAACCTACATGCCTAAGAGACTTTATTGACGGCGTGTGAAGTCTGCCTACTCACTGAATGAAACGAAACGCAACAGACATACTGGTACCTGACGTCGATATTCTGTGGGAGGGTAGTACTTCCCCGGTCGTGCGAGCCATTCCTCAGATCAAATAAAAAGTTAAGATGGAACTTTGCGAACAAAGATGTGAGGCGGGCTAAAACTACGCCTTGCCGTGTACAAACAATTTTACACTATATAACAATACCGAAACTGCGCCTTATCTTGACAGTCGAGCTTTCAATAGCTCGACTGACAAGATAAGGCGTAGTTTCGGTATACGTGTGTATTGTAAACGGCAAAGCGTAGTTTTAGGCGGCCTCACTTCTTTGTTCGCAAAGTTCCATCTTAACTTTTTATTTGATCTGAGACCCATTCATGCTAATGTAAGGCTTTTTAAACAAAAAATGCTTAATTAAGGTATGAAGTGACAAGAAACTGCAACCTCACGGAAGTTGGCGAGGTGTTTGCTGAGCAACCTTACGCGATTGCCGTCCAGCAAGGCTCCAGGCTGCAGGAGGACCTGTCCAGGGCGCTTTTAGAGCTTCAAAAAGAACGGTTCTTGGAACAACTGGCTTCAAAGTGAGTGAAAGATCATATTATTGTTCACGACAAAAGGATTTTCTCCTGTACTGTGTAACTGTATAGAATAACCGTTGCACTTACGACTTTTTTGACGACCTCATAAGTCTGCTACGCTAGACGTCCTAAAATGACCTAGCCTAACTGTTTGGGCAAAACGCCTACTCAATCAGCGAACGCAACGTGTAACGCGGCATATGATTAGGTGTAAGAAATTAAAATTAAGTATTGTACCATTTGTACCTCCTACCCGACCTTTTTTTATTATTACACATATTTGCATCAGAACAAAGACACGTATTTTATTCCACTCCTGAAATTAAATCGATCAAATCCCGAACATGGTCCTTCGAACCTGGATTAGAGGATAATACTTCAGCCAGCTGATAAGTTATTAAGGATTTGAAGATATATGGTGTAAAGTTGTTGGAGATCAAGAATAATAACCGGCGCTGTGTGGCCGCGTGCAATTTTGCTTCGTCATTCGGAAGATTGCGGAACATTCAGTGGTTTGGTTATCTAGTGCTATATAGATCACTAATTATTGGTCGTAAATATCACCCAACACTCTTATAATCAGGTAGTATTTGGTCTAAGATAACTGTTAAAAAGGTTAGTACCGATCACTATATTTTATTGTTAACCTTACTTTTTATGTACCAATTAGCGATTATTGTTGTTATAATTTGACCCGTAAAGAGTTAATATTTCAATTATTTGCAACTTCTAAAGAGTAGTTACTTTAATAACTGCATTAATCCTGCTTTAGAGGGCTGCATAATTATATCGGTGACGTGGTCAGTTATCTACGTAATCGCATTCATTGTCATAGGTTTATTTAAATATAATTGTTAAGGTTATTTCATTAATTTTAGATTGGATTACAGTTATAATTATACCCACGTGTATTCTTAAATGTGTGTTCTGTTAGTGTAATCATTTTACCATAAGTTAGCATTGTATTTCGTCGTAAACAGGTTATTTACAGGTAATATCATCTGTATTAAGTATTTATATTATTGTTAAGACTTGTTGATGTAAATTCCAGGTTGTCTACATCAGCCTACGCAATGCCAGACGATAAGGAATTAATAAGGAAGCGAGCTAGTTACAAGGGAAGGGTAACCGTCTTCTCGAACTATTTAAATTCATTGGATCCTCCTTCGTTAAGTCCTTCCGAGGTAAATGAATTACAATTGCGGTTGAACAGGCTCGAGGCGTTATATGACCAATATGACGAGGTGCAGTTGTCTCTTGAGTGTAATGCTGACAACATGGATACTCAGATGTCGGAACGCAGTGAGTTTGAATCTCTTTATTATAAATCCTTGTCTCAAGCTCAGAAAATACTAACTGACTGTAGGAAAAGAGATCTAACCGAAAGTGATATAGGTTCACGTGCTAGTAATAATAAGTTTGTTAAATTGCCAACTATTCAATTACCGAAATTTGGAGGTTCTTATACCAACTGGTTAGAGTTTCACGACACGTTTATAAGTCTTATTCATTCTAATGAAGACATGAATGAAATAAATAAATTTCATTATTTGAGGTCATCGCTAGAAGGGTCTGCTGCTGTGGTGATTAACTCAGTTCAGTTTTCAGCCGCTAATTACTCGGTAGCTTGGAATCTCCTTTGTGACCGATTTGATAACAAACATTTGCTTATTCATCATCATGTTTCAACTTTATTTAATATTGAAAGTTTACATAAAGAGTCTTCTATTAATTTGAAGAATCTACTTGATCAAATCAATAAAAACTTACGTGCCTTGGAGTCGCTAGGGGAACCTGTCGACCAGTGGGACACTCTTCTCATTTATATTATCACACACAAGTTAGATAGTAAAACTTACCGTGAATGGGAAGAGTACAAAGGTCGCCTCGACAAAAATTCTAAAATAACGTTTAAGGTATTCATTACATTCATCAAGGATCGTGCTGATTTGATAGAAATGTTGGAACTGTCGAATTCATCAGTCACCAAAAATTCCAGTACTGTTAAAAATGTAAGGGTTAAAACAATGATGGTACAGGATTGCAATAGTAAAAATAGTTCTGTCGACAATAATGTTACGCATGTAGCTTCTATGTTTACTAAACCAAAGAGTTGTCTGAAATGTAATGGTGATCACAAGATCAATGTTTGTCCTCAGTTTTTAGCGTTAAGCAATGAAGCTCGTTGGCAATTGCTACCTAACTTTAAGGTATGTTATAACTGCTTGTCTTCAGGGCATTATTCTAATAATTGCAAAAAGGCAGGTTGTAAAATATGTCGTCGTAAGCACAACACGCTTGTACATATTGCGGATCATGTAAAGCCCAAGTCTGTGGCGACTACTAGTACTAGTGTTAGTAGTGACGATAGTACTGCCGCGGTGAGTCACCCCACTCCACAAGTTCAAGGTGCAACACTTTCTGCGAGTATTAATCAGGGTGACGTTCTTCTGTCCACTGCGTTAATAAATGTTATAGGTAGAAATAATACAGTACTTACCGTTCGCGCTGTCCTTGATAGTGGCAGCACGTCATGCCTTATAACTGAAGATTTATATAAAAGGTTAGACTTATCTGGTTATACTGTGAACAGCTCCATAGTAGGGATTAACAATTCGTTGTCTAATATTAATAAAATGTGCCTCGTGCCTGTAAAATCAATAAATAATAATTTTATGACTAGTGTTAACTGTTTCGTATTACAATCTATTACAGATAATGTTCCCAGCAGACATGTGGATTTATCAAGTCTTAAGATTCCGGGTGATATTTGTCTAGCTGATCCTAAATTTTACTCACCTGCTCCTGTAGACATGTTGATTGGCGCTGACGTCTTTTGGGACCTATTAGGATCACAGATAATAAAACTAGGACCTGGGCAACCAATTCTTTGCGAAACTAGACTAGGTTGGCTAGTCTCTGGCCCAATTAAATGCAGCAATACATTGCTACCGGCTGTAATAGGTAAATGTAACTTCACTAACATTATTTCAGATAGTGAGGATAACCTAAACGATAATATACAGCATCTACTTACGCGATTTTGGCAATTAGAAGATGTTTGTACAACGTCACAACATTCTCCTGAAGAGAAGTTGTGTGAGGAGCATTTTATAAACAATACTACACGTTTGAAAAATGGGCAATTTTGTGTTAGGATTCCATTAAAATCCTCTTGTGATCTCTTAGGTGAATCTTTATCTAGGGCTAAACATTGCTTTTCTTCACTAGAGCGTAGATTTAAGACCCAAACTGAACTTAGCAAGATGTATATACAATTTATGCAAGAATACGAATCTCTGGGTCACATGTCTAAATGTGAAAATAACGAACAACTTGCTCATTATATCCCTCATCACGGAGTTCTGCGCGACAGTAGCACAACAACTAAATTGAGAGTTGTTTTTAATGCTAGCAGCCCAACCACTACTGGTATTTCATTTAACAATTTACAGATGACAGGACCCGTGGTACAAGACGATCTTTTATGTATCCTATTACGTTTCAGGCAACATAAATATATACTCGCTGCTGATGTCGAGAAAATGTACCGGCAGGTAGTTGTTCATCCGAATGATAGATATTTGCAGCAGATAGTCTGGCGTGATAACCCTTTAAAACCGTTACAAACTTATCAACTCAACACTGTTACATACGGTACGGCTAGCGCACCGTTTTTAGCTACTAGGTGCCTTAAACAGTTGGGTTTAGATTGCGGTGACCAAAAAGTCTCCGAGGTTATTCTTCACGACTTTTATGTCGACGACCTACTCACAGGAGGAGATAATGTTAATGAGGTCATTGAGTTGCGTCATAAGGTCACTTCCACTCTCGCTTCAGCAAGAATGAATTTAAGAAAGTGGAAGTCGAACGATGTGCGATTGGTACCTGAACGTGACTTTCCCCAGTCTTCACTAGATTTGAATATTGGAGGATTTGAGTCAACCAAAACCTTAGGATTAGGTTGGCAGTCACTGTCGGATGAAATACACTTTCCCATTAGTGAACCAATCATTAATAGTAATACAAAGCGCGAAATGCTTTCTATTATTTCACAGATCTTTGATCCGTTAGGTCTTTTGGGTCCCTGTGTAATGGTGATGAAAATTCTGCTTCAAAAATTGTGGTTGTATAAACTGTCTTGGGATGAACAGCTGCCTCCAGATATCAGTAAGCTTTGGTCCGAACTTATTATTAATTTACCACTTATAACTAAAATTCATATCCCACGTTGTGTTATTGTAGATTCATTTAAACATTTAGAATATCACATATTTTGTGATGCGTCCGAACGGGCATATGGTGCGTGTCTATACGTTCGGAGCGTCAATGATGACGGTGCGGTCTTAGTGCGTTTATTATTGTCTAAAGGTCGAGTTGCGCCACTCAAGCCAACAACCATACCCAGACTTGAGCTTTGTGGTGCTTTAGTTGGGGTACGTATTTATGAGAAGGTTGTTGCTTCATTGCGAGTGAACGCAAACCGCACATTCTTTTGGAGCGATTCCACTATCGTCTTAGGTTGGTTGAAAAGGTTACCAAATAAACTTCAACCCTTCGTGCGTAACAGGGTTGCTGAGATTTTAGATAAAACCGGTAGCTGTGAGTGGAGACACATTTCAACTGATCAAAACCCGGCTGATTATATATCTCGTGGCGTAGACATTGCTTCAATGTCTTCTTTAGAGAAGTGGTGGTCTGGACCAAGTTTTTAAGGCAGGATATTTCTTGTTGGCCTACTAATATCTTACATTCAAACGATGATAAATTACCTGAAATTAGGTCTAATGTAACTTTACAAGGGATAGCTAATAATAATTTAAATGAATTTATAAATTTTGAGCGTTTTTCTAATATTTTAAGGCTTGAACGTACTGTAGCATATGTTTTACGTTTTATTGATTTATGTAGAAAGAAATCTAGTGTTGGTCCTCTTACTAGTAATGAACTTCAAAGAGCTTTAAATTTGATCATTCGTGTATCGCAAAACCAAATGTTCAGCGAATATAAGTTATTACTTAGTGATAAAGAATTGCCTAATAAAAGTCCTTTGATTAAGTTCAACGTATTTCTAGACGATAATAAAATTATGCGTGTTGGAGGCAGACTCCATCATTCAACTTTCCCGTATGATAAGAAACACCCTATTCTTATTCAGTCATCTCATCGGTTTACAAAGTTGTTATTTGAATATGAGCACAAAAGGTTATTCCATGCTGGACCTCAATTACTGTTGGCATCTATAAGAGATACGTATTGGCCCATACGAGGTCGTAATTTTGCGAGAATATGTTGTCGCAAATGTGTACGTTGCTGTCGAATGAAGGGTGAAACTGTTTCACCTATAATGGGTAATTTACCGCAGCAGCGACTTTTAGCAGGTTTTCCATTTGACAACATAGGCCTAGACTATGCAGGTCCCATTCAGTCTGCCGTGCGTCAGGGTCGTGGTTGTAAATTGGTGAAGGTTTACATTGCCATATTTATTTGCTTTTCAACCAAATCAATTCACCTTGAATTAGTTGGTGATTTAACTAGTAATACTTTTATTATGGCATTACGAAGGTTTATATCACGTAGGGGAAAGCCGATTAATATCTATTCCGATAACGGCACTTCGTTTGTTGGTGCGTATAATGAGCTCTCGAGGTTCCTTAAGACCAATTGTAATTCGGTTACTGAGGAAATGGCTAAGGAAGGAATTAACTTTCATTTTATACCGGCGTACTCCCCTCACTTTGCTGGCCTTGCGGAGGCTGCTGTTAAGTCAACAAAGCATCATTTAGTTAGAGTGTTGGGCCTTTGTAACCTTACTTACGAAGAATTGTATACCACGTTAGTTCAAATTGAAGCAATCTTAAACTCCAGACCACTGACGCCCATGTCATCAAACGTTGAAGACTTGATGCCGCTAACTCCCGGACATTTTTTGATTGGCCGCCCTATGACATCATTGCCATCGCCTGATTATCAAGACCACTCCACAAATTCCTTAACTCGATTCCAACGCATTGAACAGTTGCGACAGCACTTTTGGACCCGCTGGAGTAAGGAATATATTTCGGAACTCCAGATGAGGATGAAATGGCGATCATGCAAGGGTTCGTTGAAATCGAATGCTTTGGTACTTCTGAAAGAAGACAACATGCCACCCTTGAAGTGGAAAATGGGTAGAATTGTTGCCGTGTATCCAGGTGCTGATGGCGTTGTACGAGTCGCAGACGTCAAGACTTGTAGTGGTCTAGTTCGCCGATCATTCAGCAAGATTTCTCCGTTGCCTGACCTCGAGTCTGATGAATTGGGTTGAAAGATAGGCTTTCAACGCCCGGGGGTATGTTTGGGCAAAACGCCTACTCAATCAGCGAACGCAACGTGTAACGCGGCATATGATTAGGTGTAAGAAATTAAAATTAAGTATTGTACCATTTGTACCTCCTACCCGACCTTTTTTTATTATTACACATATTTGCATCAGAACAAAGACACGTATTTTATTCCACTCCTGAAATTAAATCGATCAAATCCCGAACACTAACCTAACCCTAGTATGCAAATAAAAAGAGTTTTGTTTAATTGAGTTTGAAAATGTGACGTCCTTCATTTAGTAAAACATCTCCCAGTAACCAACACATTGGTGACTCCGACGTGATTAGTATCCTCATCCCCCACAAGTACAGTTAACGAAGGAGTTACGTATACAGGCAGCTGTATAATACCTATATCACGCAATACGTCTGAAATTGCTGGTTTTGCAGCCTTCATATGACACGCTTTGGAGTATAATTATATAAAACAAAATCTATATCAAGCTGTTCGGTAGATGCCTGTATACTGTGGGGAACGTAGCAGATCACCGGGTAGGATATAAATAAAATATGATTTAAACCAGTAACTGTGGTTTATTTACATTATTAAGAGGGCGAAGCCCTAAGAGAAACCTATATAGGTTACGTCGTCCTCTGACTGACGTCTCGAACAGTTCTACTTTTGAATTAAATAGATGATTGCTTATTCTTAATTCAATCTTTATGGTTTCATTTTAAAAAGGTGTGATACTACGATCACCACAATACCTAACACTTTTGTTAACTGTACCTACTTATTAATTAACCTTTCAGGTACTGGAATGAGTCAGCGAGACAAGCTTGCCCTGACGCTGACGAATCCGAAGGGATCACGTTAGAAAGCTTGGGTAAGTAAATATGTTTTCTTCTTATAGTATTGCGCTTCAAATTGCTTACATAGTCGAAATTGTAGCTAAACTTAAGGTGGAGGCGTTCGCTTCACCGCCAAATACGAACTTGCAATTGATTTTTTGCAAATTGTTTGTCTATAACACATTCTAGGTACAGTGAGTTATAGCTGTTACCTGACCTTCTTAGACCCCGCCGGCCCATCTAGGGTGGGTCAGGTAACAGCTATAATACATGGCAATAGAAATTGCGACATCAACAATAACTTATTGGCAATTATTAATAATTACTTGGGATTATAATTATAGATGAACAATTTGCGAAAAAAACAAAAACAAAAAGAATTTGGCGCCCAAGCAGTAATTATCCGTCTTAATAAGCCTCGCTTCGCGTGCTTTTGAGCACATCAAATCGTCGGATTAAAGATATTTTAATAAAGGTAAAATTCGACTGCAGGCTTGATTCGAACCTGCGTCTTTTGGTTAGGTAGCTACACCAGACGCTATGACCACTAAGCCAACGCGATAGTGGTACAAAAAGATAGTTAAAAGGTAAGGTGGCATTGTACAACATCGTAGTTGCTGTAAAGCAAGTCATGTCGGTTGAGAGGCCAACTAGCATTTCAACAGATGTCACTAACTCAAAGACGTAAATTCTGACTCGCGGTGGCTTAGCGGTCATAGCGTCTGGTGTACCCAACCAAAAGACGCAGGTTGGAATCCTGCCCGCAGTCAAATATTATCTTCATTAAAATAACGTCATAATCTTTGCATGGAAGATGCCTAAGAATACAAAAAGATCGTCGGATTCATTTAAAATTTTGCGCACTTAACAATAATGCTGATCAATTTTCCTTTTTCATTTTATCGGTAGACAAAAAAGTCGTGATGGTATGTAATATTTTAACTTTGCAGGTGGTGTCTTCATAGCAACCTTATTCGGCCTAGGACTGGCGATGATAACCTTGGCCTGGGAAGTCTTCTATTACAAGCGAAAGAAGAGGAATAAAGTTCAGGTTATTACATATATTTTAGTAAATACGATGACAAACACTAATAGCCTGTGTATATAACAGTTGGATTGCCAAGTGACTGCCTCGTTAGTCTAGTGGTCCCAACCACGACTGCTACGCTACAGGTCCTGTGTTCGATCCCCAGGTCGAGCAGTGTTATTGGGTTTTTTTATGAAATCCTCAGTAGCAGCTCGGAGTCTGGATTTGTGCCCGGTGAATGGCAATAAGCTGCCCCCATATTACATGGGACCTAAACATACCGGCGAAATGTGGATGTTTATTAGTAGGTACACCTCTGCCTAACCCTTCGGGATATACAGGCGTTGTTGTAAGATGGTATGTAAAATGATTTGTTATTTCAGGAATTCAGTACGAAACCAGATAAAATTGCGTTCGAGACTAAATCTAAGCTGGAAACGAAAGTGGTAGAATCTATGGCCAAGTTGAGGAGACGCGGTAAGATTGGCAAGAAGGGGAATATTGCCAAAAATGTCACGTTTGGTGATACTTTCAAACCTGCTGCCGAAAAAGGCGTCTCTTATATTAGTGTTTTTCCAAAAGACTACAGGCCTTAAGAGGGTACTCTAGTGAGCCTTTCTCCATACAAACGCATTCTGCTGTTTCTTAGTAGATAATGGCTCTAGAGCAATGATATTTTTCCAAAAAATCTAGATTTAATTCATACGGGCGCCTATTATTTCATTTTTTCCAAAAAAAAAATTCACAAGTAAATATGACAATTCAAAAACTCGAAAAAAAGCCCGTTTTTACCGTCATCTTTAGGCGACCATCAGACAAATTTGAAAAGATTTTAACAAAAAATAAAATAATAGAAGCATAGACACGCTTTTCCTCTAAATTTTGATATATAAATTGTTTAGATCAATCCACTTTTGAAGAAGAAAACAGCAGAATACGAAACGTCTTTAGGTAAAATCATCCTAAGCTGCAGTTGTCCTTTTCGCACTTTACGGGGAGATACTGGAGGTGCAGCGCGACGGCAATAGTTTCTTCAAATACCTATTTTTCACATTCCTCAGGACTTGAGTCCCCACTTAAGGCTATATATAGTCTTTGAGCTATAGTATTTAGGTATTTAGTATTAGTATTTAGGCCTGTAGCATTTTCTTTGCTTTTAAAAAAGCTTACTGGCAATGTGGGTG
Organism: Subacronicta megacephala; assembly: GCA_958496365.1. NCBI lineage: Eukaryota > Metazoa > Arthropoda > Insecta > Lepidoptera > Noctuidae > Subacronicta > Subacronicta megacephala. The sequence continues at coordinate 1,248,840 of OY292542.1, read as the reverse complement.
ACACATTACTAGTATTCTTGTTAACCCCTCGTGCTAAGTTAAATGCTTGTATTACGAATGGGTTCACGCCGGTAGTGCAATGGGTGGGTTTCGAACCGGCAACCACATGATCGCAAGTCCGACGCCCTAGCCATTAGGCTACCGCCGCTTCGGCTTATGCTGATCAATCACCTTTATCACATCTAGGCACATAAAAGTAGTAATTGTGACACAACTGGAAAGTAAAACAGTGTATAAAACTGTCACATTTCTCCAAATATTTTTAAACCTTAAATTGTTGAAGATAAAGTTCAAAATCAACTGAGAAAATTTAACATTTTGTGGTTACTTGATGTGCGGGCCACCGTACCTAGAATGTGTTATAGCCGAAAAAATAATGCGTTAAATTGGACGTAGTTAAGCAGAAAGGACTCAATCCACACAATGACCGAGTTAAACGACTGTGAACTGGCAACCGGTACTATGACAACTTTACAGAATGAAGAAAAAACATGTTAGCATCATTTAAACAGCATATCGTATGTTAAATAAAAAAAATAAGTCAAATTTAAATAAGAATACGAATAATGTTTATTTAAAGAAACTTAGACATAAATTACAAAATATTTTAACAGGCTAGTTTAGATGCGATAAAGTGATGTAGTCATCTGTAGCCGAACTAGGCAGAGCCTGTATTTCGGCTATCAGCGCCAAACCCCAAATGTATTTGTGTTAGGATTTCTTGCAACGATGTGGAGTATTAAATAGTATAAAATGGCATTAAAAAGTGAAATCTTCAAAAAATTTAGATAGGACCGGTTGCCAGTTCACAGTCGATATGGCACCGTACTACAGCTAATAACTCGTAATGTATTGACTGCCTCATTAGTCTAGTGGTCCTTAGCACGACTGCCACGCTAGAGGTCCTGGGTTCGATCCCCAGGTCGAGCAAAGTGTAATTGGGTTTTTCTATGAAATTCCCAGTGGCAGCTCGGAGTCTGGATTTGTGCCCGGTTAATGGCAATAGGCTCGCCTCCTATTACATGGGACCTAAACATACCGGCGAAATGTGGGTGTACTACATTTAGTACACCTCTGTCTATCCCTTCGGGGAATACAGGCGTGATGGTATGTAATGTTTTGCAAAATATATCATTATTTTGATAAACAAATAAAATATAAGCTCTCCTATCAATAATAAGGGTCAAAAATTAAAAAAAAATTAACTTTGTGTTAGAGAAATCACAGGTGAAACTTCAATCACTCAAAAGTAACATTGTGTGGATTGAGTCCTTTCTGCTTAACTACGTCCAATTGTAAGTAGGATGTTGCGGTTTACAATCTTTCGATAGTTTACAAACTCGCTAGATGTATTATAATCTGACCTATAGATGTCTTCATAAGTATATGCTATTAGAATCAATGAAATAAAATACAATATTATAATTTAAACTAGTTTTATTTACAAGATAACAATGCTCCCACATTTTCATTCTTAAAATAAATTTAAGCTATCCTTAAAAATGCTTCCATCTTTTAAAAAGGTGCTATTAAATCCAGTATTGTTTGACCTCCCGCTGTATAGAAAGCCTATACAGTGCAAGATCAGCTTATACTGGTAATACATAGCATGATATATCCGTAAATCATGTTATGATCAGGGGGGAATAAGTACCAAATGACGTAAAATGACCTACGAAATCTTAATATGGATATGCCTTTTAATTCCGAGTTCGGGGATTGATATCAATGTTTTCTGAACATACATACATACACTCACGCGTTTTCCCCGCAGGGGTAGGCAGAAACTATGGACTGCCACTTGCTATGACTATTGCATATCTCTTTCGCTTCTTCCACATTCATACATCTTGTTATACACATGCGCCGGTTGCGAACCTCGCCGATAAGATCGGTGTACGTCCTTCTAGGGCGACCACTCCCGACGATGCCACTACCACACATTTGTCTTATTAATTCCATTAGTTAATAGTCATTAGTCATGTATAAATAAATGAGTAATCTTTATTAGATTATTGGAGTAAAAAAAAAGAACTACCTATCTACTTAGTTTTGTGTTCAAAGTAGTTAAAAAAGTTTTAGAACACTATATCAATCCCAGAACCGAAGTTTTGTAGTATCAACTCCAGGATTAAAAGGCATATCCATATTAAGATAACGTTATACGTCATTTGGTACTTTTTTATTTTTATTTGGTACTTACATCGGTTTTTATTTGGTACCTCACCAGTACACCCTTTCCGTTGGTTTCTCAACCAATGTAGTATTAGTATCGAGAACTTTCCTACCAAATTGCACGTAGAAATGGTCTAAGTTAAGATATTCACCGTCATCGATGTCCTTGATAAGTTTTTTGACATGATCTCTTGTTTTTTCAACGAAGCAAGCTGCCAGCTTCATCTCAACTTCAGCGTTGCGAAGACCTATGCAGTAGGACCTGGAGGAAGATTTTGGAGTGAGAAGGTCAAATTATAACGCTAGTATTTCTGAAAGGTTAATCAGACTTGTATAAATTTGATACCATAATTTTCTCATTTTAATAAATGCTTCCAATTTTGATTTTGTTGTTCGGTTGTATGTTCCACTTTTTCCCATACTACTGCCCGTACCCATACTTCGTCGATATATTTAGGTCCCATGTAATATGCGGCGAGCCTTTTGGGCATAAATCCAGACTCCGAGCTGCTACTGATAATTTCATCGAAAACTTTAATAACGCTTTGCTCGACCTGGGAATTGAACCCACATTGTAAGTAAGCTTTTATAAAAAAAACTATATATTTTATTAAACAATATAGAATTATTTTATAGTTAACTAGATTTCCGCCCGCGGCTTCGCCCGCGTGTACTATACATTTCTTTTCTTTTTTTTTTGCTTTCTATTGGTGAAAGAATTTTCAAAATGGGTTCAGTAGATCCAGAGATTACCCCCTACAACGTCACAAACTCTTTATAATATTAGAATTGATTAATATTTATAAGTGGGGAGTGTTTTCTCACCTGGAAGCTCTTGCCAGAACAGCAGTCATCACCAATATTTCCGTAGCAGCTTCAGCGATTCGGCTTAGTTCCCTGTTGAAGTTTTTAGACTATTATTTCTAAGAAAATAAAGGCAAATACAAAAATCTAAATCATCAATCATAATACGAAAATTTAATCTAAAATCACCGCTTCACCAATACTATCACCGGTTCGCCGTGTTCAAAATCACACCGAATTATACAAATGAAACGTGTAGCTCATATAAATTAATTTCAAGCTAATCACATCACCGGCTCACCACAAAATCACCACTTCACCAAACTATCCTATAAACAACATAAACATTAACACAGCACCCCTGAACCCTAAAAATACATTTTTAGACTAATCACCACTTCACCACAAAATCACCACTTCACCAAACTATCCTATAAACAACATAAACATTAACACAGCACCCCTGAACCCTAAAAATACATTTTTAGACTAATCACCACTTCACCACAAAATCACCACTTCACCAAACTATCCTATAAACAACATAAACATTAACACAGCACCCCTGAGCCCTAAAAATAAATTTTTAGACTAATCACCACTTCACCACAAAATCACCACTTCACCAAACTTACGTGTAAGCGGTAGCCACTTTGACACCGTGTCTGGCCATTAAGGTTTCGCAAGCAAACCTCATTCTTAGCACACAGTACTCGAGGTGTTCCGAAGGCTGTTTTAAAGATGGATGCAAGTGCTCTGATAGATACAGATTCAATTTAGGTTTGTCATTTTCCTGAAAAAAAGAATAAAAAAATATAACATAACATACCATTTGTTTATTTATTTTTGCTTAAAACTCTAAATAAGTAAAAATTTATTGAGCATTATTATGTACACCTGCAAAAGCCCAATATCTTTTTAAATGACTCTTGTCCATCCAATGGTTGTCTGTAAGAAATTGCATGAGCGATAAGACCGCCAATTGTACTTAATTATGTGACTTTGTTTTTATTTTCTTTTTTGTGTACAATAAAGAATATTCTATCTATCTATCTACCATCACGCCTGTATTCCCCGAAGGGTTAGGCAGAGGTGTACTCAATGTAAGTACACCCACATTTCGCTGGTATGTTTAGGTCCCATGTAATAGGGGGCGAGCCTATTGCCATTAACCGGGCACAAATCTAGACTCCGAGCTGCTACTGGGAATTTCATAGAAAAACCCAATTAAAAATATTTTAACATTAAATAATGAGAAATGTTCACAAAGATATGAATTTTTTTGGTTAAAGAAAAATTCGGGAATGACGCCATCTGAAAACGTGAGTGAGAAATTCGACATCACAGGCAGTGGTCTCGGTAGCTTAGTTGGTAAAGCGTCTGGTGTACTTAACCAGAAGGTGCAGGTTAAAACCCTGCCTGAGGCCGAATTTTTCTTTCAATAGAAAATTCATATTTTTGAGAAGAAGATTATTAATTCTTAGTGTTAATGAAGGTCTTGCCTGTCATAACTACGAGCTCTTGAGAATTTTATTTTAATTACTATTTTCAGTGAAATAAGTAAGTTTGTAATTCACAAAGATATGGATTTTCTAATTATAGAAAATTCCTAGTGAAAAAAAAAATCGATCTCAGGCAGGGTTTGAACCTGCGTCCCTCTGGTTAAGTACACCAGACGCTTTGCCAACTAACCTAGCGAGACCACTGCCTGTGATGTCGAATTTTTCTTCCACCTTTTACGTCTTATGGCGACGTCAGCACCATCTATTGAAGACATTACTATGTCTTTCTTTCACTAGGAATTTTCTATAATTAGAAAATCCATATCTTTGTGAATATTTCGCAATATTTAATGCTAAAAAATAATAAAAAATAAGTTTGTAATTGTTTCATTAGGAATCTCATTGGGTTCGATACTAATACATACTGGTTTTATACATAGTATAGTAGCAGTAGTGTAACGCTGGCATGTCTACATGCCAGCATGAATGTGTCGTCACCACCGGGGAAGTACTACCTTCCCGCAGAATATCGACGTCAGGTAGCAGCATGCATACTGTTGCGTTTCATACGGTGATTGTGGAGCGTCGGAGGCCTAACTCCTTCCTCAGTCCCCTTCCTTCTCCTTTTATCCTTTCCCCTCTCTTTTCCTTTAATAGGCTCGGCAACGCATCTGCAACTCCTTTGGTATTGCAGATGTCCATGGGCGGCGATGACTACTTACCATCAGGTAGCTCGCCTACTCGTTTGCCGAGTTATCCGATTTAAAAAAACGGCAGTAAAAAATTTAAAAATGAAGAAAAAGGCGACGATTGCTGATGGTAAGCGTTTGTGAGTCGATGTCCCTTCCACCCTGTAATATGTTTTCGTACCTGATGTCTGTTAGATAGCACTTTCTTAAAGATGAACGCTGGATGCATCAATGGATTGCGTATCTGTTTAACTTCGTCTGCCATAATTTTCCCAGCGTGATGGATGCCGTTCAGTGCTGCAATGAAAGGTTTTATACAAGGTCAGTTTTAGTATATGCGAAACACGATACACGTGTCTAGTATTTTCAGGTATAGAATCTATGTACAACATTTTAAAACTGTATCTTGAAAAATATCTAAGTTATATGCCGTGGCATCGACTTCAGGCGACACTGAAGGGGTTGTTTTACCCCCCCCCCCCCGGCTGTGCGCCCGCGCCTAGTGCCGCTAGGACCGGCAGTGACCTGTGTTGTGCGCGTATGATTGCGGATAGGTGCCTCAAATGTTTGGGACAAAATATGCCATGCTGTAAAAATTATTGGATTCGATTCAGTTATTTATTCTGAACAAACTATATTCTGGTTTCGCATATATGTAAGTACTAAAAATAATGTTGTATACAACGTTAGTTTTTGTTTACCCGAAATTAGTTTGTTCAGAATCAGTAACAGAATCCCACTGCAATGGTTTTTAGCCTATGTTATATTTTTGTCCCAAAACATGTTAAAAATTGTTCAAATTTGAAATCCATTTTTATTACGAAAACTAGCTTTCCGCCCGCAGCTTCGCCCGCGTGGACAACACGATTTTGCCGGTTTAGGTTTTTCCAATATTACATGTACCTAAGTATATTTGTTATTAAATGAGCAGCATTCGTGTTCTAATAGCTAGAGCGATGGTCTATCATTCTGGAGTTCTCGTAGGATCGATTTCCACGGGGAGGTACAAATAGTCGTAAGCCACTTTGCTCATTGGTGCTTTTTCTGTTTGGTGTCAAAATGACCAGAATGCTATTAGTACGGACTCGGTAACAGGCAACGTAGAATTGCTCATGAAGGAAACAATGTCCTCTTAAATCTATGCCTGCCACCCTTAATGACACCCTGAATTATTTTTATGGGCATTGCAAAGCAGAAATCCTACTCAAAAACATAGTCGGATGGTATCAGAGAGATGGTATTTGAGGTAGTAAAAGTGATTCCCCCGAATACATCCAGTTATCACAGCGGCTCTTTAATATTTTTGTTCAATGCGGTTACTCGCAGTCTAGTCCCGTTACATAGTTTAAATCGTTTAATGAGACGCAGCAGCATCACAGGTGTCCCAAGGAAGGTTAACACTGTTAAGGAACTCTACATGATAGTAAATTGCTTCATCCGCTTGTAGCACTGAATCGATAGACCTGCATTCAATTTTTGAGCCCTCCAACGACTTATAAAGTTATAAGTATGTAATTAATAGCAGCTGCACTGTTGTTTTTCGGAGTCAGTATTGCACGTTTGCACAGCCAATCTATAGACTTGTTTGTATTTTAGAAAAATTAGGGTACACTCTAACTATTAGAACTATCATAGCCACCTGTCACTACTGTATTCAGCAGAGATGATATACATTTATTTTCCTTTCGGATTCGGGATAATCTCCATTTCCTATTTTAAGTAATAGCTCTGAAAACTTTCCAAAAACCGTATCTCTCATATCTCTTTTTACAGATAATCATTATGTTGGGCTATAGGTATGACAATGTTGAGGATGCTCTGATTTCGTCTGCTCGGGTTCCTCTAGGTACAACAGAATCTGACGCCTTCCCCCGCCTGCAACACAGGAACTCCACCAATAACTCTATGCTACCTCTGATATCTTTAAGAATCTAGAGTGTGCTTCAATTCCACCTTTGTGTGCCTTAGTTATCTCATCCCACACGATAAATCTGAGATTTCGGAGAACTTGAGCCATGTCACTCAGCTAAGATATTATTGCACAACGGAGTTTCGACACGAATAACACTAAGCGGAAGTTTTAAAGGCAGCGTCAGCGGCTTTCCCACCTTCCCACCAAAAGAGGTGCTATTCCAGATGAATCTACAGCTAAAGCAATGCCCCGATTACTTTGTATTTTAGCCAAAAGTGCGTGACACAAAATGGTTGGCTATATAATAATAATTATGTGCAACTTGGTATAATTTTCGAATATTGTGATTCTCGTATTTATTTATTTTGAACGGAATGCATAACGTATTCCGTTCTAAAGGTAATAATAAAAATTAGGTGTGCCAATAAAAATGCCAGATTTCTTTACTTGCACTATATAGGGGCAGCAACTCTTTTCCCGCGGCTAAGTAACGGATGCAATTGAAATTTTGTTGCTTTAATTGTATTGTACACCTTTTAAATGCATAAGTTCAAGCATGATAATAAACAATTTATTTTAAAATACGTGTTTCTTAAATTAAATGAAGAGTTTTAATATTTAATCTCAAGTAATTTTGATAATAAACAATTCATTTTCGTACAAACTTTAACACCCCTTTTTATCTTTAATTGTATTGAAGAGCATAAATACAAAATTTCAAGTAATTTCGATAATAAACAATTTATTTTCCATACAAACTTTAACACCCATTTTTACCCATTTAAGGGACGAAATTAAAAAAATCCAAAAACACGTATTTCCTTAATTATGTTGAAGAGCTTTAAATATTGAATTTCAAGTAATTTTGATAATAAACAAAAAAAATTCATACAAACTTTAACACCCCTTTTTACCCATTTAAGGGATGAAATTTAAAAAATCTTTAACGACGTATTTTATTATTTTGTATTTAGAGGCTTAATAACAAATTTCATTAAATTCAAATTAGAAATGAAAATCCTTTCTTAAATGACGCCTAGAGTATAAAAGCAATATCCTCACAAAATTTCAAAGTTCTATCATTAGTGGTTTCGGCTGGGCGATGATATGTCAGTCGGGACATTGCCTTTTATATATATAGATACGTGTTTCTTTTATTATAATGAAGAGTTTAAATACTTAATCTCAAGTAATTTTGATAATAAATAATTTATTTTTGTACAAACTTTAACACCCCTTTTTAACCCTTTTAGGGATGAAATTCAAAAAGTCCTAAAATATGTAATTCTTTAATTATATTGAAGAGCATAAATATTAAGGTTCAAGTAATTTTGATAGTATAAAAAACATTTTTCATACAAACTTTAACACCCCTTTTTACCCATTTAAGGGATGAAATTTAAAAAATCTTTAACGTCGTGTTTTATTATTTTGTATTTAGAGGCTTAATAACAAATTTCATTAAATTCAAATTAGAAATGACAGAGTTTCATACAAACTTTAAACCCCCATTTCACCCCTTTAGGGGGTGAATTTCGAAAAATCCTTTCTTAAATGACGCCTAGAGTATAAAAGCAATATCCTCACAAAATTTCAAAGTTCTATCATTAGTGGTTTCGGCTGGGCGATGATATGTCAGTCGGGACATTGCCTTTTATATATATAGATAGATACGTGTTTCTTTTATTATAATGAAGAGTTTAAATACTTAATCTCAAGTAATTTTGATAATAAATAATTTATTTTTGTACAAACTTTAACACCCCTTTTTAACCCTTTTAGGGATGAAATTCATAAAGTCCTAAAATATGTGATTCTTTAATTATATTGAAGAGCATAAATATTAAGGTTCAAGTAATTTTGCTAGTATAAAAAACATTTTTCACACAAATTTTAAAACCCCTTTTTACCCATTTAAGAGATGAAATTTAAAAAATCCAAAAATACGTATTTCTTTAATTGTATTGAAGACCATAAATATTAAATTTCAAGTAATTTTGATAATAAAAAAATATTTTCCATACAAACTTTAACACCCATTTTTACCCATTTAAGGGATGAAATTTAAAAAATCCAAAAATACGTAAATCATTAATTATATTGAAATGCATACATTTTAAATTTCAAGCAATTTTGATAATAAACAAAAATTTTTCCATACAAACTTCAACACCCCTTTTTACCCATTTAAGGGATGAAATTTAAAAAATCTTTAAAGACGTGTTTTATTATTTTGTATTTGGAGGTTTAATACCAAATTTCATTAAATTCAAATTAGAAATGACAGAGTTTCATACAAACTTTAAGCCCCCATTTCACCCCTTTAGGGGATGAATTTCGAAAAATCCTTTCTTAAATGACGCCTAGGGTATAAAAGCAATATCCTCACAAAATTTCAATGTTCTATCATTTGTGGTTTCGGCTGGGCGATGATATGTCAGTCGGGACATTGCCTTTTATATATATAGAAGATTGGCGCAAGAAACACCGAACGGGGAAATCAATCACTCGCCTGCGTCGCCCGGCGACCTTAGCTCTTCATACCCACCCGCACAAATTAGGTAAATTAGGACAAACTTTTGAGCTCGTTACTATGTGAGTTTTAATCATTATTTTATTTACTTATCAAATCAAAGAACTGAATTGTCTAATTAAAGAAAATTTCTAGTGAAATAAAAATTCGATCTCAGGCAGGGTTTGAACCTGCGTCTCTCTGGTTAAGTTATCAAATCAAATCAAAGTTGAGTGTTTCGGCTTCAGGGTAAACAAAAAATAACGTTGTATATGTCACCGTCATATTGAAAACATCGTTAGATAATAATGCAGCATTGGAGTTTACAATCTATTGACAGTTTACAATCTATTGACAGTTTACAATCTATTGACAGTTTACAATCTATTGACAGTTTACAATCTATTGACAGTTTACAATCTATTGACAGTTTACAATCTATTGACAGTTTACTATCTATTGACAGTTTACAATCTATTGACAGTTTACAATCTATTGACAGTTTACAATCTGGCCAGATAGATTATAATCTGACGGTATGGAGGACCTCGCCGATAAGATCGTCTTATGTCCTTCTAGGGCTTACTTCTCCCAATTTTAAAGATTCTATCATGTTTTTTTATAAAAAAAATATCAGGCGACCTGGCAGTCAAGCGTGAGCCTATCAAGAATAATAAAAATCATTCCTCTGCTTAACTTATCCAGAATACAGGCATGAAGATACGTTATATTAGTTTTATTAAATAAATAAATAAATTAGTCTTCTGCTAGACGTAGGCCTCCCCTAGTGTGCACCATTTCACCCTGTCCTCCTCTTTTCACCAGCAACCTGATAATGATGATGATGATAATTATACATACATACATACACACCATCACGCCTGTATTCCCCGAAGGGTTAGGCAGAGGTGTACTTAAAGTACACCCACAGTAATGTAATAGGGGGCGAGCCTATTGCCATTCATCGGGCACAAATCCAGACTCCGAGCTGCTACTGAGAATTTCATAGAAAAACCCAATAACAGTTAGCTCGACCTGGGGATGGAACCCAAAACCTCTAGCGTAGCAGTCGCGATTGGGACCACTAGACTAACGAGGCAGTCTGATGATAATTATGTCATATAGAAATACTCACCTATGAACATATTGACACTATCTAAGCTCTCTCCGCGCGTTGCCAAATGTCTCATTTCATTTAAAAGCTGTTTGCATTCCTCTTCTTTCTCCAGGGCTGGGATCGACATGAGCTTAAGCATTGATACAAGTCCGTGGTTGACCATGAAGTTTCTGCAAAATGTATAATTATAATGTCCCCACTGCTGGGGCACAGGCCTCCTCTCGGTGAGAGGGAGGGGGCCGTAATCCACCACGCGGGCCCAGTGCGGGTTGGTAGATGTCACATGTCTTCGAATTTTTGGTTCTAGGACATGCCGGTTTCCTCACGATGTTTTCCTTCACCGTTTAAGGAGCAGCGGTGATGAAATAATTTATACAAAGTAAAGCGCCTGTCTGGGTTCGAACGTACTACCTACGAAAAGTGTTCTTTGACAAAATGAAAAGTAAATGATAAAAATGCTGTTTTTTTTTTCCGCTATTTTAGGGTTGGTCACACAGTAGAAATTATTCAAAATAATTATGCTAAGCGATTTGGGCGTGGCATACATACATTTACATACATACCATCACGGTAATCTTCGTAGATTGATTTGATTAGCAAAAAAATTTGCATTTCAACAGATGTCACTGACGTCGCCTCGAATACGTAAATAAAAATAAATGTGAAGGTAATTTCGACTAGGCGGGTGGGAGTCGCGGTGGCTTAGCGGTCATAGCGTCTGGTGTACCTAACCAGAAGACGCAGGTTCGAATCCTGCCCGCAGTCGTATTTTTCCTACACTAAAATAACTTAATCTTCGTAGAGTTAGGCAGAATTGTGGGTGTACATTAAGTACACTTCTGCCTAACCCTGCGGGGAATACAGGCGTGATGGTTCGGCTCATTACCTGCACATAGCTATCTCAAGTTCCACATCAGGATCTGTATATCCATCAAGTAATCCAGCCGTGAAGTACTCGGCACTCTCACAAGCATAAATATCTACAAGAGTGTTGCCGATCGTCGATTGAATTGTTGTTATGTCTGCCAGAGGTTTGCCTGAGGAAACGAGGTAAATTAACAAGGTTTTTTGTTATGGTATAACTCGGCAAACGAGTAGGCGAGCTACCTGATGGTAAGTAGTCATCGCCGCCCATGGACATCTGCAATACCAAAGGGCTTTCAGATGCGATGCCGAGTCTATTTAAGGATAAGGAAGACAGCTATTGGATCTCCGGCACCTCACACTCACCGTACGAAACGCAACAGTATGCATACTGCTACTTGACGTCAATATTCTGTGGGACGACGGATTCATGCTGGCACGTAGACATGCCAACACCTATCACGCGTTCCCGAGATACACACATACACACAGAGACTATAGATTTCCACTTGCCACAATCCTGGCACACTACTTTCGCTTCATCTACATTCATTAATCTCTTCATGCATGACCGTCGGTGTAGGGTGCTCGGAACTTGGCCTCTTTTAAGAACATCCGCAATTCGGTTGCGGCTTCCAACTCGTCCATCTATACTCGCCATATTTACTAGTTTCGTCAATCTCCGTTCATCCATTCTCTCTACATGCCCGAGATAAAGGGTCTTAACAGATGGATAGACGGACAACAAAATTATCTTATAAGGGTTAGTTTTTTTCTATTTTTTTTTTTAATCACTGGTAGGCTTACGCTTGACCACAACTTGCCTGATGTTAAGCATCGAAGTGGTCTACGATGGAGCGCGCTTGCCTAGAAGGTACCTATTCACTCTCGTCTTGAAGACACCCAAATTGTAGGTCTCAGGGAACAAAGATTCCGGTAACGAGTTCCACAATAAAGCAGTACGCACTATAAATGTAGACGCAAAACGTTTCGTGCGAGATTTAGGCACTTCCACCATGTAGCGGTGGCGCCTTGCCGTAGCTCTGCTCGTCCGATAGTGGAACGGGGATGGTGGAACTATATCATGTAGTTCCGATGCACACTCTCCGAAATGTAACCGGTAAAAGACAGGTGGTACGGTACCCTAAAAAGAACTCACCAGAAAAAGCTCGAGGTCTGACGTACTCCACAACGCTACGGACTGCGCTGGTGAGCCGACAACGGGTTAGTGCAGTTGCATACAGGCGAGATAGGCCGAGGGTCTGCGCAAGCTGTGTGTCAGGAATCAAGTCGAGCGGCGTAGCTGGAAAAGAAAATTTATTTATTTATGAAGATTTATTTATTTAATTAATACATTAAATAGAATGGCCAGAGCCAATTACAATATTTAATCACTCTCATGCATTTGTAGCGACATCTAGCGCGCTACATGGTACTACGTCGAGAAATCCTGAATCGCGCAAGTGGAGTTTACCGCGCGATTAGAGTATATACAACCGCCTGACATCAACCGTCGGGCCGTAGCCCGCCAGACAAAAACACCTGCCTGGTTGGAGGATCCTCCCTTTGGTTGTAGGGGCAAACCACTACACATTCTTCTCACAAAACTTCAAACATTTTAACAATAACAACTTCCATTTACCCGCAAACAAATCGTCAGTGATCTCGGTAGAGGGGAGTTGGACCGCGCAACGGTACGGCACGACGGAACCGCTAGCAGTCTGTGCTTTCTACCACGACAATAGTTATTTGTCACGAAAAAGCTACACGCTACATCATGAAGATCCGGTGCATCAATCTTTCCCATTAGAATTTTGCATGTTACAATCATCCGATCAAACGACCGCCTCACTTCTGATTCAATGAATTGTGATTGTAAAAGATGTAGCGACATCTAGTGCGCTACATAAGAACTACGTCGAGCAAATCCTGAATCGCGCCAGCGATGTTTACCGCGCGACTTGTATAGATACAACCGCCCGACATCAACCTTTGGGCCGTAGCCCGCCAGACAAAAACACCTGCCTGGTTGGAGGATCCTCCCTTTGGTTGGAGGGGCAATACATCGCTTCTCTACTAACACAACAGAAACATGCATAAACTTGAAAAGAGCTGTAGATCGGGCTCTGTGTTGTTCACTTAAAGACGCCTACGGCCAGCAGTGGACGAATACGGGCTGATGATGATGATGATGATGATGATGATGAACAAAAATATACCAACATACCTGTATTACCCGAAAAGTGAAGCGGCGGTAGCCTAATGGCTAGGGCGTCGGACTTGCGATCATGTGGTTGCCGGTTCATACCCCACCCATTGCACTACCGACGTGAACCCACTCGTAACACAAGCATTTAGCTTTGTACGAGGGGTTAACAAGAATACTATAATAGTAATGTGCGATCCACATTGCTATATAGTAACCTTTTTTTTTTAAAAGAAAAAAATAAGTTGGACAGAGTACACCCACATTTTTCCGGTACATTTAGGTCCAATGTATTAGGCAGCGAGCCCATTGCTACTAACTGGACACAAATCCAAACTACCTTCTTGTGACTGCCTCATTAGTCAAGTGGTCCTAAGCACGGCTGCTGCACTAGAGGTCCAGGGTTTGATCACCAGGTTGAGCAAAGTCTGATTGGGTTTTTCTATAAAAATCCTCAGTTCATTAGTGTACAACTGTACATTAGTACACCTCTGCCTAACCTTTCGTGGAATATAGGCATGATGGTATGTACATAATGTAAAAAGAAGTAAGTCGGTTAGTGCATTCAAGCAAACAAACTAACTCTTCAGCTTTATAAGTATAGATAATATTAGAATATTAGATTTATAATTATAATAGAATATTAGTATAGACTGCCTCATAAGTCTAGTGGTCTTAAGTGTGACTGTTACGCTAGAGGTCCTGGGTTCGATTCCCAGGTCACGCAAAGTGTTATTGGGTTTTTCTATGGAATTTCCAGTTTCAACTTGGAGCTTCCAGCTTGGAGTGTGGAGACTGGATTTGATCGCGGTTTTTTTTTCTATCGCAGATAGGCTTGCGCTTGACCACAACTTGCCTAATGTTAAGCAACGAAGGTGTTACGATGGAGCGCGCGGTTGATGGCAACAGTAACGCCGCCTATTATTATGGGACCTAAACATATCGGCGGAATGTGAGCGTACATTAGTACACCTCTGCCTCACCCTTCAGGGAATACAGGTGTGATGGTATGTATAATAATATTAGTATAAATGACAGAGCAAGTCATTGAAATTAACAAATCTTTATTTTCCATTGAAATGAAATGAAATGATGTTTAGTTCTGTAAATAGATCTTTTAAGACACTTACAAGTCGATTTTTTTAGTTTTTTTTTAACTAGATGGCGTCGACGTTTCCTATCTGGCGATCTCTGAGAAGAAACATCGAAACAAACTCAGAGAATCATGGTCTCTTTTAAAGTCCAGACAATAGTTATATTATTATTAGATATGCGAGCTTCATGCATTTTCTAGTGATATGGTTAAGGATACTTTAAATTGGTACTAACCTGGAGTGTTCAAGAACGAGACAAAGGGACCGTTTCTGGTGACGCCTATTGCTCCAGGATGTACAAGGAATGCCTTCAGCCGCATAGCTTCTACTGACGAGAGCACCAGAATGTAGCCGTTTTTGTACTGGCAGACTTTCTCACCGGTGATGTGCCAAATACCTTAAAGGCAGATAATGGTAGTGTATAAGCGATATATGTACAGTTTTTTCGAAATAACAAAGCCTTTCTTATTTGTATACATATTTAGTAGTAGTATTTTGTTTTATCTTTTTTTGTATATTCACAAGCGGCGGTAGCCTAATGGCTAGGGCGTCGGACTTGCGATCATGTGGTTGCCGGTTCGAACCCCACCCATTGCACTACCGACGTGAACCCACTCGTAACACAAGCATTTAGCTTAGCACGAGGGGTTAACAAGAATACTAGTAATGTGTGACCCACATTGCTAACTAACATTGTGACCAAAATTGCTTTTAAAAAAAAAAAAAAAATTTGGCATTTTCCATGGAGTTTTTTCTTCGCCTGATCGCCTGATGGTAAGCGATTACCGCCGCCCATGGACATCCGCAACACCCGAGGAGTCACAAGTATTCCAGTAAAGGAAGAATTCAAATGCAGGCAGGATTCCAACATGCGTAATCTGGTTACGTACACTAGACACTATGACCTCTAAGCCACCGCGAGTCCAAACTGCCGGATCGAAGTTTGCCTTCACATTTTGAATATACATCTTTGAGGTGATGTCAGTGGCATTTATTGAAATGCAAGTTTGCTTCTCTACCGACATGACTAGCTTTACAGCAAGACATATGCATGTATTTTACTATGAACTAGCGTTCCACCCACGACATCGTCCACATGTTTTTTTTTACTTTTCTGTACTATAATATGTATGTATTATGCATATAAACCTTCCTCTTGAATTACTCTATCTATTTAAAAAACCGTATCAAAATCTATTGCGCAGTTTTAAAGATCTAAGCATACTTAGAGACAGACAGATAGCGGGAAGCGACTTTGTTTTATACTATGTAGTGATAAACAAATAAAAAATAACCCACCTTGCCCATTCATCTCCGCAGAAGTCCTAAAATCAGCCTGCGAAATTCTCTCGGCTAACCTCTCTTTTATACCCAATGAAATGGTGAGATCGCCGGTAATCAAGTCATCGATTATCATAGCATATTGTTCCTCTGACAGCCCCAGTTTCAAAGCTTGTAACCCCACCCAGTGGTCACTAATCTCTTGTCCCAGTTGAAAATCACTCGCTATATTTTCTAAATACCTTAAACTCTCTGTTATATTCGTTGCAAGTCCATTTCTAGTAAGACTTACGGGCGCTGCATACATTTTAGTGTTCTTAAGTATATTTTTACGGTCTTCAGCTGTGCTCTTCGGGTCTGTGAATACAGTACTAATAGCTTTAAGCCTATGTTCTAGGAACTCGGTCTCTTCTTTGTTTAAAATCTCGGGGTAAGCCAGCAAGTCTTTATTGAAAATTGAAGTGAATATGTCTTTCATAAAAGGCTCGATTTTTGGTTTTCGGCGCTCGACTCGCTCTAGAACGTTTAGGTCTTCAAAGTCGAACTTCTCTTCTTTGACTTGAGGCTGTGATGTTGATGTGGAGTCCAAGTTAACAGCAGAAAATCTGAATTTTCGGTAGAGATTTCTGCTGACATAACTATGATGAACTGTACAGAGTTTACGGGCTATATTCATTTTGTAACAGTTGCAGATTGGACAGTTGTCTTAAATTTTTTGGTTAGTACCAGTTTTTCTATTAAACTTTTCAACTTTTTGGTAATTTTACGAAAATATTATCATGAAGACATGAACTTTGTAGGTTATTTCTACTACGATCAAATTAAGTCAATTTCAGTTGAAATTGACAGTGACAGTTTATAAAAAGTTACGTTTTGACATTTCTCTTTGAAAATTGTTTTTTTTTATTATCTAGTACGCACGGCCATGTTATCATCAACCCATATATTGGCCCACGGCTGTGCACGGATCTCCTCTCAGAATGAGAGGGAAGAATCATCATCAACCCATAACGACCATGTCGCCACGTCGATCAGCTTAAACTTAAATGTATAGGTTGACCTGCAAAGACATTTACTTAATATATACACTACTACTACTATTAAATCTCTTTGTTGACCGGTAACCGCGTGTACACATGGCTAAACATCAAACTACACGAATCCAGTTTAGACTGACCTCTCATTGTAAAAGTTTTCCGTACAATTCAAAGCCAGCCTATACTGGTTTGGTATAGCTTGATGTGTAGCCGTGCGTACAACCATATCATAGGTACGGTCGCTAGCACATCAGGTTACCACAAAATTACAATTTTTCTGAGTCGATTTTGAACTTAATTATGAACACTTTAGGGTTTAAAATCATTTGGAGAAATTCGACCCTTTTGTATAATTATTCCCAGGTCTGGAAGTGTTGTTCGGTTCTTCTCTGAAATGTTCAGTAGCAAATCGGAGATATGTCCCCGGCGAAGTGCAGTGATAGCTAAGTCATATGACCATTGGACTGCCAAGTGAAAGGTCCCAAGTTGGTGTTCGTATGACAATCGGGACTGACAACGTGCTCTTCGAGGCACGGAGGGGTCTCGATGTGTTAACAATGGTCACCCATCCACAGATTGACCGCGACAGGCGTAGCTTCACATACTATACTATCACGCCTGTATTCCCCGAAGGGTTAGGCAGAAGTGTACTAATGTACACCCACAGTTCGCCGGTATGTTAAGGTCCCATGTAATAGGGGGCGAGCCTATTGCCATTCATCGGGCACAAATCCAAACTCCGAGTTGCTACTGAGAATTCCATAGAAAAACCAATAACACTTTGCTCGACCTGGGGATCGAACCCAAGATCTCTAGCGTAGCAGTCGCGATTGGGACCACTAGACCAACGAAGCAGTCCTCGCAGCTTCACCTATTAGCGCAGTTATAAGTTAGGCATGAACTTATGTTTCTATCAACAAATAAATCGTAATAATAATAACCATCTGATTATCGATGTCACCGTCCCGCATGACGAGAACCTCGTGAAGGCTGAGAAAGAGAAACAGCTAAAATATCTCGACTTAGCCCACGAGGTGGTCGCCAAGTGGGATGTGGACTCGGCCATCATTGTGCCGATAGTCGTTACGGTCAATGGACTTATCGCCAAGAGCCTCGACCAACACCTCAGGAGGCTCGAGCTGGGTGGCTGGGTTAAGGGCCTGATTCAGAAGGCAGTACTCCTTGATACGGCGCGTATTGTGAGGAGGTTCCAGTCTCTGGGGCCCTAACCACCGGTAGCTTGGACCCCGTTCCCCATGCCGGTGGATTTCTATTTTTTTATATTTTTAAATGGATTTGTCTTCAGTTTTTATAAAAATATTTAAAAATGTAACATAATGTGAAAGTGTTAGAATAAAGGAAATAAAAATAACCATCCATATTAAAAAAAATGAATTATTCTTATATTAATATTTTAATATTCAATAGGCGTGATGCTATGTTATTATGTTATTATAAAACTAGCTTTCCACCAGCGGCTTCGCCCGCGTGGACGTTTCTTTTCATTTTATGGAATAATATATAGCTTATGTCACTCAGGAGTAGAGATGGGCGTCTACCCGGTAAAAACCCGATGTTTGGGTATTTTATTCGTAGGGGTAAACAATATTTTTAATAAATAAATAATTTAATATATTATTATCTCTACATGTACAGTGGGTTATAGCTGTAACCTGACCCGCCCTAGGTGGGACGGCGGGGTCTCGGTGGGTCAGGTAACAGCTATAACCCACTGTACATTTCATTATTATTTTTATATGTAGGTACAGTATATTTTTGATAAAACTGTATTGGAAAACTAATATTGGCACATTAGAATTGCATAATTATTTTACTGTAATTAATGTATTGCCGTGTACCATTTTAAGATAGTACAGAATAGCCGTACAACAAATGGCAACACTGAAACTGCTGGCAAACATGTGAAAATTATAATGTTATTTGTTCTTTTTTTTTTTTATTTCTACCCGGTATAAATTATAATTGGGATGGTAAAAATTGGTATTAATTATTATTTACCCAAAGTTCGTATTCTTACCGGGTAGACGCCCATCTCTACTCAGGAGTAATGCAGCTTTCTATTGATGAAAGAATTTTCAAAATCCGTTCAGTAGATCCAGAGACTACTCCCTAGAACGTCACACACTTTACCTCTTTATAATAAGTATAGATGTCGCCTGCGTGCCGTAGTTATTTCAGCGTAGCCGACGTAGCAAAAATATCGTAGCGTTGGCTACGCCGTAGCTGTCGTAGAAGGTCTCGTAGCGTAGAATTGCGTAGTAATACCGTTTTTCATCTTGTATTTTTGATCTTGGATTCGAACTCGAGGCAAGTACGTCAAAATAATGTATTGATAATGTACGTCATAATAATGTTATTGAATAAAAAAAAAAAACAACACACCTGTAACATAAGTTAAGGATTTTTCGATGAAGACGGCATTACCTGAAAATCTTTGAGAGGATGCCCAGAAACAAATTCAGAGAATCATGGTGTCTTTTAAAGTCTATACAGTTGTAGTACCAATTAAGAGAATGAAATGTAAGGAAAATCTCTGAAAACTGTCTGTCAAATAGTCCAACTAAAATATTTACATAAATGTACTTTAATACTAAATTAAATGCATATCCATAAAATAAAGATAAGTATTTAATATGTATTCAAAAAAAAACTTAATGTTTTATTTTGAAAGAATATCCACAAAAAATATTTAATAAAAACAAAATTAAATTCGCAGCACTGTATTTATTTTGTATTCTGGCAACATTGCGTGTGGGTGGTTTAGTGATGTGCGTAATAAATGGTATTAAATTAAATATATTAGTTTATTAGTTTTTTTAACGTTATTATATTATTTTATGTTACATACCACGATGCTAGTTTTCCCCAGAGGTGTAAGTACTAATGTACTTATTAATTCGCTAGTATGTTTAGGTCCCATGTAATTGGGGGCGAGCCTGTTACTAGTAACTAGGCATAAATTCAGACTCCGAGCTGTTACTGAGAATTTCATAGAAAAAGTCAATAACACTTTCCTCGAGCGGGGAATTGAAGCCAGGACTAGCGTAGCAGTCAATATAAATCTCTGCAGGTAATACTATAGTATACTATACTATAATACTATACTACTACTAAATAACTAGTTATGAAAATAACGTAAAACGAAACGGTTATTAACAGAATGTATTGCACATCCCTAGCATTATAAAGAGGGGTGAGGGAAACATGTCACTACCCCAATTCTGGTAGCATATAAAAATTAACCTTATTCATTTGATTTAAGGTTTACTTTTCCTTTTAGATACAAAATTAAGTTGTTTTACATAACTATGTGTGGGTATCGTGCCATGAAATAATCAGTAAGTTTCTTATAACGCTTGCCGTCAGTCGCGTGCATAGGCTGAATGAGTTGATGTTAATACTAAAAAAAAAACAGGATGTATTCGGACGCTATTCGCGCGAAAACAATAATTTAACTTTTTTTTGGAAAAAATCGGCAATGGAATTTCGTTTAGTGAATTAAAAATGTGTTTTATTGTTTTTTTCTGCTTTATACTTGATTGTGCAAAGGAAATCTGAAGGTTCCATGACAGTGAGCTGGTGTTTAGAGGTTTTAATGGTATGTTCTCAATATCAACTGTGATTCAAGATGTTAATAACAAAAATAATTATGTTTTAATAATTTTTATTCTGTGTTTTTCCACTGAGATTACAAAAAATCTTTGATAATCTGCTAAGAAGCCATTGAATGTTTACCTACGTTAAATTCTTTAGGGTATACTAACATTTTAGTAAAATTCGGGCTAAAAATGGAGGAATTACCGCATAGGGTTAATGATAGCGTTAATTTTTAGGTACAATCATGTTCGTAATTTGATTATTTTGAATTGTTTGTTGCTTAAATTCTTTTTTTTTTGCGTAAATCTCTTCTGTGATAATGGAAATACTATTTTATTCCTATTTCCTTCTTACAAATGAGGTTAATATCCACTTACTGATGTCAACCTAAGCAGCATTCTTTTCCCTACGTAGAAGAATACTGTCTGTCCATATCGCTGTAGATAATTATGTAGGGACTTGGTGAAGGGTGATAAAGAGCCCTTATATCTACATGCTAGCATAAATGACCGGGGAAGTACTACCCTCCCACAGAATATCGACGTCAAGTAGCATGTTATACTGTTGCGTTTCGTACAGTGAGCGTGGATCGCCGGAGGCCCAATTCCTCCCTCAGTCTCTGCCTTGTCCTTTCTCCTTTAATAGGCTCGGCAACGCATCTGCAACTCCTTTGGTATTGCAGATGTCCATGCGCGAACTCATACTTACCATCAGGTAGCTCGCCTGCTCGTTTGCCGAGTAATCCCTCCAGTGGGAATCCAGTCATCGATAAATCATCGGTGACTGGATTCCCACTGACCGGCTTGACCCTCTTGCCCTGCGTAGAGACGTGGCGTCTCTTTGTATTCTTTACCGCATTTATCACGGGGAGTGTTCTGAGGAATTGTTCGGACTAGTACCTCCCGCTGCGTTCCGCCACAGATCCACTCGCCAGCGATGGAAATTTCATCCATTCCACCTGGATGAATGGGTGTCCACCACCGTGCGTTTCTCAAGAAACTTCTTACCGCGTACGACTACTCTGTGGAATCAATTACCAGCGGATGTATTTCCGATCCGGTACGACATGGCAACCTTCAAGAAGCGAGCCTATTCGTATCTAAATGGCCGGCAACGCATTTGCAACCCCCCTGGTGTTGTAGGTGTCCATGGGCGGTGATGATCACTTACCATCAGGTGACTCGCTTGCTCGTTTGCCTCCCTCTACTATAAAAAAAAAAAACACGACATTATCTGGAAATTCTGTGTAGGCTGATTAACAGCGACGCCAACCAATGTAATTGCAAGGTTAAGCTGCAATTATCACGGCCTGTTTATGGATGGGTGACCATCCTTAACTCAGTAAGACCTCGCTAAGTCGTGCATTCATAGTCAAAGTCAAATGTTTTATTTCAGTTTGACCATAAACAATACTGGTAGGATATAAGCTAAACAACAGGCTAGCTTGGTGGTTTGTAGCCTATTTTTTTTTATTACGGGAAATCCTCATGGATCATCTACCACCTCTCACTCTCTCACCGACTGCCTCATTAGTCTCGTGGTCCTAAGCGCGACTGCTACGCTAGAGGTCCTGGGTTCGATCCCCAGGTCGAGCAAAGTGTTACTGGGTTTTTATATGAATTTCCCAGTAGCAGCTAGGAGTCTGGATTTGTGCCCGGGCAATGGCAATAGGCTCGCCCCCTATGTCGCCCCCTCGTCCCCCTACATGGGACCTAAACATACCGGCGAAATGTGGGTGTACATTAGTACACCTCTGCCTAACCCTTCGGGGAATACAGGCGTGATGGTATGTTATGTTTGCTATGTCATCTACCACCTGGGGCGACAGCAGTGTATGTCGGACTCTTACCAACTAAAAACAGAATTACCTTCCCTTACAGTATCATCATCATCAACTCATAAATTGTCCCACTACTGGGCACGGGTCTCCTCTCAGAACGAGAGGGATTAGGCTGTAGTCCACCACGCTAGCCTACTGCAGGTTGGCAGACTTCACACGCCATCGAGAAAATCTCTCAGGCATGCAGGTTTCATCACGATTTCCTTCACCGTTTAAGCGCGTGATAATTAACTATTAATACGCACATGACTTCGAAAAGTCAGAGGTGCGTGCCTTGGATTTGAACTCGAGATCTTTGACATGGCAGTGTCCTACAAATCCCTTGCCCTAATAGTCACGGGTATGGGAATCGTGACATGCGCCAAAACCATGACTGACTGTGGTTCAGCGTTCGCCCCTTAAGGGCGAAGCCTTACTTTGCATCCTATAGTCTGATGCCCGCTGATGCTCATAAGCATAGCATAGCATAATCGGCCTGTAATGTTTCCACTGCTGGGACTCAGGCCTCCTCTCGGTGAAAGGGAGTGGGCCGTAATCCACCACGCGGGCCCAGTGCAGATTGGTAGATGTCACATGTCTTCGAATTTTTTTTCTAGGACATGCCGGTTCCTTCACGATGTTTTCCTTCACCGTTTTGGGATGATGCTTGCTGGGGCAAAAATGTTCTCTAGTGGAGTCCACGCAACAGAACACGCAGTGTGGGACGACCTCCAACAAGATGGACAGACAACCTGATAAACTAGGTCAGTCATAATTATGACCGTTCCTTGTGGAAGCCTCTCCCTTAGAGGTGCGAATACTATTTGTTTTCAAATGTTAATTGTACGATATTAAAATGTAAATGTGAGTACTATGTAGGTTAGCTTTAACACGTATCAGATGTATAATAAACTTCTCTGACAGTTTTGAGTATTTCACATGACCTACACAAATGTCCTGCTGATCTGGTATCGTTGTGCGACGGGTCGTTGAGCTCCCTATAAAATGGTTGAGCTACACGATGACTGATGTATGCGTGCCGTCAGTTAGGACAGGTCAACTCAAAGCTGCTATGGCTCTTTCTTCAAAAGGCCTGTTCAGATTTTGCCCTACATTGTTAAACTCGCATATCTAACAACAACTATTGTCTGGACTTTAAAAGAGACCAGGATTCTCTGAGTTTGTTTCGACGTTTCTTCTCAGAGGTCGTCAGATAGGAAACGTCGGCGCTATCTAGTTAGACTTATAAAAGTGTCCTGAAAAGATCTATTTATAGAAATAAATATCAATTTCATTTCATCATCATTTCATTTCATATTGCGGGATTGTGGGAAATACTCATGGGATTGGGAAAATCGATCACGTTTATAAAGGAGATCATAGGTGCAAAGATGCAACGTTTGGCGTCACTTTACCACTACTGTTGCTTAGACTGTCATCTGTCAACTGTCATGGTTTCGATTGCCACCATCATCATCATCATCATCCACAGCCTGACTTCACCCACTGCGGGGTATAGGCCTCCCTAAGTTTGTGCCATCCACGTTCCCATCAGAGGCAGTTTTTTCTTAATAAGCTTACTAGCAATGTGGGTCGCACATTAATGGTATTCTTGTTAGCCCCTCGTACTAAGCTAAATGCTTGTGTTACGAGTGGGTTCACGTCAGTAGTGCAATGGGTGGGTTTTGAACTGGCAACCACATGATCGCAAGTCCGACGCCCTGGCCATTAGGCTACCGCCGCTTCGAAATTATTATTTTATTAATTAATTTATTTATGACTGCCTCGTTAATCTAGTGGTCCCAATGGCAACTGCTACGCTAGAGGTCTCGGGTTCGATCCACTGGTCGAGTAAAGTGATGGGTTTTTCTATGAAATTCTCAACAGCTCGGAGTCTGGATTTGTGCATTAGTACACCTCTGCCTAAGCTTTCGGGGAATACAGGTGTGATGGTATGTATGTTATGTTATAAGTGCCCTGTTCGAATCACAAGCGCGCACCGCAGACTTTTATCACGCGCTTAAACGTAGTAACACTATAAACTGCAGGATTTTCTTAGGGATGAGCTCGCTTATTTCATCCGGGGTTGAGACGTGTTTCCCCAGATGTGCATTGCGCTTGTGGATTAGCGGTCCGCATTCCCCCAGAAGGTGAAGTGGCGTTTCATCAGCCTCTTCACAATATCTGCAGTTTCGCGTATCGCTCAACCTTAGACTGAACATGTGCTTGTTTAAGCAGCAGTGTCCTGTTAAGGCTCTCGTGACAATGCGCAGATTATTCGTAGTCAGCGCTAGGAGAAGGTTTATTTGCCTTTTACTTACATACATACATACATATATACACTCACCCCTTTTTCCCACAGGGGTAGGTAGGCAGAAACTATGGACTGCCACTTGCTACGACTCTTGCATATCTCTTTCGCTTCTTCCACATTCATACATCTTTTCATACACACGCGCCTGCCTTGCCTTTTAAGTAAAAGTGCCTTTTACTTAAAAGTGCCTTTTACTTAAAAGGCACTTTTACGGAAAAGGCTTTGGGCCATACCCACTGATTCTGTCCAGAGCTTGAAGGCAGTCTCAAAACTTGTTTGACCCCTCGATGCAACTCTACTCCCACTTTATCCTGCACTTGTTCAATAAAACTTCTACATCTTCCCCTTACTCATTTTCCTCCGAAAATTGACCTAAAAAGTTGTCGTGTCGTAAATAAATAATCTCTGATTTCAATCTTATGGGGTATTGAAATTGAAAATTATTCAAAGAACTTTTTTCGGGGAGCTATTCCCCATAATTCACTTGTGGATTAAGGTTTTTGGACCCTCTAAGCACATGAAACTTATTGGCTTTGCCTCATGAATAATGGTCTATAAATGTCTTATGTAGATATAGTAATAGCTAAGCGATATCGCCTTCGATGGCGAGTCATAGCTCAGATCAAATGACAAGTTAAGATGGAACTTGCGAACAAAGAAGTGAGGCCGGCTAAATATACGCCTTGCCGTGTACAACACACAATTACACGCACACATGTATTAGTTAACTACGCCTTGCCAGTCGAGCGTTCGATAGCTCGACTGACAAGATAAGGCGTAGTTTCGGTATTGTTATATAGTGTAAAATTGTGTTTGTAAACGGCATGGCGTAGTTTTAGCCGGCCTCACTTCTTTGTTCGTAAAGTTCCATCTTAACTTTTTATTTGATCTGACAGTCATAGATTATCTTTTTAGCCTTTTTTCCAATTATGTTGGGGTCAGCCTCCAGTCTAACCAGATACGGCTAAATACCATACCATCACGCCTGTACTTCCTGAATGGTTAGGCAGAGGTATACTAATATAACTAACCCACACTTCGCCGGTATGTTTAGGTCCCATGTAATAGGGGGCGAGACTATTGTCATTAACCGGGCACAAATCCAGACTGCGAGCTGCTACTGAGAATTTCATGCAACCCGAAAAAGTTTTTAAGTAGTAGTAGTGGCTGCTGGTATGTCTACATGCCAGCATGAATGGGTCGGCTCGACTGGGGAAGTACTACCCTCCCACAGAATATCGACGTCAAGTAGCAGTATGCATACTGTTGCGTTTCGTACGGTGAGTGTGGAGCACCGGAGGCCCAATTCCACCTCCAGTTCCTTCACCTTTCTTCTTTCTTTAAAAAAGCTCGGCAACGCATCTGCAGCTTCATTGGTTTTGCAGATTTCCATAGGCGGCGATGACTACTTACCATCAAGTAGCTCGCCTACTCGTTTGCCGAGTTAGCCCATAAAAATAAAACAATGCCACCACCAGGAGGACATACATATATGTAAGCCTAATAACGTTGATGGTGTTTATATGTATACGATATATTTGAAGAGTGGTTACGCTGAAAGATAGAGTTAGGAACAGTGTGATAAGGGAGCGTTGTGGAGTGAAACAGGATGTAGTAACACGGATTGAAAAAGGTATGTTAAGATAGATAGATATATTTGAAGTATATTTGAAGTGTGGTGTTACGCTGAAAGATAGAGTTAGGAACAGTGTGATAAGGGAGCGTTGTGGAGTGAAAGAAGATGTAGTAACACGGATAGAAAAAGGTATGTTTAGATAGATGATATATTTGAAGTATATTTGAAGTGTGGTGTTACGCTGAAAGATAGAGTTAGGAACAGTGTGATAAGGGAGCGTTGTGGAGTGAAACAGGATGTAGTAACACGGATTGAAAAAGGTATGTTAAGATAGATAGATATATTTGAAGTATATTTGAAGTGTGGTGGTACGCTGAAAGATAGAGTTAGGAACACTGTGATAAGGGAGCGTTGTGGAGTGAAAGAGGATGTAGTAACAGGGATGGAAAAAGGTATGTGAAGATGGTTTTGTCATGTAGAGAGAATGGATGAACGGAGATTGACGAAACTAGTTTATATGGCGAGTACGGATGGACAAGTTGGAAGGGGAAGACCTCGGCGAACGTACCGCAACCAAATTGCGGATGTCCTTAAATAAGGCCAGGTTCCGAGCACCCTAAACCGACGGTCATGCATGAAGAGATTATTGAATGTAGATGAAGTGAAAGTAATGCGCCAGGATCGTAGCAAGTGGAAATCTATAGTCTCTGTCTATCCCCATTGGAGACAGGCGTGACAATATGTATGTATGTATATTTGAACATCACGAGTAACACCGCCATATACAGCTAGTCGAAAATAAAACGAATGTAATACTATACAACACTTGTAGGGTTTCCGAACGAAATTGTGTAATGGGCAAGTTGAAATGGGGCAGATTGTAAAGAACAATGATGGCGGGACAGTTTTTAGGCGTTGACCTAGGAGCTAAAGTTTTTCCTACTTGTTTTTGACACTTTAGACGTTGAAATAAAACTTCTTTGTACGGTTTTCTTTATTACATTTCGCGAAATCGATCCGCCCCGGGTATTATCGTCATATTTTAACTAATTTACACAAAACCTTAAGAAATGATACACCTAACTAAACCTTCCTCATAAATCACTCTGTCTATCTGTGAAAACCGCATGAAAAACCGTTCAGTAGTTTTTGAGTTTACCGCGAACGGACAGACCAACAGATGCGGTGGGAAACTTTGTTTAATAATAATACTAGCTTTCCGCCCACGGCTTCGCCCGCGTGGTTTGTCGGCTTTTCTGCATTACATTTTTCATTTAGGCTCCGCTCCGGTCTTAGCGTGATGATATATAGCCTAAAGCCTTCCTCGATAAATGGGCTATCTAACACTGAAATAATTTTTCAAATCGGACCCGTAGTTCCTGAGATTAGCGCGTTCAAGCAAACAAACTCTTCATCTTTATAATATTATATATTATAAAGATATAGTATAGTACATATTAGGCTTGAAATTATAACGATATTTTAGGAAATTCCCACGGGATTCGGGAAAAACTATTCCACGCGGACGAAGTCGCGGGCAAAAGCTAGTTATATATGTGTTATAACTGTTATTTTATATTTCTCTGCATCACCCTAAGGTTGTCTGGCAGAAAATGCCTAATGGCATTAAGACCGCCTTTGTACCAACGGTGCATAAAGTATTAATAAATATATAAAGAAAAATATATTAGAATATAATAAAAGATGTAACAAAATAAGTAAATACAAAACAATAAGGAGTGGAGCGGCCGAAAGGCGGAGAAAAACATTTACATACCTACATGCACCAATGTACCTACCCACCAAATGTTCACAACATACACATGCGCGCACCCTACCCTAAAAGCTTACTAGCAACGTGGGTCACACATTACTAGTTACTAGTAATCTTGTTAACCCCTCGTGCTAAGCTAAATGCTTGTTACGAGTGGGTTCACGTCGGTAATGCAATGGGTGGAGTTCGAACCGGCAACCACATGGTCGTAAGTCCGATGCCCCAGCCTTCGTTTTTTATAGACAGACAGACATAAATAATTGTCTTTTTGTTGTTTGCATTTTCACAGGTTATAGACTGGATTGGACCCTGCATCCCTTCGGTAAAGTTGGCAAAGCATCCAGTGTACTTATCCGGAGTGACTTTCGTTTGAACCCTGCTATCACTAACGATATTTCATCATCATCATCATCATCATCATCATCATCATATCAGCCTATCGCTGTCCACTGTTGAACGTAGGCCAAAGAGCGCCAACCATCCCGGTCTTGGTCAAGACAGGGAAAGATATTTAGCATTAGTAAATAACTGCATATCACCACATAGTATAAAACAAAGTCTTTGGCCGCGTCTGTCTGTCTGTTCGCTATTAACCCAAAAACTACTGCACTGATTTTTATGATGTTTTCACCAATGGATAGCGTGGTTGTCGAGGAAGGTTTATATCTATACTATACTATATACATCATATATTTTTTTTAGTTTTATCGTTCTCTTATTTTAGAAGTTACAGGGGGGGGGACACACATTTTACCACTTTGGAAGTGTTTCTCGCGCAAACTGTTCAGTTTAGAAAAAAATGATATTAGAAACCTCAATATCATTTTTGAAGACCTATCCATAGATACCCCACACGTATGGGTTTGATGAAAAAAAAATTTTGAGTTTCAGTTCCAAGTATGAGGAATCCCCAATATTTAATGTTATTTTTCTATTTTTGTGTTAAAATCTTAATGCGGTTCATAAAATACATCTGCCAAGTTTCAACAGCATAGTTCTTATAGTTTCGAAAAAGAAGGCTGTGACACGATCGGACAGACAGACAGACAGACGGACATGACGAATCTATAAGGGTTCCGTTTTTTGCCATTTGGCTACGGAACCCTAAAAAGTAGCCAATGTCCTTCCCCAGGCTACAGACTATCCATATCAAATTTCATCATAAACGGCTCAGCAGATTAATTTTTTTAACTACAATACGCTCCTGTTAACTATGTTACATGATTTGTTTCGTTCAGCGAAAACATGTAGATTGTAGATTTTCCGAATACGAAACACGTGAGCAAGCTATACGTAGCAACGGTTACGGTATTCGGTAAATATCTACCTTTTATGTGGAAGCCAATATATCCCAAATTATACGTAATTTGGGATATATTGGCTTCCACATAAAAGGTAGATATTTACTGTCGCGGACTTTTATTTAGAACTGTGCAAGACAAACAATCCCACGATACATTATCTTCATTTAACTCCAACGGTTAATGCAGCGCACGCCCATATACTCGTAGCTCTCAGAGGGCAGGTTTTTTTCCGATTTACTTGATACTTATCGTAACATTATGGCCAAAATTACACAAAATCTTTATGGATTGTAGCCTATATGTTATTCTGATGTATAAGCTATATTACTGTAAAGTTTCATCAAAATCCGTTCAGTAGTTTTTGCGTGAAAGAGTAACAAACATCCATCCATCCATCCTCACAAACTTTCACATTTATAATATTAGTAGGATAGTAGGATTAGTAGGATAGTAGGATAGGATATAGTAGGAAGGATGTACTTCTTATAATTTTTATTTAAGTACTATTGTTTATTTATTTTCTTGAACTGGCTTAGCATCCGTGAGCCACTAGGGTCTGGTTGAAAACCAGCGCCAGGCATTCCGCCTGGCATATGCTGAACCAGCACCGCTTCAGCGCAACTGTCAGATACACAATATACTTTTATACATATACTAGCTTTCCGCCCACGGCTTCGCCCGTGTTTTTTTTTTTGACTTTTTTTGCTATAAACCTCACGGAGCCCGAGACCTTTCCAACGAATGCAAAACCGTGGAAATCGGTTCGTGCGTTCTGGAGTTATAGCGTCAGGAAGGAAAACCCGACTTATTTTTATATATTAGAGATATATATATATATATATATAATTAATGTATTATCTAATATACTTGACTGATTGTGCTGAATAAATTATTTTTCTTTCCTCTTTCTTTCTTTTAAAAAAAATAAATAAATTAAGTACACTGGATGCTTTGCAAACTTAACCTGTGAAAATGCAAACGACAATCAGACATTTATTTTGTCTATCTATCTATAAAAAACGTAGCCAGTAAAATCATAAGAAAATGTTAACTCCCTCCCCTATAAACAAAACTCATAATCGTAGATTCCATTGCGTCTCAAGGGATTCTTATACCATAAACAAGTGGAGTAGTATTATCATTAAGGGGGACATCAATATTAATCTGCCTTTGCGGATGGGGTCTCGGCTGTTTGGGTCGTCGCGTGGAAATATGCAAGTGAATCCTTAGCACTATGTGACATACAGGCGGGAAAGTTTAAAAGCTTAATTTAATATTTTATTTTTTCATGAGTTTATCCCTCAAATTTGTAGCGCCTTTAAGAGGCTGCTAAGGCATAAGAAGCGTAATTTTAAGAACACTTAGTAAGCAAATAAATGATTTGATTACTTAACATGCGTTGTAGTTACTTTTTTGTCAGAATTCACCAACATATTATACCATCACGGCTATATTCCTGGAAGGGTTTGCAGAGGTGTACTGGATGGTTAAACTGGCGCCTTTGCGGAAATTATATAAAATAACATACTATCACGCCTGTATTCCCCGAAGGGTTAGGCAGAGGTGTACTAAAGTACACCCACATTTCGCCGGTATGTTGAGGTCCCATGTAATAGGGGGCAAGCCTATTGCCACTAAGAGGCTCAAATCCAGACTCCGAGCTGCTACTTGGAATTTCAAAGAAAAACCTAATAACACTTTGCTCGACCTGGGGATCGAACCCAGAACCTCTAGCGTAGCAGTTGCGCTTAGGACCACTAGACTAATGAGGCAGTCATTATATCAGCAAATATATTAAGATTCATTAGAAAATTACTTAGGGATTCTATGTAGCCTTTTCAGACCGCACGGAAAAATTTGGTACCTAGTTCCTTTAAATAAATTCATACGAAGACCCCGTCGAATTCAATTTAGTAATATTTAAAAATAACGCCTGTCACCCGTGGGGATAGGCAGAGACTGCAGACTTCCACGTGCTACGATCCTGGCACACTACTTTCGCTTGATCTACATTCATTAATCTCTTCATGCATGACCGTCGGTTTAGGGTGCTCGGAACCTGGCCTTTTTTAAGGACATCCGCAATTTGCGGTACCTACATGAAAATTTTAAAAATTGAATCTCTCATTGTTAAGTCTAGTTTCGATAATGTTGGACAAACTACTCGTCCGTGTGTTCGAACACACACATGCAGAGCAACGCCTCAATATACGGTAATAGCTGTGAACGATGGCGGAGGAGGAAAGTTATTTCATGAATTTGCTTGTCGTTCAAGCGTGGAGATTATTGATGTTGAGATGACCTGGTGATGTGTAGAAGGTCAGTTGTAATTTTAATCATCTTGGCCAGATAATCACATTGTTAGTGTAGCTTTAAGTTAAGTTTATAACGTTCAGAACACTAAAAATGTATCGACACTTTCTACTAATCAGTGCGTACCTATACCCTTGTTGTGGTAGGGCCACGCTGTTCGCAGCATGAATGGGCCGGCTCGACCGGGGAAGTACCATACACTCGCAGAAGACCGCCGT
The DNA here is from genome assembly GCA_958496365.1 of Subacronicta megacephala. Lineage (NCBI taxonomy): Eukaryota > Metazoa > Arthropoda > Insecta > Lepidoptera > Noctuidae > Subacronicta > Subacronicta megacephala. The sequence continues at coordinate 1,216,711 of OY292542.1, read as the reverse complement.
CCGAGTAGTAGCGTTTCGTTACTGTGCTTCGTTCGGTGAGCGAGAGGGCCGGAGGTCCAATTCCTCCCCCAATCCCCTTCCTTCTCCTTTTCTCCTTCTCCTCCCTTTCCCTAAATAGGCTCGGCAACGCATCTGCAACTCCTTTGGTTTTGCAGATGTCCATGGGCGGCGATGACTACTTACCATCAGGTAGCTCGCCTGCTCGTTTGCCGAGTTGTCCCTAAAACAAAAAAAAAAATATATATATATCGGGTCGTAAAGATCCGACAGGCAGTCCCTTTAGGTACATGAAGTACACCTCTGCCTAACCCTTCGGGGAATAGAGGCGTGATGGTATGGACTAGAGAAACTCCTGTTTTCGTCGATCAATTTGTACTTATATCCTCACAAGTGAACGCACTTTTAATGTAGTTCTGGTTATCAAAATCAGTACGGTCGCCATCGAATCAAGCTACCACAAAGTTACATTTCGAACTCAATCACCACCATTTTTAGATTTAAAATCATTTGGAGAAGTGTGACAGTTTTGTATAACCTGATATGCTGGCGGCTGTGAACAGCTTTTGTCTACAAGTGTTTACAAGTCAAGTCAATGTTTAACATTATTTTTAAGCTAGATAGCGCTGGAGTTACTTATCTGTCGACCTCTGAGAAGAAAAGCCGAAAGAAACTCAGAGAATCATGAGATATGCGAGTTTTACAGTGTAGGGCAAATCAGAACAGGTCTTTTGAAGAAAAAGCCATTGCCAACAGCTTACATACGTCCTCTGTACTCATAACCTCACTATTGAACGCTATTTTAATGCCCTCCTGGTAATTGCCTTGTCTTTAGGTGGTGAGGGTATCGTCCAGGGCTGATGATGAGGCACGATGTGGCCAGGCTGGCGCTGGATCGTACTCATGCTGAACGCTGCAGCCGCGCTGTCTCCGGTGGTTAAGATTGGTGAGTTAACATACCAGTAACATTATAAAATCATTTTTGTTTTGGTCGCACCATGAATGGGCCGGCTTGACCGGGGAAGTACCAGACTCTCGCAGAAGACCGACGACGTCCGAGTAGAAGCGTTTCGCTACTGCGCTTCGTTCGGTAAGCGATATAGCCGGAGGCCCTATCCCTCCCTCAATCCCCTTCCTTCTGCTTTTCTCCTTCCCCTCCCTTTCCCTAAATAGGCTCGGCAACGCATCTGCAACACCTTTGGTTTGCCGAGTTATCCCATAAAAAAATGCTACAATTTTTTTATCATCATCGTCGTCATCCCATATATTGTCCCACTGCTGGGCTCGGGTCTCCTCTCAGAACGGATATTAGGCTATAGTTCACCACGCTAGCCTACTGCAGGTTGGTAGATTTCACACGCTATGAAGGAAATCTCTCAGACATGCACATTTCCTCACGATGATTTCCTTCACCGTTTAAGTGCGTGATAATTAAGTATTAATACGCACATGTCTTAAAAAGTCAGCGGTGCGTGCCTTGGATTCGAACTCGAGACCTTTGACTTGGCAGTCTACTGGCAGTGGCTATCACAATAATTACATACAACACAATCACCTCGATTTTCCTCATACGGCTGTTACATTATGCTGAACGCTATGCTAAAATGATCGCGGCAAGAATACAGTTTTGCCGCGTTCTAAGGCGTAACGCGCAGCATTGTCAAACGCAAAGATTAAGAATAATACAATCTTCAGTACTTACTGACTTTTCTCTCTTTCTGTCTTCCAGGCGCTGTCTTCACGGAGGACGCGCGAGGTGGCAGCACTGAGCTAGCTTTCAAATACGCCGTGTATCGCATCAACAAGGAACGGATTCTGCTGCCGAACAGCACCCTGGTGTATGATATACAATACACGCCAGCTAGGGACACCTTCAAGACTTATAAGAAAGGTAAGATATAGATAATAATAATACACCCCCTCTGGGACAAACGTTACCTCACCATGAGACTAACGTAAATCTGGAAGGTAGATTATAATCGCTTTCTACTAACCTATGATAATGAAACAAAAAATGTGTCTCAAGGTCTAAAGAAAAGCGCACATACCGCAGGGCAGTTTGTGGCGAGCTGATGGTGAGTGGCGAAACTGCGGTCCTTATTGCTCCAGAGAGTCGGTCAGGCCTTCGTCTCCAGTTTTCCCGTATTGGGTAGCTGGAGTGAAACTCCAAGAGCGCCCGCAGGACTCTCGACTCTATCTTAATTGGCCGGCCAGAGGGGGGCCGCCAGAGCTATATGCTTAGGGGTGGAAGTTTCTAATGGCATTATAGTAGGAAACCCAATCCGGGTCTCTTCCAGACCCGCGACGGTGAATCTGGGGCCGAACCTCTCTATACCCTTAGCCGCTCACGCCGCTTTTGCCGCTTTCTGCCTGTACTGGCAGCTTTTCGGCGGGCCCAGCTAGTGAGGTAGCGATTCACAGTCTGCCATCCCTAAGGATGTAACTTCGAGGTTGTAGGCAGACGCCGTTTTCTTCTGGCAATAGAAGTCGGCCCATCAAACACCCACATCCATAATCCAAATTATTTCTCTTCCATGTTTTACAATGGTCCTGCTCCCACCTGGGATACTCCATGGCTGTACTCCTATAGTGCAGTTGTGGAGTGTCCCGGGGTGGTGCCCCATCCCATATTAGATATTAGATCAAAGTTCTCCAAGGGGCCTCTGCGCGTTGGACCTGTGTCCCCCCGCACGCCTGCCAAGGGACCGGAATGTCCTCCTCATGGGAGGCATGCCATGATCACCAAGGTGGAGATACAAAAAAAAATCCACCCACTTTCTTCGGTAATGAGACTGTACAAAATTGGCTAGCTGACTTTTATTTTTATGGTCAAATTGCATTGATACGAGAAATTGCACTTCCAAAACCACCCGCAATTCCAATAAACTGAGTCGTAATAAAACTTCACACAATACAATACAAATATCCACAGTCCTACGTGTAAAATCCCGCAAAAAACTTTATTTATGAATGTTTGCATTTCGAAGCCTGCCATTTTTTTGCGTGGAGTATCCTTCAACCGTCAACAGTTTCCGGCAACAGTTTCCGACTTAGTCGCTGTAAAAGGTGTTTGGTTGTTTTTAGAATATCCTACTGCATTTTTATTGTTTTAAGACCCGCGCTTTTTATTGTATAACTACGTGTGACCCGCGGTTTCCTATTTGTCCTTTTCTCAAATCAAATCTATCCCTATATCTTTACATGGTCATCATCATCAACCCATTACATTGTCCCACTGCTGGGCACGGGTCTCCTCTCAGAACGAGAGGCATTAGGCTATAGTCCACCACGCGAGCCTACTGCGGGTTGGCAGACTTCACATGCCGTCAAGAAAATCTCTCAGGCATGCAGGTTTCCTCACGATGTTTTCCTTCACCGTTTAAGCGCGTGATAATTAATTATTAATACGCACATAACTTCGAAAAGACAGAGGTGCGTGCCCTGGATTCGAACTCGAGACCTTTGACTTGGCAATCCAATGGTCATATCACATGGCTATCACTGCACTTTTTATTTACTTTACACTTTACATGGTATTTAAATTAAAAATACCTCGACAATTGCATTATATCTCGACCGATTTTCATTAAACATAGCTAAGAACCCCCCCGACTAATACGCCTTTTAAACAAAAGAAAATCAAAATTGATTCATCCATTCGGGAGCTAAGATGCCAAAGTCCCGCTCCCGCTGTTTGTATGCTTAGATTTTTTAAACTACGCAACGGATTTCAATTCAGTTTTCAGCAATACATAGAATGATTTAAGAGAAAGGTTTCTAAGCAGTATAGATGCATATTATAGAAGAGAATAGCCGAGAAACCACGCGGGCATAGCCGTGGTTGCTGTCTATACAAATATAATAAAGCTGATTGATTGTTTGTTTGAACGTTTGGATTTGTTTTTTTTTTTTATATAAGTAGAACTATTATCTATGACCATATTTTTCTGTTGTAGCGTGTACTCAAATCCAGTCGGGGGCGGTAGCGCTGTTCAGTAGCGTGGGCCCACTGTTGGGCAACACGCTGGAGCATATGAGTACAAGTCTGCACGCCCCACATTTGACAGTGGCGCCCCATGAGCATGAGAATTGTAAGTAAAACCAAGTGACCTTTAAATAACTGCAGTAGCCACTAATAAGTGTAGGCTGATTGTGCTCTCTAAGCATTAGCTAAACAATGTGAAGAAAGCACAACAGCAAACCACCGTCTTTTTAATTGGTTAAATCATAACATACATACCTACCAGCATGCCTGTATTCCCCGAAGGGTTAGGCAGAGGTGTACTTAATTTAATGTACACTCACAGCTCGCCGGTATGTTAAGGTCCCATGTAATAGGGGGCGAGCCTTTTGCTATCACCGGACACAAATCCAGACTCCGAGGTGCTGAGAATTTCATAGAAAAACCCAATAATACTTTGCTCGACCGGGGGATCGAACCTAAGATCTCTAGCGCAGCAGTCGCTATTGGAACCGAGAGACTAACAAGGCAGCCTCCTCCTTTTTGAAGTCGGTTAAAAAAAACTTGACTTGGTATTTGCATTTGAAATCAATATGATAGATGTATATAGATGGATATACTATGTATCTTTATTTATTTTCTTTCTTTCTTTCCGTTTGCAGCAAACCACACGTTAACAATAAACCTGTACCCTCCCAAGGACCTACTCATCAAGGCCTTCGCAGAGTTCCTATCCTACTTGAACTGGACCAGAATGGGCGTCATATATGAAGACTATGGATATGGTGAGTATTACCAAAACTATATAAGTAAGCGGTTACACTTCTGCAGTATTTACGGACCAATACGACCTTCAAACGTTCAAGAAAGAAGCGTACAACGAGCATGCCAGCGAAGCATTACTACTTAATAAAATTTCTCAGGCATCCTTGCTACCACTTTCCCCCATCGTTCTATGCGACAACAAATGTTTTTTTTAACAAAATAATAGTTATTTGTGCAACAAGAGAGCAAAGCCGTTTTTTGCTGCAAGTGCTTATTTTGAATCCTGAGCAATCGAAGGATTCAACGATTGAATCACGAGCATAGCGAGTGATTCTAAAGTTGGATCCTGAGTGTGGCGAGGGATTCAAAGGCACGAGATGCAAAAAAGCTTTGTTCTCGTGTAACACACATAACTTTTCACTTCAGCAGCGAGAACGCTTTAGGGAGAATCAATATTTACAGGTTAAATATAAGTAAGTTTTATTTGCAGTAAATACTTATTTTCGTTTAAATACAACAATAAGTAAAAAATTCAATAAATTACATTAATAGACATAATTTTCTTTTTGCAAAATTTCTTTAGTTATTACGAAATTCCGAATTGTCTTGAGGTCGAATTCAAAATCGGAACTTCGAAAGGGCTGGTCTTTGTCTCTCTCTCTGTCTAATGGCGGGAAAGAGATAGAGTGTGAATGTTTCGATTTGTATGATTAACCCAAGGCTGACTAAGATATTCGCGGCTTTCTGAAACAAAAATTAAAAAGTAACTTTGTCTCACTCAGTGAGCAAAATCGATTTTGCTCACTGATTTCAGGCAGCAAAACCTACATGTTTGAGCTACTGAAGTGAAAATGTTTTTTTCCATGATTGTACTTACCTGTCAAAAAGGGTAATAGGATCAATCCAAAATGACAAGGTTTTTAGTGGGTCAGACAGGAATTCAAAAAAATATTAATATCTAGCAGAGTATCAGATCAGGGGATCCGAGCGGAATAACTCTTTATTTCTGATGATGATGAAATGAAATGAAATGATGAAATGATATTTATTTCTGTAAATAGATCTTTTGAAGACACTTTTACAAGTCGTTTTCTTTTACATATTTTTTTTTTAAACTAGATGACGCCGACATTTCCTATCTGACGAACTCTGAGAAGAAATGTCGAAACAAACTCAGAGAATCATGGTCTCTTTTAAAGTCCAGACAATAGTTATATCATAGATATGCGAGTTATACAATGTAGGGCAAAATCAGAACAGGCCTTTTGAAGAAAGAGCCATAACAGCTTTGAGTTGACCTGTCCTAACTGAAGGCACGCATACATCAGTCCTCGTGTAGCTCAACCATTTTTTAGGGAGCTCAACGATCCGTCGTATGACGATACCAGATCAGCAAGACATTTGCGTAGGTCATGTGAAACACTCAAAGCTGTCAGAAAACTTGTATTATAATTCTTAATATTGTTAGAGCTAACCTACATAGTACTCACATTTACATTTTTATCTTTTTTATATATAACATTAAATATACACATTTGAAATGAAAACAAAAGCATATCCAAAGACAATGTTACAAATAGAGACACTTCGACAAGTCAAAGCTTTACAGTTTTTCAACTAGATGGCGCTGCGATATTGTTTTATCTCGTGCGCAGGTTGACATTTATAAAAGCAACAGTAAGGAAACAGCTGGTTTAAAATTGATGATGTCTCTATTCCAGGGGAACTCAACATTTTGGATATAGCTAAAGATGGTCGAGATATGTATGTAGTGAGATGTCACGACGCGAAGGAATATAGACGTGCTCTGGCTCTGCTGAAAGCTCAACAAATTGAGCATATAGTAGTGGACACGGATCCGAAGAGAATACGTCAGTTGGCACGAGCTGTAAGTATAGTCACCAACATGCTTTTTAATAAGATATTAATAGCAATTAGGGCAGAGCGTGGTTTTTTGTTCAAAAGATTTAATATAGCCAAAGTTACAATTTACAGAGTCAGGATTAAATCAGGGCATACACAAAGCAAAAACACGTAATGATCGGACAGAGATTCGACGTCAATATCACAATTACTAGCGGACGAGTGTCTGACATTACGTCCATGAAAGACGTCTGTCGCCTCCGAGCTCTCGAGCAAAAGTGCGCATGTTGACGTATCGGCCTGTCTTTTATACAAAACCGACACATGTTACTTTAAGAATAGGCGGGTATTCCTTAAAATTTCATCAATCTCCTAACAATATAATAATGATGAACCGCACATCAAAAATACTGATTAAGGCTAAACCATCAGCCTTGTTCGTCGTAAGCGCGACTGCTACGCAAGAGGTTCTGGGTTCGATCCCCAGGTCGAGCAAAGTGTGATTGGGTTTTTCTATGAATTCTGAGTAGCAGCTCGGAGTCTGGATTTGTGTCCGGTTAATGGCAATAGGCTCGTTCCCTATAACATGGGACCTAAATATTCCGGCAAAATGTGGGTGTACATTAGCATACCTCTGTTTAACCCTTCGAGAATACAGGCGAGATGGTATGTTATGTTATGTTATCATAGAAGGTTTTTTTATGTAAAATAGAGGATTCAGCAAAAAACGATTTTTAGGCAAAAGTTTTAATACTCAATTGTTCATAAGTTATTGTTGATTTAAAATGTTACTTAAAAAAAATGTATATTCATGCGCTATTTTGTTTATGTCACAGATACTCCAATTGCAGATGAATAATGAAGACTATCACTACGTGTTTACCTCATTTGTAAGTATCATGTAAAGACCTTGTTGTGAAAGCCTCAGGCAGGGTTTCAACCTGCGACCCTTCGGTTAAGTACACCGGACGCTTTTACCAACTAAGCTACCAAGACCACTGCCTGTGATGTCGAATTTCTCTTCCACATTTTACGTCTTCAGGTGCCGTCAGCAACATCTTTTGAAGACATTACTATCTCTTTCAACAAACACTTAAGCACCTACTTTACAGTTAGTTACAATGTCGAACGATGTTGCCTTACCTTTTTTAATGCTTATTTTTTTAATATACATTCAAAATCAATCTCTTTAATCTTTTCAAAATCGCTCTTACTTGCAGGACTTTGAGCTTTTCGATATGGAGGACTTCTTCTACAACAGAGTCAACATGAGTGGCTGGAGACTGGTGGACAGAGACTCCGACAAGGTGAAGGAATCCTTGCAGGTGATGGAGAAGTTCCATCCGATTGGAGCTTCCATTATCAGCGGAGGACATATCAAGGTTAACATCATCATATTTTTGTTTAAGCATAACCATATCACAATCAGCCTATAATGTTCCCACTGAGACACTGGGACGCCGGGCCTCCTCTCGGTGAGAGGGAGTGGGCCGTAATCCACCACAAGGGCCCGAGGGCCACGGGGTTGGTAGATGTCACATGTCTTCGAATGTTTGTTTCTAGCATTGGCGAAATATGGGTATACGTTAGAAACTATACGGAAGATCTTTGAATACACTTTTGCAAGTATATTTTACATTTTATTACCACTAGATGGCGTTATTTTCTAACTTTCTCTGAGAAGAATCGCCGACCCAAACACAGAGAGTCATAGTCTCTTTTAAAGTCCAGACATACATATTATATCAAATAATGAGTGTTACAATGTAGGTGGGTGAATGTGAGTGTGGAGCGCCGGAGGCCCAATTCCTCCTTCAGTCCTCTTTCCTCCCTTTTCCTTTCTGTCTCTATTCCTTGAATAGGCTCGGCAACGCATCTGCAACTCCTATTTGTATTGCAGATATTCATGGACGGCGATGACTTCTTACCGTTAGAGGGCTCGTTTGCTGACTTATACCATTAAAAAAAATTTGCTAATGAATCTAATGATCCTATCCCTCCTTTAGACGGAGCCAGCCCTCCTCTACGACGCGGTGCAAGTACTCTCTCAAGCGCTGAGCATCACGGAGAACTTCCATCCTGGGAATATGTCTTGTGAGAGAGATACGCCGTGGAAGCATGGCAGAGCTATTTACGAAAATTTAAATACGGTAAGTGAAAATATTATATTTTTGCGTGAAAATCTTAATGCGGTTCACAGAATGCATCTACTTACCAAGTTTCAACAGCATAGTTCTTATAGTTTCGGACAAAAGTGGCTGTGACACGGACGGATAGACACAGACATGACGAATCTATTTAGGGTTCCGTTGCCAAATGGCAAAAAACGGAACCCTTATAGAAACACAAAAAAAATCATAACAATGACACTATACTGCCTCATTAGTCTGGTGGTCCTAAGCGCAACTACTACTTTAAAGGTCTTTGGTTCGATCTTCAGGTCGAGCAAAGTGTTTTTGGTGTTTTTATGAAATTCTCAGTAGCAGCCGAGTATTAAAATTGTGAAAAAGTTATTGTTGATGTCGCAACTTCGACTTCCATGTACGTAGAAGGTTTTATAGATGAACAAATTGCGGAAAGCAAAACAAAATATTTGGCGCCCAAGGTTGAAGATTTACCCCTAAAACAAAAATCTCTTCTTACAGATCCAAGCGCACGGTCTCACAGGACCAATAGAATTCAAGAACGGTGTCCGAACCAACTTCCACCTGCAGCTGATGAGGCTGACTGGTGGTGAGAAGGGGGGCATGGTGGTGTCCGGCCACTGGACCCCTTCCGAAGGTCTGGCTATCACTGACCCGGCCGCGTATACTAGAGATCCACCACCAAACGTAACATTGACTGTCGTTACTGTTGAAGTAAGTATTTTTATGAGCTGGAGTTCCGAATAAATGACAAACCTTTTATTCATCATCATCATCATCATTATCATCATAGTTTGCCTATAATATTCCTCTCGCTGTGAGGGAGTGAACCGTAATCCACCACGCGGGCCCAGTCCGTGTTGGTAGAAGTCACAGAATTCTTAACAGAAGTCTTAGAATTTTTGGTTATAGAACATGCCGATTTCCTCAAGATGTTTTCCGATTGTGATTATTAAGTATTAATATGCACATGACTTCGAAAAGTCAGAGGTGCGTGCCTTGGAATTGAAACTCGAGACCTTTGACATGGCAGTCCTATGGTCATATCACAAGGCCATCACTGCACTTAAGACTACATGGTCTATGTTCCGTCCATCCTCATTATTATTCTTACTAGATTCTTCACACAGTACCATCTTCAACAGGAGAAACCCTACGTGATGGTTAAGGAAGGCTGGAACTTGCAAGGGAACGCCCGCTTCGAGGGTTTCTGCATAGACCTGCTGGCCAGGGTCGCATCCAGGGCAGGCTTCCACTACCGTCTGCGACTGGTACCAGATAACATGTATGGAGCTAGGGACCCTGATACTGGACACTGGAATGGAATCGTTCGGGAGCTGATGGATAGGGTAAGCTATTTTCTCTTTTATTTCTTCTTTTTTCTCTTCCTGTCGGGAAACGAGCAGATAAGCAGTAGTGTCTCGCTGGCAACTGCAACTCCTTTGGCATTGCAGATGTCCATGGGCGGTGATGACTACTTGCCAGGTGGCTGGCCTGCTCGTTTGCCGATTTATTCTATAAGAACACGATAGGAAACCTGCAAAACCCAAGGAGTTGCAGTTGCGTTGCAGAGTCTATTTAAGGAAAAGGGAGGGGTAGGAGAAAAAGGAGAAGGAAGGTGACTGAGCGAGAAATTGGCCCCCGGCGCTCCACAGTAGCCGTACGAAACGTAACAGTACATGCATGCAGAGGTACTGCTACTCGACGTCGATATTCTGTGGGAGGGTAGTACTTCCCTGGTCGTGCTGACACATTCATACTGGCATGTAGACATGTCAGCGCTACATTACTACTAATATGTGTCTGAAGTAAAGATTGGTGATTATAATAACACAAAGAGTCGTAAGTCTAAATGAACAGAGCTGAACTCTTCTACTCCATAGCTCTACTTTAACATTTTCATCTCTTCTCCTGCCTAAGACTGTTTCTCTTTCTTCTTGCAGAAAGCAGACATCGCGGTAGCTTCAATGACCATCAACTATGCTCGGGAGGCTGTCATAGACTTCACCAAACCATTCATGAACTTAGGAATTGGTATACTCTTTAAGGTAAGGGCTGGTTGAGCTGAGATAGATCACTCATGCTAAGATAGGTCACAGGTGGCTGACTTGCCCAGAATACTTAATATATCTTTCATTATCATTCGCCTTAAACGGTGAAGGAAAACGTCGTGAGAGAACCTGCATTAGAAGTCCGCCAACCTGCAGAGGCTAGCAAGATGAACTAAAGCTGCAGTGCGACATTAAATAGGTGATCGAGTAGGCGAGCTACCTGATGGTAAGTAGTCATTGCCACCCATGGACATCTGCAATACCAAAGGAGTTGCAGATGCGTTGCTAAGCCTATTTAAGAAAAAGGGAGGGGAAGGAGAAGGAAGACTACTGAAGGTGGAATTGGGCCTCCAGCACTCCCCACTCACTGTACGAAATGCAACAGTATGCATACTGCTGCTCGACATCGTGGGAGGGTAGTACTTCTCCGGTCGTGCCGATACATTCATGCTGGCATGTAGACATGCATCATGAATGTATCGGCTACTGTACACTACTACTTCTATCTGTGGTAGCTACACACCATCGCACCTGTATTCACCAAGAGGATATACAGAGGTGTACTTATGTACCACAACAGTTCGCAAATTGATTTTATTCTCTTCACAGGTCCCGACATCTCAGCCTACTCGGCTCTTCAGCTTCCTGAACCCATTGGCCATTGAGATATGGCTGTATGTGCTGGCTGCCTACATTTTGGTGTCCTTCACACTCTTCGTGATGGCCAGGTTCTCGCCCTATGAATGGTAAGCACAGTAGTTCAAGCTAATTATGACATAAGCCTCCAATGTCGTGAGGACATTGGAGGTTTATGTTATCCTGTTATCGCCATAATGTACCAGCGAATAATGTAAAAATTTATATTTTCAAGTCGAAATTTGGCTCGCCTTGACGTCGCCTCAAAGACGTAAATTAAAAATGTGAAGGCAAATTTCGACTTGGCGGGTGGGGGTCGCGGTGGCTTAGCGGTCATAGCGTCTGGTGTACTTAACCAGAAGACGCAGGCTCGAATCCTGCCCGCGGTCGTATTTTTCCTTCACTTAAATAACTTATTTATATATGACAGGTCAAGCAGTACCCACGTATGTGGCCATGAGACCAAACTCCTGACGAACCAGTTCAGCGTCTGCAACTCTTTCTGGTTCATCACTGGGACCTTCCTGAGGCAAGGCTCTGGACTAAATCCTAAGGTAATCTATTAATTGGCGTTGGACTTGCGATCATGTGGTTGCCGGATTAAAACCTACCCATTGCACTACCGGCGTGAACACTTTTTCCGACGGCGTGGAAAAAATTAAAGTCAAAGTTTTCACATTTTTTCAAACTAGATGGCATCGGCATTTCCTATCTGACGATCTCTGAGAAGAAACGCCGAATCAAACTCAGAGAATCATGGTCTCTTTTAAAGTCGAGACATTAGGTATTATCAGATATTTATGCAAGTATTACAGTGTATGGCAATATCGTAACAGGCCTTGTGAAGAAAGAGCCATAGTAGCTTTGAGTTGACCTTTTTTTTTTTTTTTGTTCGTGTGGAAATCCTCATGGACATCCGCCGCCCGGGGAGGCGACGGGGCGTGTCGGACTCCACCCAGAGTGGGTGACTTACCGACTAAAACCACACGGTGTTCCCTCTCGCACCTGCGTCGGGGGCTACGGGAACTATGAATTCGTCCGCGGCCCCCGACTGGTGATGGCCCGCCTCTGCGGGCCCCGCCGTGTACGGGGGAGTCAAATCTCCCCCTACGTCCTAGAGGGGCGCGCGTGGAACACTACGCGCCGTCGCCTCGGGTCCTGTCCCGAACATGGAACGGGGGGCTGGCGGATTTCCCCGCATCCGCCGCCCCGGACCTCGGCCGCAGAGGGTAGGGAGAGCGGCGCATCGTAATACCGACACTCCTCTCCCCCTGCGGCCCCACCGCGTCCGCAGTCCCACGGCTGCGGCCCCGCCGAGGCCGCGGAAGGCAGGGAGAGCGGCGCACCGTGATACCGGCACTCCTCTCCCGCCGCGGCCCCGTAAACCTTCAGCCGCAGTGTCGCTAACGCGCTATCACCTCGGCCCGCCTTAGTTGCGGTGCCTCCCCACCACAACCTACAGTGGCCGCTCCACTGCGGGCTTCCTGGCCAAAGCCCGCGACAAGGCGAGAACCCCAATGGGTGGGAGCTTTGAGTTGACCTGTCCCAACTAACGGCACACATACATCAGTTAGTGTGAAGTCTGCCAACCGTGGTCGTGTGAGAGTGAAGAGTCGCGTGGTGGACTACAGCTTTATTCCTCTCATTCTGAGAGAAGACCCGTGCCCACGATGTTTTCCATCACATGCACATGATTACGTAAAGTCTGAGATACGTGCTTTGGTCTCGAATTTGCGACCTTAGACTTGAACCTACTTTGTCAGCCTTTATTCACCCAAGGCATTGCATTGTAGGCCTCTTCTATTGCACGCCGTTTCTTTAGATGTTTCGCCTTTCTTATCCATTCTTTTCCTGCAATTTTAGAGATGTCGTCAGCCCATTTAGCCGGTTGACAACCGGTACTTCTTCGCCTGATTCTAGGTCTCCACTCCACCACTTTCCTGCCCTACCAGCCATCGGTTCTTCGTCATATATATGTCCCACCCATCTCCATTTGCGTTAAGCAATGACTAGGACCAAATCAACAACCTTGGAATGCTGAACATAATACAAATATCTCTTCTAGGCGACCTCCACCCGGATAGTGGGGGGAATCTGGTGGTTCTTCACGCTGATCATCCTCTCGTCGTACACGGCCAACCTGGCGGCGTTCCTGACGGTTGAACGGACAGTGCTGCCGATACAGAGCGCTGCAGACTTGGCTGCACAGAACAGTATACAGTATGGCACGCTCAATGGAGGTTCTACTATGTCTTTTTTCCGGGTGAGTGTTGGAGAGGGAGCTCTACTCAAATCAAATCAAATCAAATGTTTTTCTTCAAATAAGCTTTCACAAGCGTTTATGAAACGTTATTGACTCTAGTTGTACGGTTCCAAAAAGTTGATCCTATGGAGAAGAATCCGGCAAGAAACTCCATGGACACTCTTACTAAAAACATAACATCAGATTAGACAGAGGTGAACTACTGTACACTCGCACTTCGCCGGTATGTTTAGATCCTGCGTAATAGGAGACCAGTCTATTGCCTTTCATCATCATCATCACCAGCCCGTATTCGTCCACTTCTAGACGTAAGCTTTTTTATGTGAACACCACAGAGCCCGATCTTTAGCTCTTTTCATCAAGTTGCTGCCAGCTGCCTTCCGCAAATCGTCACTCCAACTAGCCAGCGGGCGTCCTACACTACGCCTATTGCCATAAACCGGGCATAAATCAGGACCTCGCTACTGAGAATTTCATAGAAAAACTCAATAGCACGGCTCGATCTGGAGTGACTTGTGAGTGTGCAATAATACACCTCTGCCTAACCCTTCGGAGTTAAAGACGTGATGGTATGGTAATAGGAGGCAAACGATTCCAACCTAACGAACTCAAGACTTCTAGCACACTCATCTGTCATTTTTCAAGCTCTCACCAATTACTATAAATAAAATACTTCTTCCAGGACTCAAACATAGATATTTACCAGAAGATGTGGGTGCATATGTCTAGCGCATCCCCACCAGCGCTGGTCTCCTCATACGAGGAGGGGGTGAGGAGGGTGTTAGCGGGGAACTATGCATTCCTCATGGAGTCTACCATGTTGGACCATAGGGTGCAGAGGGACTGCAATCTGACGCAGATTGGAGGATTGTTGGATTCCAAGGTATGGTTTTTATCGGCCTTCAATAAAAAAAACGAGATTATGAATTCGACCCCTAAGTAGTTAGGTATGTAATATAAATCCTCCATATAATAAGAGTAGCAAATGCTGAGAACCCCGCGCAAAAGGAGGCCCCGCGTATCCAAATCCTGCGACCTTCGCCAGAGCTTAACTTTTTGAATGAAATCTATCAGACCCTAAAAGATTATGAAGACACTAAAAAGTCGTCAAAGTGAATAATTCCATGTCAAATACATAAATGTATTGAGTATTGTTTTTTTTTTTACTACTTTATACTTGAGAATCTACAGTAGATCAAGGGCCCCTCAATAGAAAATCCTACGGACCCTGCGCTTGTTCAATCGGGCACTAGTGAGCTTCTGAACAGATGTGCCAAAGTGTATAAATGTATGTGTTTCTCCACAAAATTTCAACGGTAATTATTCTTTTTGTGTTGAATTTAACATTTTTCATCTTAGGGAACAGCGTAGGTTTCATCGAAATCAGTTCAGTGGTTTTCAAGATATGTGTCCTTGCGCGAAACTAAATGAAAGCGTCGTCGTTATCGGTCGTAAATGTACAATTAGAAATATTGGAGATATAATATATACTTACTTACTTGTTTATTTATATTATGAAGCGGCGGTAGCTTAATGGCTAGGGCGTTGGACTTGCGATCATGTGGTTTCCGGTTAGAAACCCACCCATTGCACTACCGACGTGAACCCACTCGTAATACAAGCATTTAGCTTAGTACGAGGGGTTAACAAGAATACTAGTAAAGTGCAAGCCCATAGCTAGTAAGCTTTTATAAAAAAACCTAAGTAAAGAAAGGAGGAAAATAAAAAAACAGTTAAACCAACTTAATTTAAACATTAATATCCCCAGGGGTATGGCATAGCAACTTGGAAAGGGAGTCCATGGCGCGACAAGATATCCCTTGCGATCCTCGAACTTCAAGAGAAGGGAGTCATACAGATACTGTATGATAAATGGTGGAAGAACACAGGAGATGTTTGTAACAGGGATGGAAAGGACAGCAAGGCGAATCCTTTAGGAGTCCAGAATATTGGTACGTAGTATAATTCCAGTAGAATTCGTTAAAACCACATATGCCAAAAGACAATTCAGTGCAAAATCCGCTGCTCTATATAATAAAATAAATAAAATAATTAACATATATCCCATGACTACTAAAGACTGCAAAAAGACAATAGTACTATGGTTAAAACCCAAGACCTATGATGACATAGAACTGCTCCTACAAACATTAAAATATCAGTAGATTATTAGTATATACGCACACACATACACACACACACACACACATGCACACACACACACTTTTAGAAGGTACTTTTAAGTTTTTCTTTTTGTTTTTTTGAATTTTATAATTCTTTAAATTCTTTAATTTCTTATTTTTATATAATATTTTCGTAAGTACACCACTTTGTACCACTTTGTTTTGTTATTGAAGAGCGGGGCCTCCTAGCACAGGTATATATTTTACTTAAAAGGAGGTCTCTATGTAACATTCACTGTAAAAGTTGTACAAGTTTCTGCAATAAACCTTTTTATTTTATTTTATTTATTATTATTTAGTATAATCAGACTATAATGTTCCCACTGCTGGGACACAGGCCTCCTCTCGGTGAGAGGGAGTGGGCCGTAATTAGCACGCGGGCCCAGTGCGGGTTGGTAGATGTCACGTTTTCGTATTTTTGGTTCTAGGACATGCCGGTATTCCTCACCATGTTTTCCTCCACCGTTTTGGGAGCAATGGTGATGAAATAATTTACACAAAGCAAAGCGCCTGTCTGGGTTTGAGCCTACGACCTCATCATCATCATCATCAGCCCATACTCGTCCACTGCTGGACGTAGGCCTCCCCCAGTGAACGCCACAGAGCCCGGTCTTCGGCTTTCCTCATCCAGTCACTGCCAGCTGCCTTCCGCAAGTCGTCACTCCATCTGGCCGGCGGGCGCCCTACATTACGTTTGCCTAGCCGCGGTCTCCACTCGAGAACTCGCTTGCTCCAGCGTTTGTCAGTTCTCCGACAGATGTGACCAGCCTACGACCTGCAACTTGTAAATCGTGGCAGTTACCAATTGGCCACCAGTGTCGTTACCTTCCCACTGAATATCGACGTCAAGTAGCAGTATACATACTATTGCATTTCGTTCAGCGAGTGGTGGAGCGACAGAGGCCCAATTCCTCCCTCAGTCTCCTTCCTTCTCCTCAGTAAACGGGAGGTGCCTCTGACTCAAAAAGGCTCAGCAACGTATCTGCACCTCCTTTGGTATTGAAATGTCCATGGGCGGCGATGGCTACTTACCGTCAGGTAGCTCGCTTGCTCGTTTAACAAGTTATCTTATAAAAAACATAATCCTCAACAGACGTGCGAGGCGCAGGCGTGATTGTCATTTGTCATGTTCTGTTTATAAATAACTGGTATTTTTCAGGAGGTGTATTTGTGACCTTGCTTTGCGGGCTAGCTCTAGCAATAGTCGTCGCTATACTAGAGTTCTGTTGGAACACGAAGAAGAATGCATCTCAAGGCAGACAATCTCTGTGTAGTGAAATGGGGCAGGTATGCTTTATGACCATTTAAATAGCTACCAAATAGTTAGTAGTTGATAGTAGACTGGTGTTGAATTTAGTGCCAACTAGCTTCTCGCCTACGGCTTCGCTCGCGTGGTTTCTCGGTATTTCTATACTATAATATGTATGTTTTATACATATTTTTCTTTCTTTCTCATATAAACCTTCCTCGAAAACCACGTTATCCATTGGTGAAAACAGCATGAAAATCGGTGTAGTAGTTTTTGAGTTTATCGTAAACAGAGAGACAGATGCGGCGGAGGTTTTTGGAGGACTTTGTTTTACAATATTATGTAACGATAGTGATAGCAGGCCTATTGTAAAATAAAATTAACTATTAGACGTATCCTGAAAAAAAGTTAAAATCGACTTTAAAGTTCTAAGATATAAGCGTATAAAGTTTTTGGTGGGAATTGAGAAAGGGTGCTCTGTCTCTTTCCTGCAAAAGAGTGTTAGTATAAAAATTGTATGTCATATCGAATTGTGGTGTCACAAGGCGCCATCCAGTTAAAAAAATATTGAGTTATAAAAGAATCTTTAAGATCTAATTACAGAAATAAATATCATTTAACTGATTAACCAATGTCCATTTTACTTAGTATGATATTGATATTT